>JARQOD010000002.1:9181560-9234270 GCA_033576555.1 Oophaga sylvatica
TCAAAGTGTCTTTTTGGCGTACAAAGTCTATTTCTGGGATCATTTTGTCCCATTTTTTAAATGGCCGGTCAGGTTCAGGCCTTTCTGTGATTGGGCCCCCTACTTCTTAAGGCTCTTCGGATTTTGGTTTTTTCCCAATTTTTATCGTAAATTTTTTGGGTAATTTCTCTTTTTTTTTTTAAACCCTTTAAAATGTTTTGAAAAAAGGGGGTTTGATTGGGAATTGGGCCTCCTGGGCGTCTTGTTTTTCAGGAACTTAAGCGGTTCCTTTGCTCCTTTTACGGCAGCCTGATGTTTCTCTCCCCCTTTTAGGTGGAGGTTGAGCCTCTGAAATTGGGGCAGGGCCCTTTTGTCCCCAAAAAAAAACCCGGCCTTAAAATTTTAACCCTTTTTTTTTTCTCTCAAATTTTCCTAAAAAACGTAATTATGGTGGGTAATCGGGAGTTATTGGCCATGAAGTGGGCTTTTGAAGAGTGGAGACATTGGCTGGAGGGAGCCAAACATCAGGTGGTGGTCCTTACGGACCATAAGAATCTGGTCTATCTGGAATCTGCCAAGCGACTCAATCCTAGACAGGCCAGGTGGGCCTTGTTTTTCACACGTTTTAATTTTGTGGTTTCCTTTCTTCCTGGCACTAAGAATGTTAAGGCGGATGCCCTCTCGAGGAGTTTCCTTGCGGACTCTCCTGAGCTATCTGATCCCTCTGTTATTTTGAAGGAGGGTGTAGTTCTTTCCGCCATCTCGCCTAATTTGAGACTTGCTCTGGAGGGGTGTCAGGAGGATAGGCCCGAGCGCTGCCCTGTTGGAAAATTGTTTGTCCCGGACCAATGGAAAAAGAGTGTGATGTCTGAGATTCATTGTTCCGCATTGGCTGGGCATCCCGGAATTTTTGGTACCAGAGACTTGGTTAGTCGGTCCTTTTGGTGGCCTACCTTGTCTCGCGATGTCAGGGAATTTGTGCAGTCCTGCGGGACTTGCTCTCGCTCCAAGCCTTGCTCTCGCTCTAGTGGTTTGTTGATGCCATTGCCTGTGCCCAAGAGACCATGGACCCATATCTCTATGGATTTCATTTCCGATCTTCCTGTTTCTCAGAGAATGACCACCATCTGGGTAATTTGTGATAGGTTTTCCAAAATGATACATCTTGTGCCATTACCTAAGTTGCCTTCCTCCTCTGAATTGGTGCCGTTGTTCCTTCAGCACGTGGTTCGTTTACACGGCATTCCTGAGAACATTGTGTCTGACAGAGGAGTCCAGTTTGTTTCCAGATTTTGGAGGACTTTTTGTTCTAAACTGGGTGTTCAATTGTCTTTCTCCTCGGCATTTCATCCTCAGACCAATGGTCAAACTGAGAGAACAAACCAGACATTGGAGACTTATCTAAGATGCTTTGTGTCTGCTGATCAGGATGACTGGGTCTCTTTTTTGCCTTTGGCTGAGTTTGCTCTTAATAATAGGGCTAGCTCTGCCACTTTGATGTCTCCGTTTTTCTGTAATTCTGGGTTTCACCCTCGATTTTCTTCAGGACAGACGGAGGCTTCTGTCTGTCCAGGTGTTGACTCTGTTGTTGAGCGTATGCAGCAGATTTGGGACCAGGTAGTGGAGAGGTTGTCCCTCTCTCAGGAGAAGGCCCAGCGGTTTGCTAACCGGCATAGGACTTATGGTCCTCGGTTTAAAGTGGGGGACTTGGTCTGGTTGTCCTCAAAGAATATTCCTATGAGAGTAGCATCTCCTAAATTTAAGCCTAGGTTCATTGGACCTTATAAGATCATGGAGATTATTAATCCTGTTTCTTTTCGTTTGCTTCTTCCAGGGACATTTAAGATCCATAACGTGTTCCACAAGTCCTTGTTGAAGAGGTTTGTTGAGCCAGTGGTTCCTGCTGCTGTGCCTCCTGACCCTGTTTTGGTTGAGGGCAATCTGGAGTATGTGGTTGAGAAAATATTGGATTCTCGTTTTTCTAGACGAAGACTCCAGTATTTGGTTAAATGGAGAGGTTATGGTCAGGAAGATAATTCTTGGGTGTTTGCTTCGGACATCCATGCTAGGAGACTTATCCGTGCGTATCATAGAACTCATCCTGACCGACCTGGTTGCTCAAATGAGGGTTCGGTGACCCCTCCTCAAGGGGGGGTACTGTTGTGAATGGGTTTGAGATGAGTTCTGAGCAGAGGCTCCCTCTGGTGGTTACAAGCGGTACTAGTGAGGATTGGGAATCAGGTGTTACTGATTGGTCTTATTTAAGGGAATCATTTTCCCATCAGGGTTGCCGGTGATCAATTGTTCTGGTCTGAATCCTTCTTTCCAGTTTCCCTTGTAGCCTGCTGTGTCGTGTCTGCATCTCCTGCTATCAGATAAGACAATTTCTTATTGTGTGTTTTTGCTATATTTTTGCATTTTGTCCTGCACTTCTGTGGGGGCCTTCTGGGTCCCCTCCGGGGGCTTTTGCCCTCTCAGTTTGGTCCAGCCACTGTGTTTTGTACTTTTGCTTTTTGCAGTTTTTTCAGTGGCTGCTGTTTTTGTTACACCAGAGAACTAATTTAGGTGGTAGAGGTCGTGTGGTCTCAGGTGATTTTGAAATTAGTAGAGTTGGTGCTTTTCAGGGTTTTCTGGGATTGCAGTAAGTACCCTTCCTGTCCTTTTCTATTTAGATAGTTTGGGCCCCAGCGTTTGCTCATACTATTTTCTTTCTGTGTCAGTATTTCCTCTTGTCTAACCGCCATTACATGTTTGGGGGCTTTCTATTATCTTTGGGGTCTGCTCCGGGGCAGATAGCTTCCCTATTTCTATCTTTAGGTGAAGTTAGTTTCTCAGGCTGTGACGAGGCGTCTAGGACCAACGTAGGAACGCTCCACGGCTGCCTCTAGTTGCGGTGGTTAGTCAGGGTACTGCAATCTCATAGATTCCAACTGCTCTGGTGTATTGCCTTTTTTACCTGCACTCCTCAGCTACCGTAACATAACAGTATCACCGGGCAAAAAATTGAATGGTACTCACAGAAGGGAAAAAAATATTGTGACAGAAGAAAGGTTGTCAGAGTTGTCAGAGATATTTTTCTGTTTGTTGCATTTTTTTTTTTTTTTCCCTCTGTATCTCTGGGTGCTGGGGAGGATCTTTTCTCCCAATGGAGTTTGCACAGTTGTCTGGCCGTGTGGATCAGCTTGCCACTGAGGTTCGGAGTATTGCTGCATATCTTGCTAGGTTGCCTGTTGTGGAACCTAGGATCCCCATGCCAGATTTGTTTTTAGGGGATCGAGCTAAGTTTCAGAATTTCAAAAATAATTGTAAATTGTTTTTTGCCTTAAAATCTAAGTCCTCAGGAAACGCAGCGCAGCAGGTTCAAATTATCATCTCTCTCCTGCGCGGCGATCCTCAGGATTGGGCTTTTTCCCTGATACCTGGGGATCCTGTTTTGAGTGATGTTGATGCATTTTTTCAGGCTTTGGGGTTATTGTACGATGAGCTTAATGTCACTGATCAAGCTGAAAAAGCCTTGTTGGCATTAAATCAGGGGTTGATGACGCTGAGTTATACTGTCAGAGATTCCGTAGGTGGGCAGTCCTGACCAAATGGAATGACGACGCTTTGGCAGCCCTTTTTCGGAAGGGTCTGTCAGATAATGTAAAGGATGTTATGGTGGGATTCCCTGTCCCCTCTGGTCTTAATGATTCTATGTCATTAGCGATTCAAATTGACAGACGTTTGCGTGAGCGGAGAAGTATGCGTGGAGTGGTGTTGCCTTGTGAGCCAGCTTCTGAGCCCATGCAGTGTGATGGAGTGGTGTCTGGGGCACAGCGTCATGAGTTTCGAAAGCGCAATGGGTTATGTTTCTACTGTGGTGATGCCTCTCATGCTATTTCAGTCTGCCCTAAGCGGGGAAGACGTTTTGCACGCTCAGTTGTCTTGGGTAGTGTTCAGACTAAGATTTTATTAACTGTCACTCTGATATGCTCTCTGTCCTCATTTTCTGCTCAGGCTTTTGTTGATTCTGGAGCAGCTATTAACCTGATGGATTATGATTTTGCTAAACGTTGTGGATTTCCCTTGATACCCCTACAGAAGTCTATTCCTTTACTGGGGATCGATTCTACCCCTTTGGCTGAGAATAAACCCCAGTTTTCTACTCAGGTGATAATGAGGGTTGAACCTGATCACCAGGAGTGCTGCAAATTTTTGGTTCTATATAATCTGCATGACATTATCGTGCTGGGTTTCCCTTGGTTACAGTCTCATAATCCTGTTTTGGATTGGAAATCTGTGTCTGTAACCAGTTGGGGCTGCCAATGTGTTAATACCAACACTCCTGTTTTTTCTGCCTCCCCCAGGCTCAGGATGTTCCTGACTTTTTGTTTGATTTTTCTGATGTGTTTACCGAAAGTAAATCTGCATCCTTGCCTCCCCATAGGAGCTATGACTGCGCTATTGAATTAGTGCCGGGTAGTAAATTCCCTAAAGGTCGCCTTTTTAACTTATCTGTACCTGAACATGACGCTATGCGGTCTTATATCAAGGAATCATTGGAGAAGGGTCATATCAGACCATCCTCTTCACCCTTAGGTGCCGGTTTTTTCTTTGTGGCCAAAAAAGATGGTTCATTAAGGCCGTGTATTGATTATCGTCTCTTGAACAATATTACTGTGAAATATCAATACCTGTTACCCTTGATTTCTGACCTGTTTTCCAGGGTGAAAAACGCTACTTGGTTTACCAAGCTTGACCTCAGGGGGGAGTATAACCTTATTCGCATTAAGCACGGGGATGAATGGAAGACGGCATTCAATACCCCTGAAGGGCATTTTGAGTACCTAGTGATGCCCTTTGGGCTCACTAATGCTCCTTCCGTCTTCCAGTCCTTCATGAATGACATTTTCAGGGATTTTGTGGACAAGTTTCTGATTGTTTATTTGGATGATATCTTGATTTTTTCTAATGACTGGGACTCTCATGTGAAACATGTTCGAACTGTATTCCAGATTTTGAGAGAGAATGCTCTGTATGTGAAGGGATCAAAGTGTCTTTTTGGCGTACAGAAGATCTCATTTCTGGGATTCATTTTGTCCCCATCTGTTATTGAAATGGACCCGGTCAAGGTTCAGGCCATCTGTGATTGGGTCCAACCTACTTCATTAAAGGCTCTTCAGAGATTTTTGGGTTTTGCCAATTTTTATCGTAAATTTATTAGTAATTTCTCGGTTATTGTTAAACCATTAACTGATTTGACCAGAAAGGGTTCTGATGTGGTGAATTGGCCTCCTGAGGCAGTCTCTGCATTTCAGGAACTTAAGCAGAGATTCACTTCTGCTCCTGTTCTACGGCAGCCTGATGTTTCTCTGCCATTTCAGGTGGAGGTTGATGCCTCTGAAATTGGGGCAGGTGCCGTTTTGTCCCAAAAAGATCCAGAGACCTCTAAAAGTAACCCTTGTGCCTTTTTCTCTCGAAAATTTTCTCCTACTGAACGTAATTATGACGTGGGTAATCGGGAGTTATTGGCCATGAAGTGGGCTTTTGAAGAGTGGAGACATTGGCTGGAGGGAGCCAAACATCAGGTGGTGGTCCTTACGGACCATAAGAATCTGGTCTATCTGGAATCTGCCAAGCGACTCAATCCTAGACAGGCCAGGTGGGCCTTGTTTTTCACACGTTTTAATTTTGTGGTTTCCTTTCTTCCTGGCACTAAGAATGTTAAGGCGGATGCCCTCTCGAGGAGTTTCCTTGCGGACTCTCCTGAGTTATCTGATCCTTCTGTTATTTTGAAAGAGGGTGTAGTTCTTTCCGCCATCTCGCCCAATTTGAGACTTGCTCTGGAGGGGTGTCAGGAGGATAGGCCCGAGCGCTGCCCTGTTGGAAAATTGTTTGTCCCGGACCAATGGAAAAAGAGTGTGATGTCTGAGATTCATTGTTCCGCATTGGCTGGGCATCCCGGAATTTTTGGTACCAGAGACTTGGTTAGTCGGTCCTTTTGGTGGCCTACCTTGTCTCGCGATGTCAGGGAATTTGTGCAGTCCTGCGGGACTTGCTCTCGCTCCAAGCCTTGCTCTCGCTCTAGTGGTTTGTTGATGCCATTGCCTGTGCCCAAGAGACCATGGACCCATATCTCTATGGATTTCATTTCCGATCTTCCTGTTTCTCAGAGAATGACCACCATCTGGGTAATTTGTGATAGGTTTTCCAAAATGATACATCTTGTGCCATTACCTAAGTTGCCTTCCTCCTCTGAATTGGTGCCGTTGTTCCTTCAGCACGTGGTTCGTTTACACGGCATTCCTGAGAACATTGTGTCTGACAGAGGAGTCCAGTTTGTTTCCAGATTTTGGAGGACTTTTTGTTCTAAACTAGGTGTTCAATTGTCTTTCTCCTCGGCATTTCATCCTCAGACCAATGGTCAAACTGAGAGAACAAACCAGACATTGGAGACTTATCTAAGATGCTTTGTGTCTGCTGATCAGGATGACTGGGTCTCTTTTTTGCCTTTGGCTGAGTTTGCTCTTAATAATAGGGCTAGCTCTGCCACTTTGATGTCTCCGTTTTTCTGTAATTCTGGGTTTCACCCTCGATTTTCTTTAGGACAGACGGAAGCTTCTGTCTGTCCAGGTGTTGACTCTGTTGTTGAGCGTATGCAACAGATTTGGGACCAGGTAGTGGAGAGGTTGTCCCTCTCTCAGGAGAAGGCCCAGCGGTTTGCTAACCGGCATAGGACTGATGGTCCTCGGTTTAAAGTGGGGGACTTGGTCTGGTTGTCCTCAAAGAATATTCCTATGAGAGTAGCATCTCCTAAATTTAAGCCTAGGTTCATTGGACCTTATAAGATCATGGAGATTATTAATCCTGTTTCTTTTCGTTTGCTTCTTCCAGGGACATTTAAGATCCATAACGTGTTCCACAAGTCCTTGTTGAAGAGGTTTGTTGAGCCAGTGGTTCCTGCTGCTGTGCCTCCTGACCCTGTTTTGGTTGAGGGCAATCTGGAGTATGTGGTTGAGAAAATATTGGATTCTCGTTTTTCTAGACGAAGACTCCAGTATTTGGTTAAATGGAGAGGTTATGGTCAGGAAGACAATTCTTGGGTGTTTGCTTCGGACATCCATGCTAGGAGACTTATCCGTGCTTATCATAGAACTCATCCTGACCAACCTGGTTGCTCAAATGAGGGTTCGGTGACCCTCCTCAAGGGGGTACTGTTGTGAATGTGTTTGAGATGAGTTCTGAGCAGAGGCTCCCTCTGGTGGTTACAAGCGGTACTAGTGAAGATTGTGAGGACTGGGAATCAGGTGTTACTGACTGGTCTTATATAAGGGAGTCATTTTCCCATCGGGGTTGCCGGTGATCAATTGTTCTGGTCTGAATCCTTCTTTCCAGTTTCCCTTGTAGCCTGCTGTGTCGTGTCTGCATCTCCTGCTAACAGATAAGACAATTTCTTCTTTTGTGTTTGTGCTATATTTTTGCATTTTGTCCTGCACTTCTGTGGGGGCCTTCTGGGTCCCCTCCGGGGGCTTTTGCCCTCTCAGTTTGTTCAGCCACTGAGTTTTGTACTTTTGCTTTTCCAGTTTTTTCAGTGGCTGCTGTCTTGATTTTGTTACACCAGAGAACTAATTTAGGTGGTAGAGGTCGTGTGATCTCAGGTGATTTTGAAATTAGTAGAGTTGGTGTTTTTCAGGGTTTTCTGAGATTGCAGTAAGTACCCTTCCTGTCCTTTTCTATTTAGATAGTTTTGGCCCCAGCGTTTGCTCATACTATTTTCTTTCTGTGTCAGTATTTCCTCTTGTCTAACCGCCATTACATGTTTGGGGGCTTTCTATTATCTTTGGGGTTCTGCTCCGGGGCAGATAGCTTTCCTATTTCTATCTTTAGGTGTAGTTAGTTTCTCAGGCTGTGACGAGGCGTCTAGGACCAACGTAGGAACGCTCCACGGCTGCCTCTAGTTGTGGTGGTTAGTCAGGGTACTGCAATCTCATAGATTCCAACTGCTCTGGTGTATTGCTTTTTTTTACCTGCACTCCTCAGCTACCGTAACATAACAGGTATCAGCGTACACAGGAAAAATTGCACAACAACTTTTTGGGTCCAATTTCTCCTGTTACCCTTGGGAAAATAAAAAAAATAGCGGGCTAAAGAATCATTTTTGAGGAAAAAAATGATTTTTTATTTTCACGGCTCTACGTTTATTAATTTCTGTGAAGCACTTGGGGGTTCAAAGTGCTCACCACACATCTAGATAAGTTCCTTAAGGGGTCTAGTTTCCAAAATGGTGTGATTTGTGGGGGGTTTCGACTGTTTAGGCGTATCAGGGGCTCTCCAAACGCGACATGGCGTCCAATTTCAATTCCAGCCAATTTTGGTTTGAAAAAGTCAAAAGGCGCTCCTTCCCTTCCAAGCCCTGCCGTGCGCCTTGTTATCCTTGGAAAAATTGGGGTGAAAAGATTGTTTTTGTGGAAAAAATATGATTTTTTATTTTCACTGTTCTATGTTATTAACTTCTGTGAAGCACTTGGAGGTTCAAAGTGCTCACCACACATCTAGATAAGTTCCTTAGGGGGTCTAGTTTCCAAAATGGGGTCACTTGTGATGGGTTTTCACTGTTTAGACACATCAGGGCCTCTACAAACGCGACATGGCGTCCAGCCAATTCTGCGTTGAAAAAGTCAAATGTCGCTCCTTCCCTTGCGACCTCTGCCGTGCGCCCAAAAAGTGGTTTACCCCCACATATGGGGTATCGGCTTATTCAGGAGAAATTGCACAACAAATTTTGTGGTTCATTTTTTCTTTTAACACTTGTGAAAATAAAAAAAATAGGTTCCGAAGTAAAGTTTTTGCAAAAAAAGTTAAATGTTAATTTTTTCCTTCCACATTGCTTCAGTTCCTGTGAAGCACGTAAAGGGTTAATAAACTTCTTGAATGTGGTTTAGAGCACCTTGAGGGGTGCAGTTTTTAGAATGGTGTCACTTTTGGGTATTCTCTATCATATAGACCCCTCAAAGTGACTTCAAATGTGATGTGGTCCCTAAAAAAAAATGGTGTTGTAAAAATGAGAAATCGCTGGTCAACTTTTAACCCTTGTAACTTTGTAAAAAAAAAAAATTTTGGTCCCAAAATTGTGCTGATGTAAAGTAGACATGTGGGCAATGTTATTTGTTAAGAAATTTGTGTGACATATCTCTCTGATTTAAGGGAATAAAAATTTAAAGTTTGAAAATTGTTAAATTTTCAAAATTTTCGCCATATTTCCGTTTTTTTCATAAATAAACACAAGTCATATCAAAGAAATTTTACCACTAACGTGAAGTACAATATGTCACGAAAAAACAGTTCAGAATCAGCGGGATTCGTTAAAGCGTTCCAGAGTTATAACCTCATAAAGTGACAGTGGTCAGAATTGTAAAAATTGGCCCTGTCATTAAGCTGCAAAATGGCTCTGTCACTAAGGGGTTAACAACAAAAAATAATAATCATCACAATAATAAAAAACAATGCAGCGAGGCACCCTGATGGGAATACACTTAAAATCAGCGCCAAAAATTATAAAACTGGCACAAAAATGGGCATCAAAGTGGGCACCAGAGGGCGTTAATGAAAGGGTTAAATGACTTTGGGCCACTGATCTCACACTATGAGTACACAGATAGTGATGCCCTGCATCAAACCCAGGTCCCTCCAGCCTGGCCCAAAAGGGTTCTGGGCATCAGAATTGGCATCAAAGTGGGCAAACAGCCAATTTTCACAGATTTCATTATAGGGAATCTGTCACCCCATTTTTGCCCTATGAGATAGGGCCACAGCCATCAGGGCTTATCTACTGCATTCTGGAATGCTGTAGATAAGCCCCCGATGTCACCTGAAAGTGAAGAAAAACGAGTTATATTATACTCACCCAGGGGCGTTCCGCCGTCCGGTCTGGTCCGATGGGCGTCGCGGTCCGGTCGGGGCCTCCCGTCTTATAGCAAAGCCGGCCTCTTCTTTCCGCCCCGTCGCGGCTCCTGCACAGGCGCACTGCTCTGCCCTGGTGAGGGCAGAGCAGAGTACTGCAGTGTGCAGGACCTCTCTGACCTTTCCCAGCGCCTGCGCACTGCCGTACTCTGTTCTGCACTCACCAGGACAGAGCAGTGCGCCTGCGCACGAGCCGCGACGGGACGGAAAGAAGAGGCCGGCTTCGCTACAAGATGGGAGGTGCCTAACCGGAACGCGACTCCCTCTGGACCGGACCTGACGGCGGAACGCCCCTGGGATTTTATAACTCGTTTTTCTTCACTTTCAGGTGACATCGGGGGCTTATCTACAGCATTCCAGAATGCTGTAGATAAGCCCCTGATGGCGGTGGCCGCAGCTTATAGGGCAAAAATGGGGTGACAGATTCCCATTAAGAAACTGATCTGTACACAGATGAGAGAGAGAGACCTTGATTTCGTACTTCCAGGCATGCGCAGAGGAACAAAACAGAGTCCAGTGGCCGGATCAGTCCTTTGCCTGATCCGGCCCCCATAGACGTCTATTGTATCAACAAACCTGATGCTATGCCGGATCCGGAAAAAAACGGACCAAACGGAAGGACATGCGACGCGATCAAGCGCTAATGCATGTCAATGAGAAAACAAAGCATCCGGTGGTGAAAAAAAGATCCTTTTTTTTAACCCCTTCCCGACCTGTGACACAGCGTATGTGTCATGAAAGGATTGCGTTCCTGCGGGTCGGGTGACCGGGGTCACTGAAAGGTCACCCGACCCGCAGGCACAAGACCCTTTGTGCTTCACCACAGGGGGGTTGGCTTAACCCCCACGTGGCTACGATCGCTCTGATTGGCTGTTAAAAGTGAAACAGCCAATCAGAGCAATCTGTAATATATCACCAATGAAATTTGGTGAAATATTACAATCCAGCCATGGCCGATGCTGCAATAGCATCTGCCATGGCTGGAGACCGAGATCCGACTCCCCCACACCGAGTCACGGCGGCGATCGGCAGCCGCCACCGATAGATGGCGGCGATCGGTCACCGCCGTCACTAAATGCTCCCCTCCTCCTTGCCTCCGCTGCCCCACCTTCCGATCCCCCCTTACCTTCCGACCCCCCCTACTCACCTCTCCCGGTCCTCCGATGTCCTTGGATCCATCCCGGAGTCCGTCCGGATGTTTCATGGCGCCGCCATCTTGAAAAATGGCGGGCGCATGCGCAGTGCGCCCTCCAGAGTCCAGAAATTTATTTTGATCACTGTGATAAACTCTCACAGTGATCAAAATAAAAAAAAAGTAAATAAACGCCCCATTTATCACCCCCATAGGTATATATATATATATATTTTTTTAATCTTTTTATTAGGGTTAGAGTTACGATTATAAGGCTGTGTTCATATTGCGTTATGGCAGTCCATTAGACGGACTGCGTTACACCACGGTATAACGCGGTGTAACGCAGTCCGTTAACGCTGCCATTCACCCCCATTTTCGGGCACATCGTGACGCATGCCGTAAAGCAGCATGCGTACGCGACGTGCCGTCATTCAGTGACGGAGCCTCGGACGCGGCTTGCAGCGTCAGGGCTCCGTCACTGCTAGCGCAGATGAATCATCTGCTGATTCATCTGCGCTAGCGGGTATAGCATACCGCGATCGCGTTATACTATACCGTTACCAGCCCGTCAACGCTATGTGTTGAACGGGCTGGTAAAACGCAATATGAACTTAGCCTTAGGGTTAGAACTAGGGTTAGGGTTGGAATTAGGGTTAGGTTTGTGGTTAGGGTTAGGATAAGTGTTATGGGTGTTTTGTGATTAGGGTTAGGCTTGTGGTTAGAGTTATGGTTAGAGTTGGGATTAGGGTTAGGGATGTGTTGGGGTTAGGGTTATGGTTAGGATTAGGGGTGTGTTGGGGTTAGGGTTGTGGTTAGGGGTGTGTGGGGGTTAGGGTTGGAGTTAGAATTGAGGGGTTTCCACTATTTAGGCACATCAGGGGGTCTCCATACGCGACATGGCGCCACCATTAATTCCTGAAAATTTTGCGTTTAAAAAGTCAAAGTGCTCCCTTTATTCCGAGCCCCGAGGTGTGCCCAAACAGTGGTTTACCCCCACATATGGGGTATCAGCATACTCAGGAAAAATTGCACAACTTTGGTGGTCTAATTTCTCCTGTTATCCTTGGGAAAAAAAATTGGGGACTAAAAAAATTATTTTTGTGGAAAAAAAATGATTTTTTATTTTCACAGCTCTGCGTTATAAACTTCTGTGATGAACTTGGATATTCAAAGTGCTCACCACACATCTAGATAAGTTCCTTGGGGGATCTAGTTTCCAAAATGGGGTCACTTATGGGGGTTTCTACTATTTAGGCACATCATGGGCTCTGCAAACGTAACATGACGCCCGCAGACCATTCCATCAAGTCGGCATCTCAAAACATCACTACTTCCCTTCCGAGCCCCGACGTGTGCCCATACAGTAGTTTTCTCCCACATATTGGATATCAGCGTATTCAGGACAAATTGGACAACAATTTTTGTGGTCTAATTTCTCCTGGTTCCCTTGGGAAAATAAAAAAAATTGGGGACTAAATGATCATGTTTGTGGAAAAAATATGATTTTTTTATTTTCATGCCCGGGCGTTATAAACTTCTGTGAAGCGCTTGGGGGTTCAAAGTGCTCACCACACATCTAGATAAGTTCCTTGTGTGGTCTAGGTTCCAAAATGGGGTCACATGTGGGGAGTTTCTACTGTTTAGGCAGATCAGGAGCTCTTCAAATGCAACATGACGCCCACAGAACATTCCATCAATCTGCATTCCAAAATGGCGCTCCTTCCCTTCTGAGCTCTCCCATGCGCCAAAACAGTGGTTCCCCCCACATATGGGTATTGGTGTACTCAGACAAATTGCACAACAACTTTTGTGGTCCAATTTCTCCTGCTACCCTTGTGAAAATAAAAAATAGCGGGCTAAAAAATCATTTTTGAGGAAAAAAATGATTTTTTTATTTTCACTGCTCTGCGTTATAAACATCTGTGAAGCGCTTGGGGGTTCAGAGTGCTCACAACACATCTTGATAAGTTCCATAAGGGGTTGTAATGTATGGTGTACAGTTCATATAGCGTCTTGTGCTTGGGTGCGAGGAAAACACATGAGACACAGGTTTGATATAGAAGGACTTGTATTACTTCATACAAGTGGCAAAAGGGTCACACAGTTTGCAGGTACAGAAGCAGGAGACACAGCAGGCCAGAGTAACTTAAGCTCAGCAATAACTCTCCACAACAGGTTCAGGATCTCTTCTCTGTTACCGTAATTCCATGCAAACGTGGATTTATCAAATAGCAGGTTTCCAGAGTCCACAAGTGTTCCAAAGTTCCTCAGTAGGAAATAGCTGGAGTACAAAGATCAAGGTTTCCAGGAGTCAGGTCACAGGCTCACTGCAGGCTTGATTCTGAAGCACTGATTGCTCAGCTGAGGCTGCTTAAGAAGCAAGAGGGAGAGAATCAGGGCGGGAACATGAAAGCTGGAAACTCCATATTAACTGAGGGCAAGATAGCTGCAGCAAGACAGAAAGCAAAATGGCCGACAGAAAAACTGAGTTTCAAGAAACATGTACAAAGAACCTTACATTACTCCCCCCTTAGGGACAACCTCCGGATGACCTCAGACCAGGCTTGTCTGGGTACCTCTGATGAAACTGGCGGAGCAAGCGAGGAGCATTAACGTTATTGACTGGTTCCCATGAGTTGTCCTCCACTGGGTAGCCCTGCCATTTAATCAAATATTGTAACTGATTTCTGTACAACCTGGAATCTAGAATCCTTTCCACCATAAATTCTTCCTGACCATCGACCAGCACTGGGTCAGGGCAAGGAGAAGAACGTCCAGGAAACGTATTGGGTGTCGCAGCCTTTAGTAGGGATACATGAAAGACAGGGTGGATTCTCATAGTTCTGGGCAGTTGAAGACGACAAGCAACGGCACTTATAATTTTACTGATTTTATAGGGTCCAATGTACTTATGTCCCAACTTAGACGATGGAATCCTTAACTTAAGATTTCTGGTTGACAGCCAGACCAAGTCTCCTACCTTGAAAGCTGGTGCAGGTTTACGAAATTTATCTGCTGCTTTCTTGTACCTTTCCTGAGCCAATTCCAGATTTTCCTTTAGAAGATCCATATTCTTTTGTAAGGACGTGATTCTTTCAGCCACTGCTGGTAAAGGCGTTTCTATGGGAAATCGAGGAAGAATGTTAGGATGATAACCTAAATTGGAGTAAAAAGGAGACTGCTTAGTGGAGGCGCTCTGAGAGTTGTTATAAGAGAACTCAGCCAGTGGAAGTAGATCCACCCAATCATACCGTTGGTGGCAGATAAAGCAGCGGAGATACTGCTCCAGGGTCTGATTGGTTCGTTCTGTCTGTCCATTAGTCTGGGGATGAAAAGCAGAAGAAAGGTTTACTTTAATGTCCAATGCGGCACAGAAATTTTGCCAAAACCTTGAAGTGAATTGCACCCCTCGATCCGAAATGACCTCATCCGGTACTCCATGTAAGCGAAACACATTCTTAATCATCAAATCTGATGTCTGTTTTGCAGTGGGTAAGCCGACACAAGGGATAAAATGAGCTGCCTTTGTTAAACGATCAACCACCACTAGAATGGTGTTCTTCCCTTGAGAGGTTGGTAACTCCACAATGAAGTCCATAGAAATGGATCCCCACGGGCGGGACGGGGTGGGAAGGGGTTGCAACAGACCAGTTGGTGAGGAGCGAGGTGTTTTGCATCTTGCACAGACTTCACATGAAGTGACATAGTTTAAAACATCTTTCCTGTAAGTGGGCCACCAAAAGAAACGAGAAAGAAATTCCTGTGTTTTTAGAATTCCTCTATGCCCAGCTATCTTGGAATCGTGGATGAGTTGCAATACTCTCAATCTGACTGTTTCAGGTATATACAGACGTTGTCCCTGAATCCACACACCATTCTTAAAGACAAGACTTACGTCCCTTGGGGGTTGTGCCAACAAGGAATCCGCATGGTATGCTTCCTTGATGTCCTTAAGTAGGTCTTGATTATGAATCACTCCAGGAATCTAGAGTCAGGAAGAATAGTCTTAGGAGGAGTAAGTGGATGGGTCTCTGCTGAATGAATCCTAGAGAGTGCATCAGCCTTTCCATTGCGCGATCCTGGCCTATAAGAAATTACAAAATTAAATTGGTTTAGGAAAAGATTCCAGCGAGCCTGGCGAGGAGTCAGGCACTTAGCCGACCTGATAAATTCAAGGTTACGATGGTCTGTCAGGACGACTATTTGCTGTGCAGCTCCCTGAAGAAGGTGTCTCCATTTCTTGAAGGCGGCAATAATGGCCAACAATTCTCTATTGCCCACATCGTAGTTCCTCTCAGCCGAAGACAACTGCTGGGAAAAGAAGGCACAGGGATGCAAGACATTCTTCTCACCTGTTCTCTGAGAGAGTATAGCTCCAACGGCACAGTCTGAAGCATCCACCTCTATTATGAAGGCAAGTTCGGGGTTGGGATGTACTAAGATAGGCGCGGTGGTAAATTTATCCTTTAGACGGGAAAATGCTTCCTGGGCTTGGGGGGTCCAGGAGAACCTAGACTCTTTCCGGGTAAGTTGGGTGATAGGTGACACTACCTCAGAGAAATTCTTAATAAAACGTCTATAGAAGTTGGCAAACCCGATGAAGCGCTGCACCTCCTTCACATTTCTAGGAATTGGCCAATCCTTGATGGCTTGGGTCTTGCTTCCATCCATACTAATCCCTTGTGTAGACAGTACATACCCCAGAAATTGAATTTCGGTCCTATGGAATTCACACTTTTCAAGTTTGATGTAAAGATGGTTTTGTCTTAGACGTTCTAAGACCATTCTCACATGTCCATGATGTTCCTCTGTGGAGTTAGAAAAAATTAGAATATCATCCAGATAAATCACCACGAATGTATCTAGGAGATCCCTGAAGATGTCATTCACCAAGTGTTGGAAAGTGGCTGGGGCGGTACTCAGACCAAAAGGCAACTAGATATTCAAAGTGTCCATAGCGTGACCTGAATGCAGTCTTCCATTCATCCCCAGGTCTAATACGGACCAAGTTATAGGCCCCACGGAGATCCAGTTTAGAGAAAATTTTGGCATGCCGCACTCTCTCCAATAACTCAGGGATTAAAGGCAATGGATAACGGTTTCTAATAGTAACCTTATTGAGTTCCCTATAGTCTACGCAGGGTCTCAGAGATCCATCTTTCTTCTTCACAAAGAAGATGGGTGCACCTGCAGGAGATGAAGAGGGGCGTATGAAGCCCTTGGCTAGATTTTCGTCTATGTAATCCTTTAAAGCCTTTAGCTCGGGCCCCGCCAGGGGGTAGATCTTACCAAAAGGTATCTCTGCTCCAGGCAATAATTCAATTGGACAATCATATGGACGGTGAGGGGGAAGCTGGTCAGCGTTCTTCTTGTCACATAAATCCACATAGTCCTGGTATACAGCTGGTAGTTCAAGGACTGACATGGTTCCTTTAGGAACAGAGCAAGCTGAAACTTCTGGACTCATCTGTTTCTCTGGAAAGTGTAATTCCTTGGTCTCCCAGTTAATGGTAGGGTTCTGAGCCTGCAGCCATGGTAGCCCTAGAATAATGGGAAAGTGGGGAGAAGAGATAAGCATAAAGGACAGTTTCTCTTGATGATCTTTACCCATAAGGACCCTCAAAGGCTCCGTTTCCTGATCCACTGGTCCAGAGGTCAGCAGGGAGCCATCCACAGTCTCCATCTGTACTGGAGCAGCCTTCCTCACTGAACGTATCCCCCGTTTCAGAGCAAAGGAGATATCCATAAAATTTCCACTTGCCCCTGAGTCGATCATAGCAGAGCTAGACACCCAGACTGAGTCAACCCAGAGTTTGATGGAAAGGAAGCAATGAGAATTGTTTTTCTTACAACTCAGCTGGGACACCGCTGAGGAAACTTGAAAAATTGCAGCGTTTACACAGTCATCGTCCTCAGAAGTGACGGAGTTTAAGTCCGAGAAATCAATATCTGTTGCTGCAGATCTCTCTGGAGCCTGAGGCTCGGACCTGACAGATCTCCTCTCGCAACACTCACAGTGAATGACTGCTGCAGTAGTCTTACGAGAACGGCTGGGGCAGTTTATAATGAAGTGCCCTGACTTACCACAGTAGAAACATAGATTTTCCTTTAAACGATGTTCTTTGCGTGCATCACTAACCCGTCTTTGTAAAGAGTCCACCTGCATGGGTTCAGGTTCAGGTTCCCGTGTGATCCTACTCAAAGGTTCCTTAGCTGGGGAGGAAGGTAGGAAAAGGTTAGTGCGATTACTTTCGAACCATCTCTCTTGCCTGCGTTCAGTCAGACAAGCATCAATACGGATGCAGTAGTTAATAAAGTCACCTAACGCAGAGGGAGGGTCGGCACGAGCAAGTTCATCCTTAATCAGTGAAGACAACCCTTTTCGAAAAATAGATTTTTTGGCGGAACTGTCCCAAGTGGTATCGAGGGCCCATCTCCTGAAATCCAAGGCATATTCGGCTACTGAGCGCTTACCTTGGCGCAAAGTTAACATGGCTGCTTCAGCTGTTGCACCTCGATTGGGGTCATCAAACACCTGCCCCATGGCTGAAATGAAAGCATCAAGATGATCCAAACATTCATCCTCAGTCTCAATCAGAGGGTTTGCCCACATCAAAGCCTTGTTGGTAAGCAACATGATTATAGTAAGCACCTTAGATCGTTCAGTGGGAAATTGTGAAGCATGTGCAGAAAAAAAAAGATTGCATTGGTTAATAAATCCCCTGAATTTCTCACGTTCACCGCCAAAATGAAAAGGGGGTAACTTGGGAATCCCAGAACTTGGGGTTATGGCAGGATCCTGGGCTCGTTCCTCCAGAACCTCAATCCTGGCTCGTAAATCCTGGGTAGTTTGTCCAAACACTTGCAAATTGTGATTAGTGAGGTCCTGTAGGTTTGCAAAACGGGTCTTTATAGTCTGTATATCTGCAAGGATTGTATCAGTCACTCCGCAAAGCTCCTTTATGCGAGCCTCCATCTTCCAGATCTTTTAAGACAGGAGTACTGGAAGGAGAAGAAAAAAAAAAACAAAAAAAACAATAGTGTTTACCTGTGGTAACACTGCAGAGTAAAATTAAGGAATGTGCTCACCTGGAATGGTTGTGAGAAGTCACAACCACTGTCATCACAGAAAGTATAACCGGACATCTGATATCCACAGTCACAGCAGACACAGCCTTCCCAGACCCAGCAGACACTAACGTTTGGCTTCAGAATCTTGTAATGTATGGTGTACAGTTCATATAGCGTCTTGTGCTTGGGTGCGAGGAAAACACATGAGACACAGGTTTGATATAGAAGGACTTGTATTACTTCATACAAGTGGCAAAAGGGTCACACAGTTTGCAGGTACAGAAGCAGGAGACACAGCAGGCCAGAGTAACTTAAGCTCAGCAATAACTCTCCACAACAGGTTCAGGATCTCTTCTCTGTTACCGTAATTCCATGCAAACGTGGATTTATCAAACAGCAGGTTTCCAGAGTCCACAAGTGTTCCAAAGTTCCTCAGTAGGAAATAGCTGGAGTACAAAGTCCAAGGTTTCCAGGAGTCAGGTCACAGACTGACTGAGGCTTGATTCAGGAGCACTGATTGCTCAGCTGAGGCTGCTTAAGAAGCAAGAGGGAAGAATCAGGGCGGGAACATGAAAACTGGAAACTCCTTATCAACTGAGGGCAAGATAGCTGCAGCAAGACAGAAAGCAAAATGGCCGACGGAAAAACTGAGTTTCAAGAAACATGTACAAAGAACCTTACAGGGGTCTAGTTTCCAAAATGGTGTCACATGTGGGTTTTTTCACTATTTAGGCACACAGGGGCTCTCCAAACGCGTCATGGTGTCCGCTAACGATTGGAGCTAATTTTCTATTCAAAAAGTCAAATGGCGCTCCTTCCCTTCTGGGTCCCACCGTGCGCCCAAACAGTGGTTTATGACCACATTTGAGGTATCTGTGTACTCAGGAGAAATTGCCCAACAAATTTTAGGATCCATTTTATCCTGTTGCCCATGTGAAAATGAAAAAAACTGAGGCTAAAATAAAATTTTTGTAAAAAAAAAGTACTTTCTTTTTTTTACGGATCAATTTGTGAAGCACCTGGGGGTTCAAAGTGCTCACTATGCATCTAGATAAGTACCTTGGGGGGGTCTAGTTTTCAAAATGGGGTCACTTGTGGGGGAGCTCCAATGTTTAGGCACACAGGGACTCTCGAAATGCGACATGGCAACCGCTAAATATGCCAGCATATTTTCCATTCAAAAAGTCAAATGGCGCTGCTTCCCTTCTGAGCCCTGCCGTGCGCCCATACAGTGGTTTATGACCACATATGAGGTATCTGTGAACTCAGGAGAAATTGCCCAACTAATTTTAGGATCCATTTTATCCTGTTGCCCATGCAAAAATGAAAAAAATTGATGCTAAAATAAATTTTTTGTTGGAAAAATTAAAATGTCCATTTTTTCCTTCCACGTTGCTTTAGTTCCTGTGAAGCACCTGAAGGGTTAATAATCTTCTTGAATGTAGTTTTGAGTAGCTTGAGGGGTGCAGTTTTTAGAATGGTGTCACTTTTGGGTATTTTCTGCCATATAGACCCCTCAAAGTGTCTTCAAATGTGAGGTGGTCCCTAAAAAAAATGGTTTTGTAAATTTTGCTGTAAAAATGAGAAATCGCTGGTCAACTTTTAACCCTTAACTTCCTAACAAAAAAAATGTTGTTCCCAAAATTGTGCTGATGTAAAGTAGACATGTGGAAATGTTATTTATTAACTATTTTGTGTCACATAATTCTCTGGTTTAACGAATAAAAATTCAAAATTTGAAAATTGCGAAATTTTCAAAATTTTGGCCAAATTTCCATTTTTTTCACAAACAAACGCAAAAATTATTGACCTAAATTTACCACTAACATGAAGCCCAATATGTCACGAAAAAACAATCTCAGAATCGCTAGGATCCGTTGAAGCGTTCCTGAGTTATTGCCTCATAAAGGGACACTGGTCAGAATTGCAAAAAATGGCAAGGTCATGAAGGGGTTAATCCAATGGAGACTCTGAGGTCAGAGCTGGAGACGCTGCTCACAGCAGAAAACATCTGAAGCGGAAAATTTAAAAAACTTTTATTTACATTTTATGGTACAGCGAATGGTGACGTAGAAATACGTCCTCATCCAGAAAAATACGGATCTGTAGAGCGAAAACAAAAACAGTTCTTCCTCCTGGAAGAAGAAGAGGCGCTGCAGCAGCTCCCCCGAGTCACGTGTACACAGCACTGTAACGGCAGTGACGTCACGACACGAGACAGGAACACGCTCTTCTTTTGATTAACGGCAGTATCAATGGGAGCGCGTCACTTAAATCTTGATGACGTTAAGTCAGACAATAGCATTTTCAGATGCGATCGGCTTTAACCAATGAAAGAGCGAGAAACTGTGCTTGGAGGCGGGCGAGCGCAGTGTTTGTGTTGGGCGCGCCGCCGTGAGCTGGAGCGCGCATATCGTGACGCAAGATGGGGGCGCGCCTGGGACCGGAAGGAAGCGGCGTCATCCAGTCAGTGAGTGAGGAGGAGCGCAGCAACGCGCCGCCGTCGTCATGAGCTCCCCGGGCCGGCGAGGGCGCGGCAGGGAGGGCTTGTCAATCCTCTGGGGTCGGAATGGTGCAGCGCCTCGGTCCTGCATGTGGAGCTGCACACCCAGCAGGTGAGCGCAGAGCGGCGCTGTACGTGTCACTAAGCATTGTGGTATGACCCCCCTACACTGGGCATGTGGGTATAACCCTCCTCCCCGGCCTGGGCATTGCGGTAATAACCCCCTCCTCTCCCGGCACTGGGCATTGCGGGTATAACCCTCCTCTCCGGCACTGGGCATTGTGGGTAATATCCCCCCCTCCTCTCCGGCACTGGCATTGCGGGTAATAACCCCCTCCTCTCCAGCACTGGGCATTGCGGGTAATAACCCCCTCCTCTCCGGCACTGGGCATTGCGGGTAATAACCCCCCTCCTTCTCCGACACTGGGCATTGCGGGTAATAACCCCCCTCCTCTCCGCACTGGGCATTGGGGTAATAACCCCCCTCCTCCCGCACTGGGCATTGCGGGTAATAACCCCCTCCTCTCCCGCACTGGGCATTGCGGGTAATAACCCCCTCCTCTCCCGACACTGGGCATTGTGGGTAATAACCCCCCTCCTCCCGCATGGGCATTGGGTAATACCCCTCTCGCATGGGCATTGGTAATAACCCCCCTCCTCTCCCGGCACTGGGCATTGCGGGTAATAACCCCCTCCTCCCCCGGCACTGGGCATTGCGGGTAATAACCCCCCTCCTCTCCCGGCACTGGGCATTGCGGGTAATAACCCCCTCCTCTCCGCACTGGGCATTGGGGTAATAACCCCCTCCTCTCCCGGCACTGGGCATTGCGGGTAATAACCCCCCTCCTCCCCCGGCACTGGGCATTGCGGGTAATAACCCCCCTCCTCTCCCGGCACTGGGCATTGCGGGTAATAACCCCCCTCCTCTCCGGCACTGGGCATTGGGGTAATAACCCCCCTCCTCTCCTGGCACTGGGCATTGCGGTAATAACCCCCCTCCTCTCCCGCACTGGGCATTGCGGGTAATAACCCCCCTCCTCTCCCGCACTGGGCATTGCGGGTAATAACTCCCCCTCCTCTCCCGACACTGGGCATTGCGGGTAATAACCCCCCTCCTCTCCGGCACTGGGCATTGTGGGTAATATCCCCCCTCCTCCCCCGGCACTGGGCATTGCGGGTAATAACCCCCCTCCTCTCCCAGCACTGGGCATTGCGGGTAATAACCCCCTCCTCTCCCGACACTGGGCATTGTGGGTAATAACCCGCCTCCTCTCCCGGCACTGGGCATTGCGGGTAATAACCCCCTCCTCTCCTGGCACTGGGCATTGCGGGTAATAACCCCCCTCCTCTCCCGGCACTGGGCATTGTGGGTAATAACCCCCCCTCCTCTCCGGCACTGGGCATTGCGGGTAATAACCCCCTCCTCTCCCGACACTGGGCATTGCGGGTAATAACCCCCCTCCTCTCCTGGCACTGGGCATTGCGGGTAATAACCCCCTCCTCTCCTGGCACTGGGCATTGCGGGTAATAACCCCCCTCCTCTCCCGACACTGGGCATTGCGGGTAATAACCCCCCTCCTCTCCTGGCACTGGGCATTGCGGGTAATAACCCCCTCCTCTCCTGGCACTGGGCATTGCGGGTAATAACCCCCCTCCTCTCCCGGCACTGGGCATTGCGGGTAATAACCCCCTCCTCTCCCGACACTGGGCATTGCGGGTAATAACCCTCCTCCTCTCCGGCACTGGGCATTGCGGGTAATAACCCCCCCCTCCTCTCTCGGCACTGGGCATTGCGGGTAATAACCCCCTACCCCAGTAGAATTTTGATGGCAGCTCTGGTTGTGACTAGAGAAGATGACCAGACATAACTGAGATCGCTCTGTGGAGGCACACATGACTGTTGGCTCAGCATACTCTGGTGTAGTGTGTAACCATGGGAACACATAGGTCTGCGGCTGTGTACTCTGTAGGTGAGGGCTGTTTAGATGATAGATTCCTTGCGCATTGTGTTACCTGCTGATGCAGGATCTGGGGGCAATAATCGCCTCCGATGGTCTTTGACCCTGTGTCCTGCCCGTACATTGGATTGTCTTTGACCCCTGTGTCCTGCCCGCACATTCGCTTTGGCTCCAGACAGATGCAGGGTCATATCCCAGTCAGAATCCCCCTGTGTGACGCCGACCTCGCTGTGTAGATGGGGGGGGGGGGGGGCCAAGGAAGTTGATTTGTATCAGGAAGTTTCTCGGTTTTCCCTCTCTGGCATTTGCTCTCCCCACATTTCTTTCTGTATCTCTGTTTGCTGTAAGTGGATGGAAAATTAATTTACAAGAATACCCCTCAGACGGGGCGTCTTTATCCATTCATCACCCCTCTGCGGCTGCCTGGGGTCGTGTCGTCCTGTGAATGACGCCAATCTTGAGCCGGTGCCCGAGTCAGCTGCAGTGAACGGTCGGCGATGCCGTTTGCCTGGTACTGTTTGCACCACAGGGGTTGACATCATGGAGCAGCCGCAGGCATCTGGGTGCCTTGTTTGTGGTGCTGCGGTGCGGGCCCCACGCTGCTGACGGCACATCTCCTCCTTGTACCTATTAGCAGAGATCCTAACATTACAAGGCATGGGATTAATAATGGATGAGCTCTGTGCTGCGCTGCCGACACCTCGGAGGGGGTCGCTGAGTATGAAGCCGGACACTCTGTGATCTTATATACATTGATAAAGCCGGGAACTTCTACTTAGAACAGAGAGAAATTGAGATTCAAAGATCTCTGCTTGCTGATAGTAAATAGAAATAAACATGGGATAATAAACCCATCGTGGCCTAATGTTCAGCTTGTGACAATGTATCGATATTAGGCTCTAGGAGGGGAGAGTGTTCTGTGTGCTGACACCTGGCATCAGAATTGTGAGTGCAGCTCTGGATGTGACACGATGCAACTATGCAGTCGTTGATGTCGCGTCACAATGTGTCGTTGGGTTTTACGCTTGCATTAATACTCGGAAGAAAAACTTTACAGAAATTATGTCAGTTCGTAACTGAAAAGTATGAAAGTACAGACCAAGCCCGGGACGCGTGGGAGGTAGACAACCGCAGGAGTCTGATCTGAACAGGACCTGATCGGACCTCCATGTGCTGCGAGTTCTGGAAGAACAAAGGTCTTTAATTAGCAGTAAGAAGTCGTAGCACGCGCTCCGTCACATGCCGGCGAGAAAATTTTGTAAGTAGGGGGCATGTGATGAGAAGACAACTAGACCCCCTGTTACTGAACTACTCACGAGTGACTTCAGAGCTGTGTTAGTGTTTGCAGCGATGCAGCAGAGCTGTGCGTTTAGAAGTGTTGTGTATCTGTGTAAGAGCTCGTTCAGACGAGCGTGTGCCATGTGAGTCGATGTCGGACAGCACCAACCAACGTAATTCAATATGGCCGCTGCGATATCAGAGTGTCCATGTGGAACAAAAAAAAACTTGCTGCCTGCTCTATTCATTACTACCCCCACCCAAAAAAAAAATGATTGGATCCCATACAGATAATCCGTATAGCATCAGATCTTTATGCTCCTACTACTAACTATTAACGCCTTGTTTAGGCCCTCATACACACTAGACTAAAGTCCGCCAGCAGCCTAATGTTTACAGCGTCTTCCCGACTCCCCCAGACAGATGATGGTCAGGACGTTCCATGAGATAAGCAGCTGCCTTTTGGCCCTCTTGTTCTCCGCTTTCTCCAGTGCGGCTGAGTGCTCCTGTGTATGGATGAGTCGGGAGACATAGTTTTGCGGACAGCTGTCTAATGTGAGTGTTTTTTTGTTTTTTTTTCCTCTCTGAATCTAAGCTTGTGCCGCACTAGTCGTCTTTAGGCTGAGACAAGTTGCGAGCAGAGACCCATTCAGATGTTTGCAAAGGGCCTTGGCTTATTAATATATATATATGTACAGACTCCTCTGCTACATACAAGTAAATGGGAGGAGCAGAGGTGCTGCCTCTGAGTCTCCGCCTCCTGGACTCCACCAGATGGAAGTCCTGCCTCTAATTGCACTTAAATAGATATAAAACCTAACTGACCCACAGACCTAACTGACCTAACAGAATGAGCTAGTCGGCTTTAATATTGTCCTGGTGTTTCCTTTCTGTGAAAATTATTTAGGTTCTGCGTCATTGGGACATTGTTTGTGCCTGGAAAAGTTGAGCTTAGCCAATAGCATGTGCCAGAATTCAGGACGACTCTGGAACAGCTTCACCCTTTATGTCTTTTTTCCATTAATAGAACTGCTGCACCAGGAATCTTACAGATCTAAGAGAGCAAAGTGTAGGCAGCGTTATCAGGAGTAGCTCCTGGGAAATGTCCAGCAGAATAGTGAGTGCAGCTCTGGGGTATAATACAGCATGTAACTCAGGATCAGTAATGTAATGTATGTACACAGTGACTGCACAGCAGAATAGTGAGTGCAGCTACTGAGTATAATACAGGATGTAACTCAGGATCAGTAATGTAATGTATGTACAAGTGACTGCACCAGCAGAATAGTGAGTGCAGCTCTGGAGTATAGTACAGGATGTAACTCAGGATCAGTAATGTATGTATGTACACAGTGACTGCACCAGCAGAATAGTCAGTACAGCTCTGGGGTATAATACAGATGTAACTCAGGATCAGTAATGTAATGTATGTACACAGTGACTGCACCAGCAGAATAGTGAGTGCAGCTCTGGAGTATAATACAGGAGGTAACTCAGGATCAGTAAGTAATGTATGTACACAGTGACTGCACCAGCAGAATAGTGAGTGCAGCTCTGGAGTATAATACAGGATGTAACTCAGGATCAGTAATGTAATGTATGTACACAGTGACTGCACCAGCAGAATAGTGAGTGCAGCTCTGGGGTATAATACAGGATGTAACTCAGGATCAGTAATGTAATGTATGTACACAGTGACTGCACCAGCAGAATAGTGAGTGCAGCTCTGGGGTATAATACAGGATGTAACTCAGGATCAGTTATGAATGTACACTGTGGCTGCACCAGCAGAATAGTGAGTGCAGCTCTGGAGTATAATAAATGAAGTTACTCAGGATCAGTAATGTATGTACACAGTGACTTGCATGTAGCCTAATAAATGGCTTACTGAAACTTTCTTAGATCTCAGAAGTTTGGAAGAGTTCCAAAATTTGTACTCCCCCATGACCCTGGTGAAAGAAGTTACTGCTATGAAGAAGTGCACAGGAAATCTGCCATATATTGTGCTCTTCAAGTGTTCCTGTGCTGAGTGTGCACATTCCCTGTACCATCAAGTCGTGTGTAAATCCTGACAGAAAGGTCACTAGATCTGCAGTCCTGTATGCTAGATCACAACCTATTGCTTGCTCTCTGTTATCAGCCGTTTCAAGTCGGCTAGTGTAAAGCTGCATTTATTCTTAGAGCACCATTGATTCCATACACTGCAACAGTATTGTGAACGTGTAGCCTGAGGAACCCCCGTTTCACTATAATATCGCAGTGTAAACAGGTTCCCAGAGGCCCAACGAGTAAAACGCTGCACATCTTTCTCGGCAGCACATTGTCTTGTATAAAGGTGGCTCGTGCTGCCGAGATCATAAGCGCATTCAGGCTATTTACCGATCTTTGGTTGATGTAAACTCACTTGAAGGCAGATAAATGCAATCTATTGCTCCATGTTTATACGGGGGTGGGGGACGCCGCGGAGATTAGTCGGTAGATGTAGAGGAGTTGTGCAGACCCTGAACCCCCTGCAGTCTTATCTCTCCAAGTTTCAGGCTTATTCACATTGGTCGCATGATTCTAGAATTTTTGATCAATATATGCCGTCACTAAAGGTAAGAATGAGAAGAGGAGCGCTAAGTAATTAAAGTGGCGTGGACGTCTCCTCCCAGGCAAGGAGGTACCGCAAACTGAGATGTTAGAGATTGATTTGGTTTTCATGTTCGGGTACAGTACTGGTATCAGAACCGAATTTTGGACTAAAGTTTGGTAGTCTGTGTTACAGGCCGGTCTCTACAGTGTAGCGGCTCTTCTCTCCTGTAGTCAGTGTTACAGGCCGGTCTATACAGTGTAAGGCTCTTCTCTCCTGTAGTCTGTGCTACAGGCCGGTCTCTACTGTGTAGGGGCTCTTCTCTCCTGTAGTCTGTGTTACAGGCCGGTCTCTACAGTGTAGGGGCTCTTCTCTCCTGTAGTCGGTGTTACAGGCCGGTCTCTACAGTGTAGGGCTCTTCTCTCCTGTAGTCTGTGTTACAGGCCGGTATCTACAGTGTAGCGGCTCTTCTCTCCTGTGGTCGGTGTTACAGGTCGGTCTCTACAGTGTAGCGGCTCTCCTCTCCTGTAGTCGGTGTTACAGGCCGGTCTCTACAGTGTAGTGGCTCTTCTCTCCTGTGGTCGGTGTTACAGGTCGGTCTCTACAGTGTAGAGGATCTTCTCTCCTGTGGTCGGTGTTACAGGTCGGTCTCTACAGTGTAGTGGCTCTTCTCTCCTGTAGTCGGTGTTACAGGCCGGTCTCTACAGTGTAGCGGTGATATGAGTAGTAAATAACATTACAGAACACCTTGCGACTCTTGTGTTGTTTTGGTCGTTGATTCCCTTTAATAGTGGGGACTGAAGGATGAATGGCGATTTGTGTTCTGTAAGCTTTGTCCTTTCATCGTAATTTAATAGTCTTAACAAGTCTCTACTTTGTGTGATATCACATGATGAAACCCACCGGAGTCACATGTCGCCGCTGGTTATGTGGAGAACGCCTCTGATATTAGTGCCAAGAGATTCCTCCGTGTGATGGGTCGTAAGGACTTGCATCCCAAAGTGGCCGGTGACCATAAGCTTTACAGTCTGATTTATGGGCTCGCCAGCACAGATCGGGTTATTATTGGCTGTAGTATGGGATTGAGCCGTGCAGATGCCCCCTGATTTATCTCCAGCCCTGCCGGTCACAGGAGGAGTCGGGGGTCCTCACTCTAAGGTGGCTGAGGCTTCTGACCCCATGATAGTGAGTAAGATCTAGTGGGCTACGTCAAGTAAATATCGCAGACATCCACCCGGTCTAAAAAGACTATCTACTGGGATAAATATATATTCATTCTCCGCTTGACCGAGGGACTGCAGAAAGATGCTGTTTGTCCCTTCTGTCTCCTCGACAGACCCAAGGATCGGGTGATCTAATGTCCCCAAAATCACACAAGTGTTAGGGGACCTCTATATAGATCAGGTCGGGAGTGGGTCCATCCCAGGTTCACTTTTCTGGGGTACTTAATAAAGTAGGGAGACACAGTGACTTCAAAAGTTTTAGGCAGGTGGGGAAAAAATACTGAAAAGAAGCTTTCAAAAATAGAAGAGAAAATAGTTAATTTTTTTTTATCAATTAACAAAATGCAAAGTGAATGAACAAAACAGAAACTTAATCCCATCAGTATCTGGTGACCGCCTGTTGCCTCCTTCAGTATCTGGTGACCGCCTGTTGCCTCCATCAGTATCTGGTGACCCGCCCGTCACCTCCATCATCAGTATCTGGTGACCTCCCATTGCCTCCATCAGAATCTGGTGACCACCCGTTCGCCTCCATCATCAGTATCTGGTGACCGCCCGTCACCTCCATCATCAGTATCTGGTGACCGCCCGTCACCTCCATCAAGTATCTGGTGACCGCCCGTCACCTCCATCATCAGTATCTGGTGACCGCCCGTCACCTCCATCATCAGTATCTGGTGACCGCCCGTCCCTCCATCATCAGTATCTGGTGACGCCCGTCACCTCCATCATCAGTATCTGGTGACCGCCCATTGCCTCCGTCAGTATCTGGTGACCACCCGTCGCCTCCATCATCAGTATCTGGTGACCGCCCGTTGCCTCCATCAGTATCTGGTGACCGCCCATTGCCTCTATCAGAATCTGGTGACCACCCGTCGCCTCCATCATCAGTATCTGGTGACTGCCCATTGCCTCCATCATCAGTATCTGGTGACCGCCCATTGCCTCCATCATCAGTATCTGGTGACTGACTGCCCATTGCCTCCATCATCAGTATCTGGTGACCCCCATTGCCTCCTCATCAGTATCTGGTGACCGCCCGTGCTCCTCAGTATCTGTGACCGCGTTGCCTCCATCAGTATCTGGTGACCGCCGGTTGCCTCCATCAGTATCTGGTGACCGCCGATTGCCTCCATCAGTATCTGGTGACCGCCGGTTGCCTCCATCAGTATCTGGTGACCGCCGGGTGCTCCATCAGTTCTGGTGACCGCCGGTTGCCTCCATCAGTATCTGGTGACCGCCGGTTGCCTCCATCAGTATCTGGTGACCGCCGGTTGCCTCCATCAGTATCTGGTGACCGCTGGTTGCCTCCATCACTTCTTGCCACTTGTACACGGGTTATGAAGAATCTCAGCAGGAGGACTTACCCCAGATCTTCTGTGTATGAGGCTTGTGCGGATCCCTCTGTCTCCATGTGATCCCAGACTGACTGGACTATGTGAGATCAGGGCTCTGTGGGGCCGGTTCATCACCCCCAGGACTCCTCGTTCTTAGTGACATTGGCTGGATGTTGAGGGTCGATGTCAGGTTGCATCATATGTTTGGATCCGATAGCACTTTATGTCCTCCCTTGTCATAGCCACATCTTATGGGTCCATACCGCATCCACTTCCATGACCGACCTGCAGTCCTGAATGTATGTGGTCAGATGTGTGGATGGTGCTTAGTTGGGTGGACACAAGCGACCTGTGATAGCTGCCGGGTGCTTCCCCTTGTAAGGTTTGGTCACTGGCAAGAAGATTAGAGGATCAGTAACTTCCACATAAGATATTTGAGGGAGATTCTTAACAAATGTCCTTTTGTGCACGACTTCGGCTAATTATCCCATCACGGTGATAACTGTATCTGTGTAAAAATTTTTTCTAGCGGCGGCTTCGTCACCTGCGCAGCATCGCAGCGAGGAACATCATAAACAAGATCGGCCACCGCCTGCTGGACACCTACTTCACACTGTACCTACTAGATGGGGAGAAAATTTACAAAGGTGCGTATACTATTATGTCACATTGCATGTGTCCTGTATGGGGAGAGGGGATGTGCAATACACATTGGATCCACCAACCCTGACAAAATAATTGGGAAAATTAAAAAGTTTAAGGGGAGAGGGGATCGGTTTGATATAATACATCCCCCTATATACAGAAATACATGAATATAACTACTGTAATACTGCCTCTATGTACAAAAATATAACTACTATAATACTGCCCCTATGTACAAGAATATAACTACTATAATACTGCTCCTATGTACAAGAATATAACTACTATAATACTGCCCCCTATGTACAAGAATATAACTACTATAATACTGCCCCTATGTACAAGAATATAACTACTATAATACTGCCCCTATGTACAAGAATATAACTACTATAATACTGACCCTATGTACAAGAATATAACTACTATAATACTGCCCCCTATGTACAAGAATATAACTACTATAATACTGACCCTATGTACAAGAATATAACTACTATAATACTGCTCCTATGTACAAGAATATAACTACTATAATACTGCTCCTATATACAAGAATATAACTACTATAATACTGCTTCTATGTACAAGAATATAACTACTATAATACTGCCCCTATGTACAAGAATATAACTACTATAATACTGCCCCTATATACAAGAATATAACTACTATAATACTGCCCCTATATACAAGAATATAACTACTATAATACTGCTCCTATGTACAAGAATATAACTACTATAATACTGCCCCTATATACAAGAATATAACTACTATAATACTGCCCCCTATGTACAAGAATATAACTACTATAATACTGGTCCCTATGTATAGGAATATAACTACTATAATACTGCTCCTATGTACAAGACTATAACTACTATAATACTGGTCCCTATGTATAGGAATATAACTACTATAATACTGCCCACTATGTACAGGAATATAACTACTATAATACTGCTCCTATATACAAGAATATAACTACTATAATACTGGTCCCTATGTATAGGAATATAACTACTATAATACTGCCCCTATGTACAAGAATATAACTACTATAATACTGCCCCTTATGTACAGAAATATAACTACTATAATACTGCCCCTATCTACAAGAATATAACTACTATAATAATGCTGCTCTTATGTACAAGAATATAACTACAATAATACTGGTCCCTATGTATAGGAATATAACTACTATAATACTGCCCCTATGTACAAGAATAACTACTATAATACTGCCCTTATGTACAGAAATATAACTACTATAATACTGCCCCTATCTACAAGAATATAACTACTATAATAATGCTGCTCTTATGTACAAGAATATAACTACAATAATACTGGTCCCTATGTATAGGAATATAACTACTATAATACTGCTCCTATATACAAGTAATATAACTACTATAATACTGGTCCCTATGTACAGGAATATAACTGCTATAATACTGCCCCCTATGTACAAGAATATAACTACTATAATACTGCTCCTATGTACAAGAATATACTATAATACTGCCCCCTATGTACAAGAATATAACTACTGTAATACTGCTCCTATGTACAAGAATATAACTACTATAATACTGCCCCCTATGTACAGGAATATAACTACTATAATACTGCTCCCTATGTACCGGAATATAACTACTATAATACTGCCACTATGTACAAGAATATAACTACTATAATACTGCTCCTATGTACAAGAATATAACTACTATAATACTGCTCCTATGTACAAGAATATAACTACTATAATACTGCCCCCTATGTACAGGAATATAACTACTATAATACTGCTCCCTATGTACTGGAATATAACTACTATAAGGGTATATGCACACGTTGCGGATTTTGATGCGGATCCGCAGCGTTTTTGGACGCGCAGAATTGCATCAAATACACAGTGTAGTGCAGTATCAATGATAGTCAATGGGAATTTGAGAACTGCTGTGCACATGCTGCGGTAAAATTCTTGTGGAAACACATCGTTTTTTTTCCCCACAGCTTGTTAATTCTTTTTGCGGATCTGCAGTGTTTCTGCACCCATTGACTATACGTTGAGTAATGTAAATCAGCATAACAAAAAAACGCAGGACAATCCACATGAAATCCGCATCAATTCCGCGCGGATTTTTACCTGCGTCTTCTGGCAAGAGAGGTAGAATCTTGCGCAGAAAATTCCATAGACAAATCCGCAACGTGTGCACATACCCTAATACTGTTCCTGTGTAGAGGAATATAGCTACTAATTGTTCTTGTTTTCTGCTCTGTGTTGTATATGTTTATTATCCGGGTACAACTCTCTATCATTATAATTTCTTTTTTGTTTTTGTCCTTCCAGAATTTTACAAGAGTGAGGTGGTGAGGGACTCGCTGGTAAGATGTTCCTTATTATTTGCGTCTCGTATTTGTCTGGTCTGTTGTCTTTTATTGATATTTTCTTGTTGTTGTGCTATGATCTTAATGTGCAGTTTACAGTATTTTTTGGACTCTTGTCGACCACCAGTCATGGAGCCACCACGTCCGTGACATAGGTTCTGTGTCAGTAGCTAGACCTGGGAGTGACTGATGATTGGCTGCAGCAGTCATGAAATACGCCTCCTCCTCCCACTGGAAAAGAGACAGCAAGGGTCGAGTAGATCTGTAGTGGTCTCCTGCTGACCGTGCATGCATTACCACCAAGACCATTACAGATTATCTCCTTTTAGCAGCCATGACGCCGGCGGTATGTTGTGTCCATGGTAGTATGACTGCTGGGGGTCCGGTTTGTGTGTCGTGTGAGACCATTGAGGAGGGATGTGTGAGCGACTATTTGGAAAAGTCTGTTGTGTCCTTGTCGGCTGTGACCATTAAAAAGTGGAGTGTTTGGCTGCTTTGACTCCCGTGTGAAGTTTTGGTGTGTGGCTACTGTGATTTGGTGTATGTATATGTAACACTCATTGTGAATCAATTTCTCTTCCTGGTGTGCAAATGGAACAGACAACAGACAGGAATGATCAGCAATTAGCAAGACAACCCTCGTGACCACAGATCATTTCTCTGTTCTCATCCTTTTTGGCTGTTGTTTTGGTGACTTTTGCATTTGGTCATTGCTCTCACCCCTAGCAGTACCGTACAGTAGCATGAGGCAGTGTCTACAACCCACAGAAGTTGCTCAGGTAGTGCAGCTCATCCAGGATGGCACATCAATGCGAGCTGTGGCAAGAAGGGTAGCTGTGTTTGTCAGCACAGTGTCCAGAGCATGGAGCAGATAGCAGGAGACAGGCCAGTACACCAGGAGATGTAGAGAGGACCTTTGGAGGGCAACAACCCAACAGCAGAACAGCTACCTTCTCCTTTGTGCAAGTCGGAGCAGTGCCGGAGCTCTGCAAAATGACTTCCAGCAGGCCACTAACATCCATGTGTCTTCTCAAACTATCAGAAACTGATTCCATGAGGGTGGTATGAGGGTCCGACGCCCACAAATGAGTGTTGAGCTTACAGCCCAACACTGTACAGGACGTTTGGCATTAGCCAGAAACACCAAGATTGGCAGATTCGCCACTGGCGTCCTGTGCTCTTCACAGATAAGAGCTGGTTCACACTGAGCACATGTGACAGACGTGACAGAGTCTGGAGACATCGTGGAGAGCGATCTGCTGCCTGCAACATCCTCCAGCATGATCGTTTTAGCAGTGGGTCAGTAATGGTGTGGGGGTGGCATTTCTTTGGAGGGCCACACAGGCCTCCATGTGCTCGCCAGAGGTAGCATGACTGCCATTAGGTACCGAGATGAGATCCTCAGACCCCTTGTGAGACCATATGCTGGTGCGGTTGGCCCTGGGTTACTCCTAATGCAGGACAATGCCAGACCTCATGTGGCTGAACTGTGTCAGCAGGTCCTGCAAGATGAAGACATTGACGCTATGGACTGGCCCGCCCGTTCCCCAGACCTGAATCCAGTCGAGCACATCTGGGACATCTTGTCTCGCTCTATCCACGTTCCACCACAGACTGTCCAGGAGTTGGCGGATGCTTTAATCCAGGTCTGGGAGGAGATTCCTCAACAGGAGCATGCCCATGTTGTAGGGAGGCCATACAGGCACGTGGAGGCCACACACACTACTGAGCATCATTTCCTTGTCTTGAGGCATTTCTGTTGAAGTTGGATTAGCCAGTAATTTGGTTTCCATTTCTGAGTATCATTCCAAAGCCAGATCTCCATGGGATATTAATGGTGATCTTCATTGATCATTTTTGTGTTTTATTGTTCTCATCGCATTTACCTGTGTAGGAGTAGGTTTCTGTGTGGCTGCTTTGACCATTAGGGAGACGTATATGTGTATGCGGTGGCCCTGACTATTTGTGGGGGAGAATGCGACTACTGGGGATATGTGTGTGTGGAGACGTCTGACCAAATAGCGAGGTGTAAGTGCAGGAACCATTTATCACCACTTTTACGGGAGGAGGTACAATTTATACAGAGGCGACTGTTCACACAGGTGAAACGTCAGATACTGCGGACGTCCAGGCGCCAGATCCCCGTGTTGCGCTGCTGAACCCTGGTTTCATGTTTCTGGCTTCAGATGTAATGTTTGTGCTTTACCACCAGGGATTCACTTTATTTCTCTTTAGAATCCAACATGGAGAAGCCTGGACTTCGGGCTGATGCCGGACCGGCTGGATACGTCCGTGTCCTGCTTCATCGTCAGGATATGGGGGGGCAAAAATGATACCTATCGCCTTTTAATTGAGTGGAAAGTCAATCTTGATGGACTGAAGTACCTCGGTCCTCAGGTAAGACGTCGTGAGAATCTCTGCTTCTTGTTGTCACCGTGCGCATTATTATACCGTGAGGCCTCATATAATCCAGAGTGTTACTACTTACACTGTATACTAACAAATTACTCACTATTCTGCTGGTGCAGTCACTGTGTACATACATTACATTACTGATCCTGAGTTACCTCCTGTATTATACTCCAGAGCTGCACTCACTATTCTGCTGGTGCAGTCACTGTGTACATACATTACATTACTGATCCTGAGTTACATCCTCTATTATACTCCAGAGCTGCACTCACTATTCTGCTGGTGCAGTCACTGTGTACATACATTACATTACTGATCCTGAGTTACATCCTGTATTATACCTCAGAGCTGCACTCACTATTCTGCTGGTGCAGTCACTGTGTACATACATTACATTACTGATCCTGAGTTACCTCCTGTATTATACTCCAGAGCTGCACTCACTATTCTGCTGGTGCAGTCACTGTGTACATACATTACATTACTGATCCTGAGTTACATCCTGTATTATACTCCAGAGCTGCACTCACTATTCTGTTGGTGCAGTCACTGTGTACATACATTACATTACTGATCCTGAGTTACATCCTGTATTATACTCCAGAGCTGCACTCACTATTCTGTTGGTGCAGTCACTGTGTACATACATTACATTACTGATCCTGAGTTACCTCTTGTATTATATTCCAGAGCTGCACTCACTATTCTGCTGGTGCAGTCACTGTGTACATACATTACATTACTGATCCTGAGTTACCTCTTGTATTCCAGAGCTGCACTCACTATTCTGCTGGTGCAGTCACTGTGTACATACATTACTGATCCTGTGTTACATCTGTATTATACTCCAGAGCTGCACTCACTATTCTGCTGGTGCAGTCACTGTGTACATACATTACATTACTGATCCTGAGTTACATCCTGTATTATACTCCAGAGCTGCACTCACTATTCTGCTGGTGCAGTCACTGTGTACATACTGTTTGTGTCTTCCCCAGTAATTATAGACAGTGCGGAGTGGTGGAAAGTCTGTAAATAATGTAGAAAGTATTCGCTCTCAGAGCGTGTGAGCTGCAGTGTTAGTTTGTCAGGGCTCCTGCGCTGCATTTTTATGAAGTGTTTGCATGTGAGTCCCCCACTTCTCCCACAAGTGATGTTGGAGAAAGAGGGATTGGATTTTGAATTGCACCGTTGAGCCTGGCGCGGGGTGTATCCTGCAGCAAAGAGGAAGGACAGGCCTGGTGGGGTGGATCCTGCAGCCAGGAGGAAGGACAGGCCTGGCGGGGTGGATGCTGCTGCAAGGAGGAAGGACAGGCCTGGCGGGGTGGATGCCGCAGCAAAGAGAAAGGACAGGCCTGGCGGGGTGGATGCTGCAGCAAAGAGAAAGGACAGGCCTGGCGGGGTGGATGCCGCAGCAAAGAGAAAGGACAGGCCTGGTGGGGTGGATGCCGCAGCAAAGAGAAAGGACAGGTCTGGCGGGGTGGATGCCGCAGCAGGGAGGAAGGACAGGCCTGGCAGGGTGGGTGCCGCAGCAGGGAGGAAGGACTGGCGCGTGGTGGCTCTCCACAGCCGGGAGGGCGGGCGTCGGGTGGCTCTCCTCAGCCGGTAGGCCGGACGTCGGGGTTGCTCTCAGCAGCCTGGATGTAGGGCGTCGGGGTGGCTCTCCGCAGCCGGTAGGACTGGCATCGGGGTGGCTCTCCGCAGCCGGTAGGGCGGGCGTCGGGGTGGCTCTCCGCAGCCGGTAGGGCGGGCGTCGGGGTGGCTCTCCGCAGCCGGTAGGGCGGGCGTCGGGGTCGCTCTCCGCAGCCGGTAGGGCGGGCGTCAGGGTCGCTCTCCGCAGCCGATAGGGCGTGCGTCGGGGTCGCTCTCCGCAGCCGGTGGGGCGGGCGTCGGGGTCGCTCTCCGCAGCCGGTGGGGCGGGCGTCGGGGTCGCTCTCCGCAGCCGGTGGGGCGGGCGTCGGGGTGGCTCTCCGCAGCCGGTTTGGCGGGCACCTGGGTGGCTCTCCGCAGCCTGGATGGAGGGCGCCGGGGTGGCTCTCCGCAGCCGGTAGGGCGGGCACCTGGGTGGCTCTCCGCAGCCTGGATGGAGGGCGTCGGGGTGGCTCTCCGCAGCCGGCAGGGCGGGCGCCGGGGTGGCTCTCCGCAGCCGGCAGGGCGGGCGCCGGGGTGGCTCTCCGCAGCCGGCAGGGCGGGTGCCGGGGTGGCTCTCCGCAGCCGGGAAGGAGGGGGGCAGGCGCAGCCTATTCTTTCCCACCTGGATTAGACACCTGATTGCTGTGTTGTGATTGGCTACTCATCGACGGCCGCCCTATATATTACTTTTAGTAACACACAAGCTTCTCCTTCTCTCCGCAGATCCATGCCCGTAACCCAAATGAGATCATTTTTGGGCTCAATGACGGATATTACGGCGCCTCCTTTGAGAGTAAGGTACGTGTACCCGTCATTTCCGGCATTTTGGGGTTGATCCACGCAGCGGCCGTATTATGGCAGCTATTCTGTATATGGCGTAAAGTACGCAGCCGTTCGTTCTGCCGTGTATCGGGGCATCGGGATTTCCTCCTTCGTCCTTTTTAGCAAGCGCTGTGTGTGATCGAGGCAACAACAACTAATCCGCACCTGACCTGATGGTCCTGAATGTGTCTGCTCTCTGCAGGATAACACGGAGTCACACAGGAACAGCCACCTGCAGGTGGAGCAGAACGCGGTGCGGAATTCCTACGGAGTCTTCTCTCTGCTGCGGTAGGTGCACTTCTCCGGTATTTGTATGTCTGCTGTACACATGGAGGCAGCCGGTAAATGAATGATTGCAGGTGTTGCGATCACTAGGACCCCCGCCGATTTCTGAGGAGCGCTGTAGGATCCCGGGACTGGCACTCGGGGATATCGATGTCCCTCCTGCCCTGTTGTAAAACCTTCAGAGCTGAACTTCTCACATCAGCCAGAAGATAAACATCCGAACGAGCAGTAGAGCGCCGCCTCGTCCTGTAGTGATGGGACGTTGCCAGGAAAAATAACTAGTTTTTGGTCACATCTTTTCATGGGGCCGATCTGCCGGTGTTAGTTTTTTTTTTTTTTTTTGTTACAGCGCCGTCAGATCCACCAAGTTTAGTATCGATGCATCACATCTATGGATCTCGGTACACTTTTCACCATTCTCTGCTTTCACCCTTTAGAGGCACGATTTTTGTCCTTCGCTTTTTTTTCCCCTTTTTCTCCCATGAGCTATAACTTTTTTTTTATTTTTCCATGGAAAACGCCGTGGGAGGGCTTGTTTTTGTACTGGAAGAGTCGTGAATGACCCCAATCGAACTTTTATATTCTTAAAAACATTTTTTAACTCTTCAGGCTGTCGCACTGTCATGTCGTCTTCTGTGTGTCCACCAGATGGCGCTGTCGCACTATCAGGTGGTCTGCTATGTCACCACCAGATGGTGCTGTGGCCCTGTCAGGTGGTCTTTGTTTCCACCAGATGATGCTGTGGCCCTGTCAGGTGGTCTTCTATGTCACCACCAGATGGTGCTGTGGCCCTGTCAGGTGGTCTTGTATGTCACCGCCAGATGGTGCTGTCGCACTGAAAGCTCACATCTGTGTATAAAATCATATTGCACTCTCAACAATGTTAGTCAGTTGGGCGGTGTTCATCTGCGAGTTTTTCCTCACCTGGAATTGGGGTGAGGAAAGAAATCACAGCATAGTGCGTAAAACGGCTGAGACTCACCAATGCAAGTCAATGGGTGCGGGTGAAAAAAAAAAAAAAATCGCAGTGCACATCCACCATGCTTGTGCTCTCATTTTTACGCACCTATCTCATAGGAAATGCATGAACAATTAGAATAAATAGAATAGATAGATAAAAACATGTCCTTGATACATATTGGTGCAGTGCGTGTGTAGTTTACTGTACATGTATTTAGCTTACAAATATAAAATGAAATGAGAAAAATGGTTTGGGTACCCCCTTATTTTTATTAACCAGTTGAGGGAAAGCCGACACCTGAGGGCTGGTGTTATTCTGGGAAGGATGCAATATGCATAAAGGTTCCCAGGCTATTAATATCAGCTCTCGGCTGTCTGCGTAGCCTTTACTGGTTATTAAAAAGGGGTGATTCCCCCCTCCCCCCAAAAATGATGTAAGGTCTCCCCTATTTTTAACAACCATCAAAGGCTAGGCAGACAGCTGTGGGCTGATACTAATAGGCTGGGAAGGGACCTTGGATATTGGCCCCCTCCCAGGCTATAACACCAGTCCTCAGCTACCCAGAAGTGGCTCATCCACTAGATGCGCCAGTTTTGGCGCTTGGCCTCTGCTCTTCCCGCTTGCCCTTGTGCGTTGGCAAGCGGGGTAATGGTTTTGGGGCTGATGTCAGCTGACATCAAGCCCAGGCGTTAGTAATGAAGAGGCGTCTGTAAGACTCCCCCATTACTAACTCCATAGTCAAAAATTAACACATACTCAAAAGAAAAAAAAAAAAGTCCTTTAGTTGTAAAAAAAAACAAACAAAAAAAAACCACTCCCTTATCCTTTTTTTACCATTTATTGTCATTAAAAAATTTTTTTCCAAAGGGGTTCTCCGTAAATCCATCCCACGATGATCTTGAACTCTACTACATCCGGATGGTGTGTTGAGCAGTGACATCAGCACGACAGCTGGCTCACACTGACAGTAGCGTGTGAATCCTGATGCTATGACAAACGCTGACGTCCCTAAGGTTATCGCAGTTTACAGCCGGTTTCACATGCTACGGTCAGTGTGTTCTGGCTGGTGTGCTGAGTGGTCACATTACTGACCCTAACCCTCAACATAACATCCAGATGTAACCAGTAAAGGCTAAGTAGACAGCTATGAGATGATATTGGTAGGCTGGGAGGCTCCATGGTTATTTCAACCTTCCCAGACTATTAAGACCAGCTCTCAGCTATCTGCTTTCCCTCAGCTGGTTAATGAAAATAAGGGGGACCATACGCCATTCTTTATCTTTACTATCTAAATACAAGTACAGCTGTCTGCTTTCCGTCAGCTGGTTAATGAAAATAAGGGGATCCACACGCCATTCTTTTTCTTTACTAGCCAAATACAAGTACTGAAAACTACACATGTACTTCACTGGTTATATCTCCTGACATATTTCTAGCTATGTATACATGTCTGCATATAAGATTGTTTAAGTAGTGTGTAAACCAGCTTGAAATGACAGAATTACTGTATGTAAAAGCTGATACTTTAAATATGCAGATGTGAGCGAACCTTAAGACTGGGAGACTAGAAGATTAGCTTAGATCCCAATAGTCTATGCAGTATAGCTCGAGTCTGATAATAGTTGTACCTTAATAGAGCAAAGCTGCAGTGTAAAGCATGAGTCAAGGATAGATCCAAGAAAGAAGGGGTAAAAAATATAAATTGTGGATCTATTACTAGTGACGAGTGAATAAGGGGTTACCATGCTCGTGTGCTTAACAGAGTGTCCTCACCGTGCTTGAATAATATGTCCGAGTCCCCGTGGCTGAATGTCTCACGGCTGTTAGACAGCTGCAACACATGCAGGGATTACCTAATAAACAGTCAACCCTGCATGTGTTGCGGCTGTCGAACAGTATTGTGACGTGCAGCTGCTGGGACTCAAGTCACTCAGCACTCGAGCATGCTCAGATAACACCTTATCAGAGCACGTTCGCTCATCACTATCTGGTATCCAGTTGGTTAGGGTATTCAAAAAGTGCTTTTTTTTTTTCGGACAGTCGGTTGGTGATCGTGGAAGCCGTACGTATAAATGTTGCCTTCCTTTGCTTTGCAGGCTTCACCGGGCTCAGTGCGCCATCAAGCAAACCCAGGTGACCGTTCAGAAAATCGGAAAGGAGATCGAGGAAAAGCTACGAATCTCGTCATCAAATAATAATCTGGTAATTTCTCATTTCCTCACTATCGGGCCAGAGCTTTTTTTTCCCGAATTCCCAGCAAATACATAGAGATAAGTAGCAAAGTTCTGTCTGCCTGCAATCACCACTAGGGGGAGCTCACTGCATACTGTTCGCCTGGATTTCAGCTCGAGGTCACAAGTCGTGGTGAATGCCACATTTGCGCAGTAGATTTTCATCTTTTTCTTAAATTTTTTTGCCACACTCGAAAGTTGCTGAATAATTTGATGGTAGGGGTTTACTGGCAGCGGTATTCACCTTTCTTTGTCAGGTGTAGGGTGCAGGAGCTGAGCCTGCTCCGTACATGACGAGTGCCGGTTGTGTTATACCATCGGTGCCCCACTATTGCAGCAGCAACCAGAGCTTTCTCCGATCACTGCTGTTTAACCAGTAAAATGCCACTGTTGCTCAGAGAGAGCAGAACCGAAATGGTTCACTTGCCGACCCTTGGGCGCTCTTCCACCTCTCACCCCTTCGAATCTCAATTAAACCTGTGATTGGCTGCAGCGGTTAAATGACTTGAAGCAGAATTGTCTGCTGATGTTTTTTTTGCCCAATGCTAGTTATAAGAATGAATTTCCTGATGTGGACTGTGTCTCTAACACTATTTTGTAGAAGAAGGAGAGCGAGTGCCTGCGGCTGAAGATCCTGGTGCTGCAGGACGAGCTGAAGAGGCAGAAGAGGGCGCTGGGCCGGGAGGTGGAGCTGCTCCATAAGGAACGCAGCGCCATGACCGCCAAACGTGAGTAAAGGAGAAACGGCCACTGAAATCAGGCAGGAAGAATATGCGCCTGTGCCTCCTGCCTTGTACCAGAATGGTGCGTCGGGTCCTGCACGTCCTGTTTAGACACTGTTGTTTTTCCATCTCTGTTGACTTTCCACAGGAAAAAAAGGTGTCTAAAAAGCCTAATAAATCTGCCGTCTGGCCTTTTATTGGTGCAGATTGAGCCAACATTTTGTGAGGTGCAGGTACACACTCGATCTAGTGTTTCAATTGTGACACCTAGTGACCGTTCTGAATTAAAATTAAGGAAAGTAGTAGGTTTACACCTAATGGTGAGCTTGGAAATGTGGTCACGGATATGCTGTGTGGTTTCACCAAGTGTCTTTCTGTCTGGCGTCCAAGAGCATTTTAGTAGGAAAACGCCTATTATGGAATTTTTCTTGCATTTCGTCCAGATGTACTGTCTCATTCGAGACTATGCATTTAACACGTTGATATTGAGAAATGGGTAAGGATTTTTTTTTAGCAGAGGTGGGGTGACAGCTAGTAAAATACAGTAGGTTCTTACAATATGTGTTTTTAACAAATAGGTCAGTAACAAGATAACCTAAATCCCCTTTCCTGACCATGGTATCCAAAAAATTTATTTTTGTCATGTTTGAATAAATGGTGATTTGTAGTTCAAGGGGGATAGAGTTCAGATAGAAATGAAAATCATGTAAGGAATTAGTTGGACCAGACCAAATACAAAACACATCTGTGTATCTTCTCCACAATAGAACATGTTGGTCGAATAATGGGCACAGGTAGATGTATGTATCTTCAAACCAGGGCATAAAACAGTTTTCATACAGAGGGGGCCATACTCGACTCCCATCGCGGTCCCATGAGTCTGTGGATAAAATGTGTCCAGGAAGAATTTCTTTGTTAGGACTATCTCTAGTAGTTCTAAACAAAATCGTTTTGCTGGGATGTCAAGGGTAGATATACCAAATATGTTTTCTAAAGCCTGTATGCCTTTATGGATATCTATGGATGTGTAAAGGACTATTGACATCGAAGGTGACCAGTATGGCCTCTCCGTTAATCTCGCCAAGTTCAGAGATGGTTCTCAGAAAATGTTTAGTGTCTAGTAGTGGACTTAACAAGGGAACTTAGTGTAAAAGCGATAAGGCTCACAGGCTTCTGGTAATTAGTGTCCACCCTTATCACCATTATTCTGGGTAACACATTACTGAGTGTCCACCATTTGACCCTTTGTGCCTGTGCAGTGTGTGCTGCACCTACATGCTGAGAGAGATAATCATCACTATCATTGCTCCATCTCACCACCCACGTGCAACCAATGCCAGCTATTCTACCAAGGCTGTTTTGGCACCCTACATTTAACACTAAAGGTATACCCATCTCTCTAGCCTCTTTTTAGTGGTTTACCTTTTGTCTTACTAGCGCAGGTGGTTGCTCTTTTTTCATTTTTTACTGTACCAGGTTATTATTTTCAGGGATCACACAGAACCTGATGCAATCACCAGCAGCTTAGCGCCGTGCCTATTGTAGTTATCGGTGCTCTCCCAGTGGCAGGCGCCAGTGCATTATTTATTTATTTCCCTTAGGGTCATTCACATCAAGTGGACCAGTTTTAAAAATCGTCCCCACTCGACCTTCTCCGATTTTGTTGAAAATTTATAAGGATGTACATGTATGTTTGAAAAGAGGTTCTGTAAATTTTTAGGGCCAGATCTCAAATACATTGGGCACTGTTGACCTGTCACTGGAAGTTCCACCAAGCCTTCGGCTTCAGCTAAGAGGATTTTGCAAACTTTGGCACATAGCCATTAGAGTTCTATACTGGCTATGATGCTGAAATTTGGCATACTAGCTCAACTTTTGCTGCTAAACACAATAAAATTATTACCGGCTATGACAAAACAATATTTCGGCCGCAATTTTGTGTCAAAGTAGCTTGAAAATGCGTCGCATAAAATTTATGCCAAACTTTGCCCATATATAACTCGAGACCAAAAACCAATAGTAACTGATGCTTTGCCCTGTACACCAAATATCTACATGACTTTGCATTGCTGCAATATCACGGTCAAACCATATGTATTTGTGGAAATATTCACACCCACATATGATGAAAAACTTAAAAAAAACGAATTTTACCTATTTTTAGGTCAAATTTCTCAAAAAGGGTACCCCTAAAATATATTAATTCTGATATCATTAGAAAGAGCACATTTTTCTCTACAAGGATCATTGGTGTTTTTTTTTTGGAGTCTCTCAGTTTAAGAAAAGAAAAATGCCACTGAACATGGTGTTATTTATGCGCTTAATGCATTGATTTTGTGTTTGATTTTCAGATTCTTATCACATGTTACAGAGTTGTATTGTTGCTAGTAATGTCTATCATAATCAAAAACCTATAAACCTTTTTGGTTATGAAAAGTTATTGACTATTGTTACATTTTAATGCATATATTATTTATTTTTTAGCGATGGAGATTGAAATTGATGAAGAATCGGCCCAGTGCTCTATCGGCCTTGCGAACAATTCGAAGTGCCACCTTAAGACCATTCACCCATAGCAAGGATGAGTTGAAATTGTTTACAAGCTTTGGATTGGATGAACAGAAATTGCTGCGTCGACGAGTGGGACTAAATTTTGACGAACATTCACAAATCTGTTTACACCATGAAGCTTCATTCTTGACCAAATATGAGCATTTGCAAAAATCGTGTTACAATCCTTTTGGGAAGAAAGGTCATAACACCAAAAAGAATTTGTGAGCTATCAATTTGTTAGCAGCTGACCAGTTGAACGAATTTACAAAGAATGATGTGAAGCCTGGCCAGAAGATGTGTGCATCATGTCGAAAAGAATTTGCTAACAGGAAAAATCAGCTGATCCAGTTTCCTCTGAATCAGATCCAGATGGAATGGAATGTTCTCCTGAAAGTCTAAATTCAAGCTTAACATCCATTGGCATCTCTCCTCTGAAATATCCACGGGTAAGCCAGCGGGATTCACTTGGATATGCAAGGAGAAAGATAAGCCAGGTACAAAATGTATTTTCTAGCAAGATTGCTTCAATTGGAGGGCTTGAGCCGAAAGACATTGAGCAAACAAAAACAGCACAGTGCAAAATGTGTCTGGATTACAATCACCTTTTGGTGGATTTGAAGCAAAAGCTGCAGGTGTCCAGTCGGGCAGAAAAGGTCCAAATCTTGACATTGGCACCTAAAAGTTGGTCAATTAAGGCTATATCAGATGATTCAGTGTCTCTGAGCGAATGGTCAAACAAGCTCGAAAGCTTAAATGTCAACATGGAATCTTAAGGTATGCCACACTAAACAATATCGCTAACGAGATCGCTAAAAAAACGTCACTATTTAGCGATCCCGTTAGCGATATTGTTCAGTGCGGCAGCTTCCAGCGACGAGCTTCCTGCTGTGATCTCGCTCGTCGCTGGAATCGTTCCGGACCCTATTTCATCGCTGGCGCTCCCGCTGGGTAAGTATCTAATCGCTGTGTGGCACCTTTTCTTAGCGATTTAGCGGTACTTTTGTACCGCTAAAGTCGTTAAGAAGATCGCTAACGGCGATAGCGTCGTTAACTATATCGCTAAATGTGGCCGCATTTAGCGATATAGAAACAATCCCGCTAGCGATCGCATTAGTATGCGTCGTTATCGTGATCGCTAGCGGGATTGTTTAGTGTGGCAGTACCTTTAGCCTTACTAGAATCAAGTGTGGCAAGAAAGTTTTGAGGAAGTGAAGAAAAAGGTGCAGGCATTTTTTGAGGATGATGAATTCAGTCGAATGTGCCCTGGTAAAAAAGGACTATGTATCAGTGCGAATAGCAGGAGAAAAAAAGCAGATGCAAAAGCGACTATTACTGAGCAATATGAGGGAAATGTTTGCTGCCTATCGGGATCGGAATGGCCCTGAAATTGGATTTTCCAAGTTTCGTGAGCTTCGGCAAAGTGGTGCGTAACCGTTGGATCTGCTGGAACACATTCCGTTTGTGTGTGTACCATTCACCAAAATGTCAAACTAATGCTTGCAGCATGCCCAATCAATGATGACAACAAAGAGCTCATATGCAAAATGGTCTGTGGAATTGAATCCAAGGACTGTATGCTTGGCCGTTGTGATAAATGCCCGGGTCCTGAAGTTTTTAAAAGAATTCCTAGTCAATGTGTTTGTCAACAGTGACCCTGAAGATATTATTGAGTTCAAACAATGGATTCACACTGATCGAGACACGCTTAATGCCAAACAAATGACTATAGAAGATTTCATTGAAGAATTGGTTTTGAAAATTTCTAAACTTTGTAGCCATCACTACATCGCCAAGCATCAAAGTAGCTATTTGAAATCGTTGAAGGAAAATCTGAGACCTGGAGAGCTTGTGATCCTTATGGACTTTGCTGAAAATTACTCATTTATTGTTCAAGATGCCAGTCAAGGTTTCCACTGGGAAAATAGTCAAGCTACAGTACACCCATTTGTAATTTACTTCAAGGCGTTAAATGGTGAAGCTGCGCAGAACATCAGCTTGTGCATAATCAGTGATTGCTCAGGACATGACACAGTTGCAGTCTACACTTTCTTAACAGTAATTGTGGAGTATCTCAAGACTCTCATCTATGGGATTCGTCATATCCACTGCTTCAGCGATGGATCTGCAGCCCAGTACAAAAATTTAAAATTTTTTCTCAACTTGTGCCATCACAATGCTGATTTCAATATCAGCGCTGAATGGAATTTTTTTGGTAGCAGTCATGGAAAGTCGCCCTGTGATGGGATTGGAGGGACAGCAAAGAGGTTGGCAGCTCGTGCCAGTCTTCAACGCTCAACTGAAAAACCAAATACTGACCCGGTGGATTTATTCAACTTTTGAAACGAGCAACTGCATGGAATCAAATTTTTTTTTGTTCCAAAAGAAAAAATTGACGAAATACGGGTAGTTCAGGAGGAAAGGTTCAAAGATGGACATACAATTGCTGTAAAAGAGAAAATCACCAGTTTGTGCCAATTGATGACAAAAAGATTCACATTTCAAGGGTGTCAAATGACCCATCATCTTTCATTGCCCATGTAGATAGATCTGTCAGATCAGAAATGCCTTTTGTGCCAATTGCAAACCTCCAGCCAGGGCAATACATTGCCTGCATTTACGATAGGAACTGGTGGATTGGAAATATTTCTGAAATTTCAGTCGACGACCATGATGCATTAATAAATTTTATGCATCCTTATGGACCAGCTAGCTTCTTTCACTGGCCTGTGAGAAATTATACATGCTGGATACCTGAGTAGTCAATCATTGCAATAATTCCAGCACCACTGCAACAGCAATGGGCCGACAATACAGCTTCTCTGAACGATTATGTTGCAAATTCAGCAACAATTCCAGACCACTTAGACTGAACATTATGGCTTGGGAACCAACAAAAGATACCCAATATTAGGCTTGGGATCCTAGGCAAAGACACCCCCCTCAGGCTTCGGAACCTGCGATAAAGAGACCGCCCGCGGCTGGCCTTGCACGGCTATCGGCCATGGCTCCTAGGCAATGGGGCTGCCAATTCTCGAAAGACAGCATTATTACAATTCTTAATAGGATTATAATACCAATTCTTAGGGAATTGGTTGTGGTATAACCACCATGGACCAACGCAAGGGTTTGATTAGTGTTATGACCTTTCTTCCCAAAAGGATTGCAACACGATTTTTGCAAATGCTCATATTTGGTCAAGAATGAAGCTTCATGGTGTAAACAGATTTGTGAATGTTCGTCAAAATTTAGTCCCACTCGTCGACGCAGCAATTTCTGTTCATCCAATCCAAAGCTTGTAAACAATTTCAACTCATCTTTGCTATGGGTGAATGTCTTAAGGTGGCACTTTCGAATTGTTCGCAAGGCCGATAGAGCACTGGGCCGATTCTTCATCAATTTCATTCTCCATCGCTAAAAAATAAATAATATATGCATTAAAATGTAACAATAGTCAATAACTTTTCATAACCAGAAAGGTTTATAGGTTTTGATTATAATAGACATTGCTAGCAACAATACAAACTCTGTAACATGTGATAAGAATCTGAAAATCAAAACACAAATCAATGCATTACGAGTAGTGTTGAGCGATACTGCTTGGTATCGGAAAATATCGGATCGGAATGCAGTCTCCGATATCACTAAATATCGCCGATATCCGATTCTGATAGCGGAAGTCCCATGTAAGTCTATGGGAACAAAATATCGACATTAAAAACACGGATTTTGGTAAGAACTTACCGGTAAAATCCTTTTCAGCGAAGGAAGGGAGGGAGACACAGGAATTCATTACTGATGGGTAGGCGGAGCCCCAGATCAGAATGTCACCTCAGATCAAAAGCGTGCTGACTGGCTGGCCCCTCCAGCTCGGGCTCCCCTACTCAGCTCCAGTCGTACCAAAGCTTTAGGGAAGAACCAAAGATCACCAGCGGAGCAACATAACCCCTTCTGAAGAAACTTCAGAGCAAAAACACAAAGGATACAGGTTATGCATGCAAAGTAAGCCAAAAACCACAGAGTTCCAGGTACTATTCACTGAACCTGACTACTGCGATGAGCTGGCGATGCTGGAACAGAGCCTTAGCGCGCTGACCTCAGTCCAGATATCGCAATCAGACAAGGGTCGCGCTGCATCTGAAAACATCAACACACTTCTGCCTTGGGAGGGTGCTGTGTCTCCCTCCCTTCCTTCGCTGAAAAGGATTTTACCGGTAAGTTCTTACCAAAATCCGTGTTTCAGCTGCAGAATGGAAGGGAGGGAGACCAGGAATTCATTACTGATGGGACGTCCCAAAGCAGTTCAAAAATAAGGGTGGGAAAAAAACCAACAAGAGGCAGAAACCCAACAACCTTAACAACAAAGCGCAACCAGCGCTAAACACAAGTTCATCCAGAACTTTAAACTACAGCTGCCTGCAGGACCCTACGTCCGAGGGCTGCATCAGCGGAAGCACTGACGTCCACTTTATAAAACTTCGTAAACGTGTGGACAGAGCGCCAAGTTGCCGCCCGGCAGAGTTCACTGCCGAAGCACCTTGGTGAAAAGCCACGATGAAGCCACAGCCCTCGTGGAATGGGCTTGAATCTTAATCGGGCAAGATTCACCCTGAAGACGGTAAGCTTCCAATATAGCTGACCGGATCCAACGAGCTATAGAATCCTTGGAAGCTCGTTGACCACGCCGACGACCGACTGGAACCACAAATAGGGAGTCCGTCTTACGAAAACCTTGAGTAAGAGATAGATAAAACTTCAAGGCCCGCACTAAATCCAATGTGTGTAAAGCTCGCTCTTTCACATTCTTCGGATCCGGGCAGAATGAAGGCAACACAATATCTGGTTGACATGAAATTGTGACACCACTTTAGGTAAAAAATCACCCCGAGTGCGAAGCACTACACGATCCGGAAAAAAACTCCAGAAAAGGAGGCGAACAAGAAAGAGCTGCCAACTCAGAAACTCTCCTCAAAGAAGTGACTGCAACAAGGAAAGCCACCTTCCAAGAAAGTAAAGAAAGGCTAGCAGAAACCATAGGCTCAAAAGGTTTATGCTGAAGAGCCTCCAAAACAAGGTTGAGCCGCCAAGGAGACACGGGTGCCTCCGCGGCGGAAACTTACGAGATATACCTCGGAAAAAGGAGAGCACGTCTCTATTCGAAGCAATGGTTCTCCGGAACAATAAGGACAGAGCAGAAATCTGACCTTTCAGGGTGCTGACTGCCAACCCTTGTCTAGCCCATGCTGCAGAAAAGCCAACAGGTTGGGAATGGAAAATTTTCTCGGGTTCCGAGAGGACCCCAAACACCACGAAAAGAAGGTTTCCCAAATTTTGTGGTAAATCCTAGCAGCACGAAGGGTAGCAATGACCTCGGCTGAGAAACCTCTACGGGTCAAGATTTCGGTCTCGAGCCATGCCGTCAAACGCAGGGACATCAAAGTCCGGATGACAAACAGGCCCCTGAGTCAACAAGTCGGTGAAGAGGGAGTGGAAAAGGAGGTGCCGCCAACAGCGACATTATTGTCGAGAACCACATCCTTCTTGGCCAATCTGGAGCTATCAAAATAGCTGGAATTCTCTCTAGTCTGATCCGACGCAGTACTAGAGGAAGTAAGGATATCGGGGGAATACATAGATCAGCTCAAACTGACCCACTGAGCCACTAGAGCATCCACCGCACAGCCTTCGGGTCCTTGTACCTGGACATGAACTCGGTAACTTGGCATTGGACCTGGATGCCATCAAATCCACTTGGGGGGTTCCCCAGCGAGAGCACAGATAGTGCAAAAACTTCGGGTGGAGGCTCCATTCCCCGGGATCCATCCTTCTGCGACTGAGAAAGTCCGCTGTAATATTCTGAACCCTGGAATGTGAATCGCCGAAAATGGTGGTACACTGGCCTCTCCCCAAAAACAAATTCGGGACACCTCTACCATTGAGTCTGGAACTCCTTGTCCCACCTTGGTGATGATATACGCGACAGCCGTCGCATTGTCTGTCTGCACTCGACTGGCAGACCGCTCAAAGGGACCGTCCAATGTTGGAGGCAAAGGAAAATCGCCCTCAATTCCAGGATGTTGATCGGAGAACAGACTCTTCCGATGACCATACCCCCTGAATCCAGAGATTGTTCCAAACACCCCCCCCAGCCCGTCAGGCTGGCATCGGTGGTTATGACTGACCACTTCGGAGGAGGAAAGACTTCCCCAGGGAGAATGCCCCTGGACGTAACCACCATTCTAGAGAATCCCGCACCCGCGGGGCGAGAAATGGTGACACTGCAATCCAGCGATTGCGACCGGTTCCATCGACTCAAGATGAACCTTTGGAGAGTCCTGGATGGAACTGGGCAAAAGGAATTGCCCCCTGGACGCCACCATCAGTCCCAGAAGACGCATACACTTCCGTAGGGGACATTGCCGTTGAGGATTTTATAATCTGTACATGTCGAAGAAGACATGACTGTTTGTCTGGTGGTAGGGAAACTACCGCCGAAACGTGTCGGATGCTTCCCAAAAAGAGGATTGTCCTCGATGGTTCCAGGGACGACTTCTCCCAATTGACCACCCAAAACGAAGTCCTTCAGAAACTGAAGAGACAAATCCCGAGCCGTCAACGCCTCCTCCCCGAGGAAGCCACGATCAAAAGATCGTCCAGATAAGGGAGAATCGTAATCCCCTGTCTTCGAAGGATTGCCATGAGGGGCGCCAGAATTTTTTAAAGACCTTGGCGCTGAGGCTAAGCCGAACGGCAGAGCCACGAATGGTAATGATTCTGCCTATGGCAAATCGAAGAAAGCGCTGATGAGCCTTTCCGATGGGAATATGCAAATAGGCGTCGCGAATGTCGATTGACACCAAAAAATCGTTCCGTGACAGAGCTGCCACAACGGAGCGAAGCGACTCCATGCGAAATTTCCGGGCATGGACATGCCGGTTTAATCGCTTGAGATCCAGAATCGGCGAAAATTTGTTCTCCTTTTTGGGAAAACTACAAAAAGGTTGGAATAAAAAACCTTTCCCCGGTCCTCTGACGGAACCGTATCACTAAACCCTTTTTGTAGCAGAAATTCGACCTCTCGCTGTATAGAGCGAAAAAACAGCTCGGGTTCCGACGGAACGCGAGACTGACAAAAAACATTTGGGGGTCGAGAAGCAAACTCTATGAAATAGCCTGCCGAACATATCCGCGTTACCCAGGAATCTGGAACGCGAGCCATCCAAGTCGCCTTGAAAAGCAGCAGGCGACCCCCACTCGAGAATCCTCGAGTTGGGACCCCTGGCGTCAATCCGACTTGGCGGGCTTCTTGTCAAGTTCCCGCTTGTCCTGGCGGAAACTCTGCTTCCAGGGAGTACGAGTTTTCTGAGAGGATTTCTTTCCTGAGAAGGAAGGACGACCCGATCCCCACGAGGAGTGACTAGATCGTCCTCGGCCCCGAAAGGACCGCCGACCACTATAGACCCAGGCTTACTGGACACCGAGGCCCCTGGCCCAGCTTGGAAGTGATTCCTTCGCCTTAGCTTGGAAATCCTCTGTGAGGTGGATCCAAAAAGTGGACCCTTGTAAGGTAGGCCAAAAACCCTTGTTTGGAAACTGGTCCCCGGGGGCCCCCGTCTAGCCATAAAGCCTTCTGACTGTGACGCTGAAGCTTGCGCTTTGGCCACAGAGTGCCGTATCCAGACCGGCATCAAAGATTAAAGGCTGCCGTTTCTAACCATTCCAAGTTTCCGTATCTCAGATAACAGATTCATTTTGCAACTCCTTTCAGCGTGCCAACCACCTAGAGAAGTTAGCACACCAGGATCCTACCGTCGGGAATCCTTGACCCGCAGCCTCATGCTTGCTTTTGCCGCCAATTCGTTTTTATCCAAAGGCTCCGTAAACCGCTTTCCCCTTAATAGGGGTAGTGAGGATTTACTAAGCTGAGAAAAGGACACATCCCTTAGGAGCGAAGTCCAATTTTGCCTTTAACTCCGCAGAGCAAGGATAAAGTGTATAAAGAAATGCGTTCCATGAAAACGCTTATTGGAACAGACGTTCCTCCTTTATTACCTATTTAAAACTCATCCAGACTGGCAATGTTGTCGCGAAGCACGGGACCCTGGAAAAATAGTGTGTTTAAACCCGGACGAAAATTACCTCCTCCGGTAACTGTAATATACCTTTTCATGGGCTTCAAATAAGCCTCCGTACGCTTCGCCATGAGGAACCCCCTGGCGCTCCCGCATCTGAATGGGTATTTTCTCCATCCAATTTAAAGGGAATCTGCCCAATATCAATACATCTGACTCGCTCCGTGTAGAGGCCGTAACGGCCTGCGTCGTTCCTCTGAGAGGAATTAGCAGACCATATTGACTAAAAGGTCAGAAGTTGTTGATCGATCGAGCGTTATCGTCCAATTTTTTCACCACTGCGACCGCGAGCGCTAGACGCTGTGGAGGTCTGCGATCTGGATTGCCTAATGGCATGGGACGGGCCGCGGCATCTGAACTCTGTTCAGAAAATGTTCACCTGTATGAGCAGGTCAACGGGTAAACCAGCAAAAACTATGCGTTTTTTTTTTTTTTTTTTTAAAACGCTGAAGGGTTTTAAAGCTCCCCCAGGCGGGTTACCCCCCGCGGTTATTACAATCAAAAAATTTTAGTGGTAGAAATAACCCTCCCGAGGGGTTAATAAATTTCAAACTCACCACAAAATTATATATATGAAGTGTGGTCCCAGCCAATTTTATGTTCTAATGAACTGCAGCTGCAGGATAGCGATGCTGCGCTGGCGGGGTGAGAATCAGCCTTTACCCAGCTGGCTGGTTTCTTATGAGGAGAGGGCGGGTCGAGGAGCCAGGAGCCTGTGTAATGGCCCCATTTTTGGGGGTGCAGGAGAAAGCCAGAGCGCGCGTTTTCCTGTCAAAAACCCCGGGGAAACGTTAGGCCACGCCCCTCTAGCTCAAACAATGAGCGCAAAACCCCCCCCCTCCCCCCCCCTCTGTCCTGAGCTACCCCCTGCGGACAAAAAATCACCCTTTTTTTCCCCGTAACAGCGCTGTCACCGCAGCGCT
>JARQOD010000002.1:9234370-9269896 GCA_033576555.1 Oophaga sylvatica
ATTTAAAGGGGAACTCTGCCCAATATCAGATACATCTGACTCGCTCGTGTAGAGGCGGGTAAACGGCCTGCGTCGCTTCCTCTGAGAGGAATTAGCAGACACATATTGCCCTAAAAGGTCAGACAAGTTGTTGATCGATCGAGCGATATCGTCCAATTTTTCACCACTGTCGACCGCAGCGCTAGACGTGTGGAGGTCTGCGTATCTGATTGCCGTAATGGCACTGGGACGTGGTCCGCGGCATCTGAACTCTGTTCAGACATGTCTCACCTGTATGAGCAGGTCAAGCGGTATACCAGCAAAAACTATGCTTTTTTTTTTTTTTTTTTTTAAACGCTGAAGGGTTAACGCTCCACCAGGCAGGGTTACCCAGCGGTATTCAGTCAAAAAAATTTTAGCTGGTAGAATAACCCTCAGAGGGGTTTAATATTGCAAAACTCACCACAATATTATATATGAAGTGTGAGCCCCAGCCAATTTTATGTCTCTAATGAGACTGCAGCTGCAGGATAGTGATCGCTGCGGGGTGAGGAATCAGCACTCACCAGCTGGCCGTGGTGTCTTTGAGGAGAGGAGCGGTCTGAGGAGCCCAGGAGCCTGTGTAATGGCCGCCACAGTGGGGGGAGTCGCAGGAGAAACGCCAGAGCGGCGTCTTCCTGCTCAGAAGACGGGAATCGTTAGGCCACGCCCCTGCTAGCTCAAACAATGAGCGCGAACTCCCCCGCTCCTGCTCCTCTCTGTCTGCAGCTATCTGCCTGCGGACAAAAAATCACCACATCTACTTGTAACAGCGCTGTCACCGCAGCGCTGAAGCATACTGACATACAAGTAATAGCGCTGCTCACTCAGACGCTAAAGCACTCACACATAATAATAATTTATAAAAAATTTTGTGTGGAGCACTCACCAGCCAAAGCGCCACAGGGACCCTCAGGGGTTTCTGGCGCTGTGCCCATGCTTCCCCCCAGGGCGAGGAACGCAGTGACCGCACGTGTGGTTTGCGTCCCGCCAGGGAAGCTCTCCTCATCCCCCAGGGCGGCAAGATTCTGCAGGGACTTTGAGTAAATACAGATCCGCCAAGGGAGAGGTTGGGGTACAGCAGCGCTGGTACCCCTGAGACCTCTAGACCAACTGGTGATCCAAGTCTCCTGTCCGATTATAAATAATAAAATCTTCTGAGGAGCTGCATTAGCAGCGACCGTCCTCTGAGACCTCAAATCTTAGACTGGAGCTGAGTAGGAGGAGCCCGAGCTGGAGGGGCCAGCCAGTCAACACGCTTTTGATCTGAGGTGACATCCTGATCTGGGGCTCCGCCTACCCATCAGTAATGAATTCCTGTGTCTCCCCCCTTCCATTCTGCAGCTGAAAAAACCATTCTTGCCTTGTTGGTTAATTGTACATGAAGGTAAACAACAAAGAGTAATGTAGAATGTATTGGGGGAGGTTGAGGAGACAATAAAGGCATACATGTTTAACCCAATGCATTGGAATAGCATTAATATATATTTTTTTTTAAATAGTTACGTTGCATTGACTAACAAATTGACAATGTTGTTAACCTTTTTTTATTTTGGCAAATATGTATGTTTCACAACTTCCATGCTCTTCACCTTTTTAACTTTTGCCAGTGCCACACTTTCTCCTTCATAATCTTCATCAGCATCATCATCTTTCTCATCAAATTATTCTTCATCTTCACCTTCTTAATTCTTCTTCTTAAACTTCTTGCTATTCATGTTTTTGTTTACATTACTCATATTGTTATTATTAAACTAATTAATCTTCATATTCAAATTCTTCATCTTCTTCCTCTTCATCTTCTTCATCATATTAGAATTTCTTATTTGTGACAGAGATTCCTGTACTTGTAATCTGTAAAAGTATGAATTTTTCATCCTTCCGTTCTTGCTGTCACAAAAGATTTAAATTACAACAGTATTTGTCCGTGTTCAGTTTTAGCCTGCAGCAGCAGGCATTTTCCAGGGGCACCACGAGGAGGAACGGACTCACCCCATACACTGCTTAGTCTTCTTCTGCTTAGAATTTAGAGCATATATTTTGCTCTTCATTTTGGTCTTATACTTCATGTTCTTCTGCTTTTTGATCTTGTGCTTATTGTTCTTCTGTCTCTTGTTCTGTATCTTGTAGTTTGTCTTAACCTTCTTTGTCCTGTTGGTGATCTTCTTCTGGGTAATCTTTTATTTTTTCTTTGTGATGGTGTTCAGGCTGGTTGGCTTCCTGATTGTCGTCCTTGTTGTCATCATCTTCTTCTGGGTGGTCTTTAAGGTCATCTAATTTCCGAGAACCAGCTGACGTTTACTGGAACCCTGACGGGTATGACATGGAGCAAGAGACAATGGAAGTAACGAGGACCAGCTGACTGTGCTGGAACCCGGACGGGTAGCAGAAGGAAAAGAGGCAATGTCACAACCGAGTACCAGCTGACGTTACTGTGACACGGTTACTAAGCAGGAGGTACCTGTGCTCCAAAGCACTACCAAGGACCAGCAGACGTTGCTGGAACTCGGATACGGAGATGGAGGCACCTAGGCCAAAGGCACTGGGGAGAACCAGTTGACGGTTCTGGACCCGGACGGGTAGCAGAAGGAAAAGAGGCAATGTCACAACCGAGTACCAGCTGACGTTACTGTGACACGGTTACTAAGCAGGAGGTACCTGTGCTCCAAAGCACTACCAAGGACCAGCAGACGTTGCTGGAACTCGGATACGGAGATGGAGGCACCTAGGCCAAAGGCACTGGGGAGAACCAGTTGACTGTACTGGACCCCGGACGGTAGCAGAACGCACCCATGAAAATGTAAGTTGACAGGACGCAAGCCGTCCGCAGTTACCGAATCACACAGTCCTACAGTGGGTGCTTGTCCTATTGTCACAATGGAAACAGCCTTTATTTACATATCCCACAGCACACATAGGAATCACGTAAACTGCAGGCACCATAGAGTCGGCTAACCCGAATGCAACACGACAGCACAACTTATTGGAGGATAATTGACGTTCACACTGCCAGGAAACAGCTGTCGTGCTGTAACCAGGCTGGCCAGGAGTCAGTACCCCTGCCAATTACTTACGAGCAACAAATGGCGGTGTTGTAGCCCAGGGAGTAGAGTTCAGGTGGTAGAAAGATGAACATAACAGGAGACATGGAAAACGTTGCCAAACAGTTATTTAATCTGAAAACAGACAGGCAAATTCAGGTGAGATCCATGCCTTGTTCATTTTCAGAAAAGTAAGCCGGTCTACATTCTCTGAGGATAGTCGCATGCGACGGTCTGTTACTACACCACCTGCAGCACTAAAGACGCGCTCAGATAATACACTGGCAGCAGGGCAAGCCAGCACCTCCAATGCATACTGGCTAATCTCTGGCCATGTATCCAACTTAGAGACCCAAAATTTGAAAGGGGAAGAGGCATCTGGGAGTACACTTAGAGGGAAAGCCAAGTAGTCTGTCACCATCTTACGGAAACGTTTCTTCCTGGTGACTGGAGCCGTCTCGGATGGTGTAGACCTTGCTGGCGCTGTCACAAAACTTCGCCACATTTCTAACATACAGCTCTTGCCCTGTGCAGAGGCGCTGCTTCTGCTCCCTCTTGTTGTAGAGGTGTCTACACTGCCTCGACGCACAGAGCTGCTTTGTAAAGCAGTAGCAGCAGCAGCAGCTCTCTCGGCTGGAATGTACAACAGTATGGATTGCACCAGTGTGTCTTGGTACTCCTGCATTTTACGGTCCCGGTTCACCGGTGTGATGAGGGTTTGTAAGTTGTCCCGGGTTAGCGAGGGTCTAGGAGGGTGTACACCCAATAATCTGACGTGGTGAGAATGTGGGCGATGCGGCGGTCGTTTCTCAGGCAATGAAGCATGAAATCAACCATGTGCTTCAGACTCCCAACTGGCCAAGAAACGTTGTCCCCTGCAAGAGGCGTCATCTCTGCCTGCTCTGCATCACCCCACCCTCGCTCTACATACTGACTAGAGCATTGTCTACCTCCCTCTGGAGCGATGTCTTCCTCCTCCATTGATCATCCTCCTCACAAAGTGAGCCCTGCCCAGCCCTTTGTGAGGAACCACGGTGCGCTGACTGTCCTGAAGGTATTTTAATTTGTGGCTCCTCATCCACCTCTTCCAAAACCTCTTCCTTTAGTGCTTTCAGTGATTTCTGAAGCAGGCAGATAAGGGGGACAGTCATGCTGACTAGTGTATCATCTGCACTCGCCATCCGCGTTGAGACATCAAACGCACGCAAAACGTCACAGATGTCCTTCATAGAGGCCCACTCAGTAGTGGTGAAGTGTGAACGGCGCAAATTGCGAGTTGATTGCGCCTGTTGCAGCTGATACTCCATTACTGCTGGCTGCTGTTCACACAACCGCTCCAACATATGTAACGTGGAATTCCACCTGGTGGGTACGTCACATATGATGCGATGTTCAGGAAGGCGAAATCTGACTTGCAGAGCTGCAATGCGCGATCTGGCCATGCTGGAACGTCGCAAGTGAGCGCACTCTAGGCGGACCTTGTGCAGCAGTGCATCAAGATCCGGATAGTCCCTCAAAAAACTCTGCACGACCAAGTTGAGCACATGTGCCAGACATGGTATGTGAGTGAGGTTGCCAAGGCCCAGAGCTGCCACCAGATTTCGGCCATTGTCACACACTACCAAGCCTGGCTGGAGATTAGCTGACAAAAACCACACGTCGCTCTCCTGCTTGATGGCATCCCAGAGCTCCTGCGCTGTGTGGCTTCGATTTCCCATGGGAATTAATTTCAGGATAGCCTGTTGACGTTTGGCCACGGCTGTGCTCATATCGGTCGCAACAGGTAAGCGTTCACAGGTCCATGTGGAGGTATACCGTGACGGCTCGTGCAGCGATGATTCTGAGGAACTGGAGTAGGAGGAGGAATCAATGGTACAGACTGGATTCCTGCAATCCTTGGAGTTGGCAGAACACGTACAGCGCCACTGGCAAGATCTGTACCCGGCTCCACAACATTGACCCAATGGGCAGTGAGGGAAAGGTATCGTCCCTGGCCATGGGTACTGGTCCACGCATCGGTGGTCAGGTGGACCCTGCTACTGACGGCGTTTAGTAGCGCATGTTTAATGTTTCCCTCGACATGTTTTTGCAGAGCAGGGACGGCTTGCCTGCTGAAATAAAATCGGCTTGGCACATTATATTGTGGGACTGCCAATGCCATAAAGTTCCTGAAACTGTCAGTCTCCACCAGCCTGAATGACAGCATTTCAAGGGACAGGAGTTTTGCAAGGCCAGCATTCAGAGCCTGTGCTCGTGGATGGTTTGCCGAGTATGGCCGTCTTTTATCCCATGCCTGTGCTACCGATGGCTGTTTTGTGGCCTGGGAGTGTGAGGATGACAGGGAACTTGCAGCTGTGGGTGCAATAACACTGGGTCTCTGGACAACAGTGAAAGAGGTTCTTCCATGCCGATCCTGTGAGAAAGCCGAACCAGCTGTGTGTGAGCTGGAGTAAGAGGCTCCAACACGACCTGAAGATGTAGGTGCTGCTGAAGGTTGGCCTACATCTCCAGTGTGTCTTTGTAACTCAGCTACGTGCTTTGTCCGTACATGTTTCCACATATTTGTGGTATTCAGGTTACTGATATTTTTACCTCTTTTAACTTTTTGCTTACACAGCTTGCATTGAACATAGCAAATATCATCTACAACTCTGTCAAAAAAGGACCACGCAGTGCAAGTCATGGGAGCGCCAATTTTGACATTTCTAACACAACTGCTCCCAACAGGTGCCAAACTGGAGGCTACAGGCAAGCGAGTCTGCAGCCTACCTCTCCCTCCTCTTTGTACCATTGGGCCAATCTCTTCCTCAGAGCTGCTCCCACCACCTTCCTGCTGCTCACGCCATGTTGGGTCTCGGACTTCATCATCTCCAGTACCCTCTTCCAACACCTGCTGCTGTTGGGTGGTCTGGCCAGCACCATGCTCAACAGAAAATGGCAACTGAGTCTCATCATCATCAGATGCGTTCTGCGGTGTGCTGACCATCGGCACTGGCTCACCCGCCTCTTCACATTCAGAGAGAACACAACTGTTGCGCATCACTGCATACTGCCTCTTCTTCACATTCCAGAATGCTGCTTGGCTGGGCCCCTGTTTGCAAGGCAACAGATTCTGAGAACAGAAGCAGAGACTCAGCTGGCTCCAGTTCAGAACTCTCTGACTGCCTGGGCAATTTGGCAGGCGGTGAAGAGACAGATGGTTGTTCAACAGTGCTGTGTTCCTGAGAGGAGGTGGAAGGAATTGAAGTCGATGCATTGGCTGCCATCCAACCAACAACGGCTTCAATTTGTTCTTCCCGCAGCAGGGGGGTACGCTGAGCTCCTACCAAAGTGCGCATAAAGGAACGCTGACGGGGAAAACTGGTGGATGCTGTGTCACTGGGTGCGGCAGCAGCCACAGAATCCCCACGTCCTCTCCCTGCTGAAACTCCACGGCCACGACCACGTGCCTTACTCCCTGCCTTCTTCATCTTGGTAGATTGATAAAGAAAGTCAGAAAAGTTATAAGGCCTAAGTGTGGTTATTACGCAGAGACTGAAGTGAACACTGAAACACAACTGTTCACAATCTGTGAAAGGCTACTCCTTTGTCTACTTCTATAGTGTTTGCAACCAATGTATTGGATACGGATGGAAGCGCGTCACACTAATAGTTAAATTGCATGGAGCAGCAAGAATTACACTGAAGAAAAAAAAAAAGAGTCTGTGAGTGACACGTGCAGATGCCTACAGACAGCGTTGCATACAGAGCAAACTGCAGCGTCACCTGCACTCACACACACCTTGCAGAGCTGTTAAAACAACACTGCAGGCAAAAGGAAGCTTTACACAGCGGTTGGTGCTAGCCTGCCTACAGCACAGTACACTAAATCGCAATCTCTAACTGTCCCTCAGTCAGCACAGCAGCGTTCTGTCCCTTACTGAATTCACAGCACAGTGACGCTAAAATGGCGCCGGCGCCTTTTATAGTGCATTCTGACATCATTTCAGCAGCCAATCACAGCCATGCCATTAGTTAACATGACCGCAGCATTACAGGATGTGCCCACACTTCTTAGGATTCCTCATTGGCTGACTAAAATCACATTGCCTCTCAAAGAATTATGGGAACTTCCGATTCCGGTATACGATATAGGAAAAATATCGAAACGAATTATCGAAAGGCCGATAGAGCTAATATCGGCCGATACCCGATACTTGCAGTATCGTATCGCTCAACACTAATTACGAGCATAAATAACACCATGTTTAGTGGCATTTTTCTTTTCTTAAACTGAAAGACTGCAAAAAAAAAAACAATGATCCTTGTAGAGAAAAATGTGTTCTTTCTAATGATATCAGAATTAATATATTTTAGGGGTACCCTTTTTGAGAAATTTGACCTAAAAATAGGTAAAATTTGGTTTTTTTAAGTTTTTCATCATATGTGGTTGTGAATATTTCCACAAATACATATGGTTTGACCGTGATATTGCAGCAATGCAAAGTCATGTAGATGTTTGGTGTACAGGGCAAAGCACCAGTTAATATTGGTTTTTGGTCTTGAGTTCTATATGGGCAAAGTTTGGCATAAATTTTATGCGACGCGTTTTACAAGCTACTTTGACACAAAATTGCGGCCGAAATATTGTTTTGTCATAGCCGGTAATAATGTTATCGTGTTTAGCAGCAAAAGTTGAGCTAGTATGCCAAATTTCAGCATCATAGCCAGTATAGAACTCTAATGGCTATGTGCCAAAGTTCGCAAAATCCTCTTAGCTGAAGCCGCAGGCTTGGTGGAACCTCCAGTGACAGGTCAACAGTGCCCAATGTATTTGAGATCTGGCCCTAAAAATTTACAGAACCTCTTTTCAAACATACATGTACATCCTTATAAATTTTCAGCAAAATCGGAGAAGGTCGAGTGGGGACCACTGGTCCACTTGACATGGAATGACTCCTTATTACTATTTTTTGTATCTTTTTAGTTCTTTTTAATTCATAAGATGCTCCTATAAGACCATAAGAGTGTGCAGGACACCACTCTTATTTGCTGGGTCTAATAGTGTACTCGTGTTGCTATGTAGACAGGAAAAAGGCAGACACCGGTATATACCGCGTCCGTCTTCTCCACGGGGTCTCCGTTTTCTCTGGCAGCCATGAACCCAATCTGCTTCTGCAGCCTTTAAATCCGAGCTCTACAAGGAAGCTGCTGTGTGACCGGGTGACAAAGGCTTTAGACCCATCAGTACCAGTATGGCCGTCATTGGTTACCAGTTTGGCTAGAGGATGGTCTTTAACCATAATTTTCTAAAAACACGCAGGTTGTGAATGCGCTTGGGCAGGGGTCTAGCAGAGCGATTGGGTGGTCTTCACAGGTGTACCAGGAGCCTTGGAAAGGGGAGCCCGCCCAGTGCTGTGTATGTACAGACCCGGGTGGTGCACACACATTGTAGCAGTGTGGGACGTGTGACACTACTTGTGCGTTATTTCCCTGAGCCCTGCGTATATTTACTTGCTTGTCTTGGACTGTCGCTTACAATTATCCGTTAAGCGGTTTTTTTTTTTGGGGGGGATTGCATTTCATCAACCACTTTCCATATAAAATGACGGCGCCAAGTCATCGGATCACATAAACACTCCCCGACTGTTTATATAGTTACGCCCGGTCTCTTCTGCTCCCTTATAATACTGTAATCGCATATTTCCACAATTGTTTAACTCCATAATACCCCACATTTTGGGGCTCGGAAAAAGAATCGTGCTGCAATCACTAATGTTATAACGCTGGTATTGGAGATTTCTCTTATCCGGGCTGTCGGGGCAGGGCTTATTCTAGGAACCCCATATAAATAAGGCCCACGTTTATCTGCGTGCTCTAATGCTATTAATGCAAAGGTCAACGATAGAGACTCTGAGTTCAATTCCTTCTTGTGTACAAGATCTCTGCTTCTTGTCAGTGAGGGGAAGGTTGTGCGTCTGGAAGGTTGTGCGTCTGGAAGGTTGTGCGTCTGGAAGGTTGTGCGTCTGGAAGGTTGTGCATCCTGACTTAGACCTATTTAGACTGCATGTATCAGGTTTTCTCTTGTAAACCTGACAGTGCAGCTCTGGAGTATAATACAGGATGTAACTCAGGATCAGTATGTAATGTATGTACACAGTGACTGCACCAGCAGAATAGTGAGTGCAGCTCTGGAGTATAATACAGGATGTAACTCAGGATCAGTAATGTAATGTATGTACACAGTGACTGCACCAGCAGAATAGTGAGTGCAGCTCTGGGTATAATACAGGATGTAACTCAGGATCAGTAATGTATGTACACAGTGACTGCACCAGCAGAATAGTGAGTGCAGCTCAGGAGTATAATACAGGATGTAACTCAGGATCAGTAATGTAATGTATGTACACAGTGACTGCACCAGCAGAATAGTGAGTGCAGCTCTGGGGTATAATACAGGATGTAACTCAGGATCAGTAATGTATGTACACAGTGACTGCACCAGCAGAATAGTGAGTGCAGCTCAGGAGTATAATACAGGATGTAACTCAGGATCAGTAATGTAATGTATGTACACAGTGACTGCACCAGCAGAATAGTGAGTGCAGCTCTGGAGTATAATACAGGATGTAACTCAGGATCAGTAATGTAATGTATGTACACAGTGACTGCACCAGCAGAATAGTGAGTGCAGCTCTGGAGTATAATACAGGATGTAACTCAGGATCAGTAATGTAATGTATGTACACAGTGACTGCACCAGCAGAATAGTGAGTGCAGCTCTGGGGTATAATACAGGATGTAACTCAGGATCAGTAATGTATGTACACAGTGACTGCACCAGCAGAATAGTGAGTGCAGCTCAGGAGTATAATACAGGATGTAACTCAGGATCAGTAATGTAATGTATGTACACAGTGACTGCACCAGCAGAATAGTGAGTGCAGCTCTGGGTATAATACAGGATGTAACTCAGGATCAGTAATGTATGTACACAGTGACTGCACCAGCAGAATAGTGAGTGCAGCTCAGGAGTATAATACAGGTGTACCAGAATAGTATGTATGTACACATGACTCACAGCAGAAGTGATGCAGCTCTGAGTATAATACGTATCAGGATCAGTAATGTATGTGTACACAGTGACTGCACCAGCAGAATAGTGAGTGCAGCTCTGGAGTATAATACAGGATGTAACTCAGGATCAGTAATGTAATGTATGTACACAGTGACTGCACCAGCAGAATAGTGAGTGCAGCTCTGGAGTATAATACAGGATGTAACTCAGGATCAGTAATGTAATGTATGTACACAGTGACTGCACCAGCAGAATAGTGAGTGCAGCTCTGGAGTATAATACAGGATGTAACTCAGGATCAGTAATGTAATGTATGTACACAGTGACTGCACCAGCAGAATAGTGAGTGCAGCTCTGGAGTATAATACAGGATGTAACTCAGGATCAGTAATGTAATGTATGTACACAGTGACTGCACCAGCAGAATAGTGAGTGCAGCTCTGGAGTATAATACAGGATGTAACTCAGGATCAGTAATGTAATGTATGTACACAGTGACTGCACCAGCAGAATAGTGAGTGCAGCTCTGGAGTATAAACAGGATGTAACTCAGGATCAGTAATGTAATTGTATGTACACAGTGACTGCACCAGCAGAATAGTGAGTGCAGCTCTGGAGTATAATACAGGATGTAACTCAGGATCAGTAATGTATGTTGTACACAGTGACTGCACCAGCAGAATAGTGAGTGCAGCTCTGGAGTATAAACAGGATGTAACTCAGGATCAGTAATGTAATGTATGTACACAGTGACTGCACCAGCAGAATAGTGAGTGCAGCTCTGGAGTATAATACAGGATGTAACTCAGGATCAGTAATGTAAGTATGTACACAGTGACTGCACCAGCAGAATAGTGAGTGCAGCTCTGGGTATAATACAGGATGTAACTCAGGATCAGTAATGTATGTACACAGTGACTGCACCAGCAAATAGTGAGTGCAGCTCTGGAGTATAATACAGGATGTAACTCAGGATCAGTAATGTAATGTATGTACACAGTGACTGCACCAGCAGAATAGTGAGTGCAGCTCTGGAGTATAATACAGGATGTAACTCAGGATCAGTAATGTAATGTATGTACACAGTGACTGCACCAGCAGAATAGTGAGTGCAGCTCTGGAGTATAAACAGGATGTAACTCAGGATCAGTAATGTAATGTATGTACACAGTGACTGCACCAGCAGAATAGTGAGTGCAGCTCTGGAGTATAATACAGGATGTAACTCAGGATCAGTAATGTAATGTATGTACACAGTGACTGCACCAGCAGAATAGTGAGTGCAGCTCTGGAGTATAATACAGGATGTAACTCAGGATCAGTAATGTAATGTATGTACACAGTGACTGCACCAGCAGAATAGTGAGTGCAGCTCTGGAGTATAATACAGGATGTAACTCAGGATCAGTAATGTAATGTATGTACACAGTGACTGCACCAGCAGAATAGTGAGTGCAGCTCTGGAGTATAACACAGGATGTAACTCAGGATCAGTAATGTAATGTATGTACACAGTGACTGCACCAGCAGAATAGTGAGTGCAGCTCTGGGTATAATACAGGATGTAACTCAGGATCAGTAATGTAATGTATGTACACAGTGACTGCACCAGCAGAATAGTGAGTGCAGCTCTGGAGTATATATCTGTAACTGTTCATATATTGTATGTTGTAACAGGTGTATCTCCCAGCAGAGAAGTGGTTAATATTAACCCCTCTGCCTTTCCTGTGTTCTCTCTCATGGACCCAGAACATATATCTGAGTGCTGTTCTTGTGTTTGTGTTGCGATTAATGTTCCGTGGCTTGTAACTGTTCCCATAACGTGATAGTTCAGCGCATTTGTCCATGAGTTTGTGGAGAGAACAGACATCTGACACTTTCTGCAGAGCGGCTCAAGGAGTTTCACGAAGGGGAAAAATAAAAAATAAAAATCCAGTAAACCATAAACTCCGTCTCTGCAGACGGCCGGGGCCAGGACTCCGGCAACGTGTAACCAAGTCTCTGTGTTCGTCTCGCAGGTAATAAATTCACCTCTCAACGTGAGAAGCTGCAGAAGAAAAGCGAGTCCCTGAACGAGCTGAGGAAGGAGTGCACGGCGAAAAGGTGACTGCAGGGAAGCCAGCATGGCTGCTGCTAAGGCACTGTTACCAGCCTGGGGGAAGGCGGAAGGGCCATGTTGTTTACAGGGTTTGTGAGTGACCTGTGCGGCATAATAGGGGTTATTCCTTATACAGCATTCACTGGATCGGTGATAAATGTGTAATTGCTCTGGGTCCCCAAGGCCAACTCAGTCATCATGTGTGCCCGGCGGGGTTTGCAGCCGTCTGTCGCGTGCGCCCGGCGGGGTTTGCAGCCGTCTGTCGCGTGCGCCCGGCGGGGTTTGCAGCCATCTGTCGCGTGCGCCCGGCGGGGTCTGCAGCCGTCTGTCACGCACTGTATATGGTATTATGCTAAGGCTTTGAGTATTCTTGCATGGCAGTGCTGTGGGTAATACATAGCAGTGCTATTTTAGGGCACAGTTTGGCAGCATTATTTATGTGGTTATTCAGTGAAGAAAATATTTCATTATGGCAGCTTTAAAAAAAAAATTATGAAAAGAGCACTTGTCAAAAATAGAGAGGGGTCCAAGTATCCTCCTCCAGGCAAGTGATTGATTGCCATGGTCCTTCCCAGGCCCTAAAATCTTTTTAACTCTAGTAAATCCAGTCATTGGCCCTTAAAACTCGACAGTAATCGGCTACCGGAAGAGCCAATCCCGACACTAAACCTAGTTTTCTTTTTTTTTTTTTTTTTTTTTTTTTTTTTTCTTCCAGGGAGTCTTTTCTTAAGACAAACGCCCAGCTGACCATCCGCTGCCGACAGCTCATCTCCGAGCTTTCCTACATTTACCCAATAGATGCGGTGAGTGACCAAAGCAGGACGCTGTCTACACCTTGTATTCAGTGACCACATACAGTCATGGCTGAAAGTGTTGGCACCCTGGAAATTGCTCCAGAAAAGGAAGTATTTTTTTCCCACAAAATGATTGCAGTTGCACATGTTTTTTATACACCTGTTTATTTCCTTTGTGTGTATTGGAACAACACAAAAAAAGCGAAAAAGGCAAATTGGAAATAATTTTCATACAAAACCTTAATAATGGCCAGGACAAAAAATTGTTGGTACCTTTCCAAAAAACTGTGCGTAAATAACTTTGTTTCAAGCATGTGATGCTCGTTCACACTCACCTGTGGCAAGCGACAGGTGTGGGCAATATGAAAATCGCACCTGAGCCCAGATAAAAAGGGGAGAAGGTGACTCAGTCTTTGCATTGTGTGTCTGTTTGCCGCACTAAGCATGGAGAACAGAAAGGAGAAGAGAACGGTTTGAGGACTTAAGAACCAAAATTGTTAAACAATATCAACTATCTCAAGGTTACAAGTCCATCTCCCAAGATATGGATGTTATTTTTGTCTACGGTGCGCAACATAATCAAGGAGTTTACAACCCATGGCACTATAGCTAATCTCCCTGGACGTGGACGGTAGAGTAACATTGATGAAAGGTTGCAACGCAGGATAGTCCGAATGGTGGACAAGCAGCCCCAATCCAGGTCCAGGGAAATTCAAGCTGTCCTGCACACTCAGGGTGCATCAGTGTCAATGCCAACTATCTGTCCGCATGTGAATGAAATACTGTGGCAGGAGTCCCCGGAGGACCCCCCCTGCTGACACACAGACAAAAAAGCTAGACTGCAGATTGCCAAAATGTATGTGAGTAAACTAAAATCCTATTGGGAAAGCGTCTTGTGGACAGATGAGACTAAGATAGATCTTTTTTGGTAACGCGCATCATTCTACTGTTTACCAAAAATGGATTGAGGCCTACAAAGAAAAAAAACAGTACCTACAGTCAAATATGCTGGAGGTCCACAGATGTTATGGGGTTGTTTTGCTGGTTCTGGCATCGGGGGCCTTGACACTGTGCAAGGCGTCATGAAATCTGAAGATTACCAAAAGATTTTTGGTAGCAATGTAGTGCCCAGTGTCAAAAAATATCCCCATTGTTTTGTTTCTACTCTTTGGTGCAAGTTGAGGCCAGTTTTCGTGAATTCCACTTAAATTGGGGTGTAGACTTTCAACACTTTATTTTTTTTTGTTGGGGTCAGCTGAAAATAAGCTTTAATCAAAATGTTTCCTGCTGCTCGGACCCCAGCGTCCACTGTCATCTCCAGTCAACAGAAAGTATTCGATTTTCCCACAGCTCCCCCACAGGAAAAATGGAGTATTACAGTTTACATTGAAGTAAATGATACCGCTGCCTCAGAAAGATGTTTGCCGCTTTTCTCCTCTGGCCCATAAATGAGGATTTTGTTTACATTCGATACAATTGACGACTCCTCTCACTTTCTTCTCTCAGCAGCTTGACCAAAAGGATTATTTCATATGTGGTGTGAAATTACCAAATTCTGAGGATTTTCAAGGTAATTTAAATTACATCTTTTTGAAGTATTATACAGGATGTAACTTGGCATCAGTGATGTACACAGTGCCTGCACCAGCAGAATAGTGAACGCAACTCTGGGGTATAATATAGGATGTAACTCAGGATCAGTAATGTAATGTATGTACACAGTGACTGCACCAGCAGAATAGTGAGTGCAGCTCTGGAGTATAATACAGGATGTAACTCAGGATCAGTAATGTAATGTATGTACACAGTGACTGCACCAGCAGAATAGTGAACGCAACTCTGGGGTATAATATAGGATGTAACTCAGGATCAGTAATGTAATGTATGTACACAGTGACTGCACCAGCAGAATAGTGAGTGCAGCTCTGGAGTATAATACAGGATGTAACTCAGGATCAGTAATGTAATGTATGTACACAGTGACTGCACCAGCAGAATAGTGAGTGCAGCTCTGGAGTATAATACAGGATGTAACTCAGGATCAGTAATGTAATGTATGTACACAGTGACTGCACCAGCAGAATAGTGAGTGCAGCTCTGGAGTATAATACAGGATGTAACTCAGGATCAGTAATGTATGTACACAGTGACTGCACCAGCAGAATAGTGAGTGCAGCTCTGGAGTATAATACAAGATGTAACTCAGGATCAGTAATGTAATGTATGTACACAGTGACTGCAACAGCAGAATAGTGAGTGCAGCTCTGGAGTATAATACAGGATGTAACTCAGGATCAGTAATATAATGTATGTACACAGTGACTGCACCAGCAGAATAGTGAGTGCAGCTCTGGAGTATAATACAGGCTGTAACTCAGGATCAGTAATATAATGTTTGTACACAGTGACTGCACCAGCAGAATAGTGAGTGCAGCTCTGGAGTATAATACAGGATGTAACTCAGGATCAGTAATGTATGTACACAGTGACTGCACCAGCAGAATAGTGAGTGCAGCTCTGGAGTATAATACAGGATGTAACTCAGGATCAGTAATGTATGTACACAGTGACTGCACCAGCAGAATAGTGAGTGCAGCTCTGGAGTATAATACAGGATGTAACTCAGGATCAGTAATGTGTTGCTCTGGGGTATAATGCAGGATAAGTACAAGCGATACATGATTTCTTTTACAGCTAAAGATGACGGCAGTGTGGCGGTGGCGTTGGGCTACACTGCTCATCTGGTGTCTATGATTTCCTTCTTCCTCCAAGTCCCGCTGCGGTATCCTATCCTCCACAAGGGCTCCCGATCTGCCATCAAAGACAACATCAACGACAAACTTACAGAGAAGGAGAGAGAGTGAGTCAGACATGTAATGTCAGATTTGGGCATATCATTCGGTTATTAATGCTGCAGATGTTGGGGGGCAGTCAGTGCTTTTGGGGCTTTTCTCAGTGGCAATGGTAAAACTTCAAGCATTTTGACGTCACTTTATTCTTCAGTGTAATGTGAAAATCCATTCAGGATTTACATTTTACCGATATTCTAATTTTGTTGTAATTTTTTGACCATTTAATTTGTCTCCTTTGTACTTTGGAACTAAAGAGCCGGATATCACCCTCCCCCCCGCCCCCATCACCTACCCAAAAAAAAGAAGTATAAAACTTTTTTTGTGAATGTTTAAGTGTTTCTGCCAAAGTATGAAAATTGCCTTTGCCTCAGTGATTGGATAATGGCTTTAATATGTCGGGGCCGAGTGATGTCCGCTATGAAACGAGCAGCTGCAGGTATGAGAACACCGAAGGAAAGTCTCCATCCGAGAGCAAATAGGCTGGAACCTTATAAATCTCTAGTTATGGGGGTTTCGCAAAAAAATTTGTTTAGTCAAGTGTCATTTATTGCTATGTGTAAGCTCAGAGAAAAAAAAGTAATTAATAATCAGTAATGTGCACCCCAGATGTCAGCGAGCGTGAGAAAAATGAACATTGCCGAAAAACTAAAATGAAAAAACTCTGCCGCATGCGTTGTCCTCTGCCCCACTATGCCGGCTGGCGCATGCATTGTCCTCTGCCCCCACCATGCCGGCTGGCGCATGCATTGTCCTCTGCCCCCACCATGCCGACTGCAGCATGCGTCGTCCTCTGCCTCCACCATGCCTACTGCCACGTGCGTTGTGCTCCGCCCCCACCATGCCGGCTGCCGCATGCGTTGTTCTCTGCCGTCTCCATTCCGGCTGCCGTGTGGGTCGTCCCCCGCCATGCCGTCTGTTGTGTGCGTCGTCCTCCGCCCTCGTCATGCCAGCTGCCGTGTGCGTCGTCCCTCGCCATGCCGGGTGCCGTGTGCATCGTCCCCCGCCATGCCGGCTGCCGTATGCGTCGTCCTCCGCCATGCCGGCTGTGGTGTGCGTCGTCCCTCGCCATGCCGGCTGCCGTGTTCGTCGTCCCCCGCCATGCCGGCTGCCGTGTGCGTCGTCCTCCGCCCTCGTCATGCCCGCTGCCGTGTTCGTCGTCCTCCGCCCCCGCCATGCCTGCTGCCGTGTTCGTCGTCCTCCGCCCCCGCCATGCCCGCTGCCGTGTTAGTCGTCCTCCGCCCCCGCCATGCCCGCTGCCGTGTTCGTCGTCCTCCGCCCCCGCCATGCCTGCTGCCGTGTTCGTCGTCCTCGCCCCCGCTATGCCCGCTGCCGTGTTCGTCGTCCAACGCCCCCGCCATGCCCGCTGCCGTGTTCGGCGTCCTCCGTCATGCCGGCTGCCGTGTGCGTCGTCCTCCACCATGCTGGCCACATTCCCACCCACAAGCCTCTCATGACAAATGAGTATTGACATACAAGTGGTTGTACTTCTATAGTCCAAGAAATATGGTAGATTGCAAAAATATTCCTTATCCACTTAATACCTCGTGGCCTGGCTGCAGCTCCTCTCCTGGCTGAACTCCTGACATGAAGCATCTATCATCTAAATGATTTCCAATGCTTTTGCGGCTGTTAACATTTTTATGTATTTACTGTGGGTTTTATCTGGAATTTTTGTTCTTTTTTTTTTTTTTTTTTTTTTAATTGCTTTGATGAAAATTTTACTGATTATTGGAGAAATCGTGGATTTGGGCCTCAAGTTCCACCCCAAAAAAATGTTTACTCCAGCAGTTTCTGAAAAACAGGAAACAATTGTTTGGTTTCCAAGTGGATTTGAAGGACAGGTGGAGGCGGAGAATATGGAGATCTTCATCGTAGGATTAGTCTCTACCTCAGAACGGCCTTTATATAGACTCCATCATAAATCATCCGGCCTCACCGCCCAGAGGCGAGCAAACAACACGGAAACCTCTGCACCGACAATGAACAGGAGATCTAGTGTAGATCTTCTGCCCTATGTACAAGAATATAACTACTATAACACTGCCCCTATGTACAAGAATACAGCTACTATAATGCTGCCCCTATGTACAAGAATATAACTACTATAATACTGCCCCTATGTACAAGAATATAACTACTATAATACTGCCCCTATGTACAAGAATACAACTACTATAATGCTGCCCCCTATGTACAAGAATATAACTACTATAATACTGCCCCTATGCACAAGAATATAACTACTATAATACTGCTCCTATGTGCAAGAATATAACTACTATAATACTGCCCCTATGTACAAGAATATAACTACTATAATACTGCCCCTATGTACAAGAATATAACTACTATAATACTGCCCCTATGTACAAGAATATAACTACTATAATACTGCCCCTATGTACAAGAATATAACTACTATAATACTGCTCCTATGTACAAGAATATAACTACTATAATACTGCCCCTATGTACAAGAATATAACTACTATAATACTGCCCCCTATGTACAAGAATATAACTACTATAATACTGCCCTATGTACAAGAATATAACTACTATAATACTGCTCCTATGTACAAGAATATAACTACTATAATACTGCCCCTATGTACAAGAATACAACTACTATAATGCTGCCCCTATGTACAAGAATACAACTACTATAATGCTGCCCCCTATGTACAAGAATATAACTACTATAATGCTGCCCCCTATGTACAAGAATATAACTACTATAATACTGCCCTATGTACAAGAATATAACTACTATAATACTGCTCCTATGTACAAGGATATAACTACTATAATACTGCCCTATGTACAAGGAATAATAACTTATACTATAATACTGCCTCGTATGTACAAGGATATAACTTTTTAACAATTTTCTTGCAGATTTCCCTTGTATCCAAAAGGAGGCGAAAAGCTTCAGTTTGACTATGGCGTCTACCTTCTCAACAAGAACATCGCTCAGGTTTATCTCTGCTCTTATTACCGAGTGCCTACAATTTAGTGCTTTACCCGTTAATCACATTAGGAGACGTTAAAATGAGCCTCAATATTTTTTTTTTTACATTTTTTTTTTTTTAGTGGTTAAAGTTCCATTTTTCTGATAGAGCCCCAAATCCGCTGCATAGAAATAGAAAATAATTATAAGATTGAGTACATTCAGCCACTATGAGAGGGAGCTCACTGCATGAGTTATTCACTGTTGATTGAGCATGCTGAAAGCTCTTGATCTCCCCCTATTGGTGGCTGCTGATATAACTAATTTATCAGATTTGGATCTCTTTAAAAAAAAAAATTTGTATGTTGAATTCAAAACCACATATTTTTTTCCCACTCGGGGTTAAAGAATTAGTGACAGTGTCCAAAGAGTCGCTCTTGAATGGAGGGCAACCTGATAGGTCGCTCTAATGTCTGTAATAATAGCAACGACTGTTGCAGAAGTAACAGGGGCTTAATTTATGAGAATTTCCTCACATTAAGATCGTTCTGGTTGCCTTGAGCAACCAAAGTGCAGCTTTCAGCATTGAAGCTGCAGAGGTTAAGTGAAAGCTGAGCTCTGATTGCTTGCTATGGACAGGTAGAACAGTGTGATTGTGAGGCAGTCACACTTTTTGCTATATCTATATTTATACATATATACATATATTCACCTATTAGATGTCTGAATATTGTGAGCTTATTACTAAACCCAAAAAACAACCATCTATTGGGCAAGTTAAACCAAAAGCTAAGTAAGCAAAACTATCTCAAACAGCTGAGACAAATGAACAGATTGAGTCCCGGCTTGTAAGGAAACTGATGAGACAGGCTGAATCAAAAGAAGCTGACACATCTGAACACCAAGAACGTGGTCTTCAGGAGAATCGAGTGAGATGATTCCGAATCCCTTGATTCAGCCCATCTGAACGTCGGGAAAGTAGTCTTCAGGAGAATCGGATGAGACAGGTTGAATCAAGGGAAGCTGAAACATATGAAAACATGGAACGTCGTCTTCAGGAGAATCGGATTAGACAGGCTGACTCGCGGGATTCTGAAACATCTGAACGCCGGGAAAGTAGTCTTCAGGAGAATCGGATGAGACAGGCTGAATCAAGGGATTCGGAAACATCTGAACGCCGGGAAAGTCGTCTTCAGGAGAATAGAATGAGACAGGTTGAATCAAGGGATTCGGGAAAGTCGTCTTCAGGAGAATCGGATGAGACAGGCTGAATCAAGGGATTCGGAAACATCTGAACGCCGGGAAAGTCGTCTTCAGGAGAATAGAATGAGACAGGTTGAATCAAGGGATTCGGGAAAGTCGTCTTCAGGAGAATCGGATGAGACAGGCTGAATCAAGGGATTCGGAAACATCTGAACGCCGGGAAAGTCGTCTTCAGGAGAATAGAATGAGACAGGTTGAATCAAGGGATTCGGGAAAGTCGTCTTCAGGAGAATCGGATGAGACAGGCTGAATCAAGGGATTCGGAAACATCTGAACGCCGGGAAAGTCGTCTTCAGGAGAATAGAATGAGACAGGTTGAATCAAGGGATTCGGGAAAGTTGTCTTCAGGAGAATCGGATGAGACAGGCTGAATCAAGGGAAGCTGAAACATATGAACAACGGGGAACGTCGTCTTCAGTAGAATCGGATTAGGCGGCTGACTCGCGGGATTCGGAAACATCTGAACGCCAGGAAAGTAGTCTTCAGGAGAATAGAATGAGACGGGCTGAATCAAGGCATTCGGAAACATCTGAACGCCGGGAAAGTCGTCTTCAGGAGAATAGAATGAGACAGGCTGAATCAAGGGATTCGGGAAAGTCGTCTTCAGGAGAATCGGATTAGACAGGCTGACTCACGGGATTCGGAAATATCTGAACGCTGGGAAAGTAGTCTTCAGGAGAATCGGATTAGACAGGCTGACTCACGGGATTCGGAAATATCTGAACGTTGGGAAAGTAGTCTTCAGGAGAATCGGATGGGACAGGCTGAAACATATGAACAACGGGGAACGTAGTCTTCAGTAGAATTGGATTAGGCAGGCTGACTCTCGGGATTCGGAAACATCTGAACGTCGGGAAAGTAGTCTTCAGGAGAATAGAATGAGACGGGCTGAATCAAGGGATTTGGAAACATCTGAACGCTGGAAGGTTTTTTCAGGAGAATCAGATGAGACAGGCTGAATCAAGGGATTTGGAAACATCTGAACGCCGGGAAAGTCGTCTTCAGGAGAATAGAATGAGATGGGCTGAATCAAGGGATTCTGAAACATCTGAACGCTGGGAAGGTTTTTTTCAGGAGAATCCGATGAGACAGACTGAATCAAGGGATTCGGAAACATCTCAACACAGGAACATAGTTTATAGGAGAATCCAGGCTGAATCAAGGAATGTGGAAACCTGAACAAAAGGATGAACGTTGTCAAAATGACTACAAACGACATATGCAACTTATGCAAAGACATAGCCAGGCTGACTTGAGTTTAGAAAAGTTTCACTACAACCCAATTCAGGTCTACAGGTCACACCTGAAAGTCATAATGGGCAAAATGGACGTAATATGCCAACATTGTCAAGCGAAAAAATCTTTAACTTGGAATCGCCTGGTATGTGCTGCTCAATTGTCAGTCAGTTTGCCACCTTTCAAGTCTACCACCCAAACCACTTCTTTCATACATGTTGGGAACAGATCACAAGTCCAAGCATTTTCTGCAAAGTATTAGGAGATACGATTCATCTTTGCAGATGGCATCCTTTGGAACGACGGCCGGACTCGAACCAGGGTCAAATCTAACCGTAGCATATAAAATATTTTCACTTCTCTTCATCCAGAATGTATCTGCATCTGTAATGACAACTTTATTTTTAATAAACCTCATGTGAGAGATTTTGCTGAGCAGCGTTCACGGTCCCGTGTTTGCCTTGGACAGTTTCTGTCTTGACGTGATCCAATACTTTACAATTAGAGGTGGAAAATGGAAGGAAAAAAAAAAAAAGTTTGGTTTCAGACAGTTCACCCAGACAGTCACCGTTCATTGAAGTGGTAATGGGATCTCCGCACCTGTAAAGCAGATGCGGCAGACTTCCAGGAGGCGCCTTTCCATGAATCCGTGAAGGTGGAATCTGGAGATGGAGGATCCAAGGACCTAATTGTTTCCTGACCCCAGTTTACCGGAGCCGTACAGCTAATTTTAGCTCCTGATGTGCTTTTAAATTAGGGTAAGTGCATGGTTATAGATTTATGGACCATACCTGTACATTGTTTGTACGTGAGCGATTGAGCAGATTTGTTTGGTGGCCTGCTGTCAGACATCAGTCTGGTATAACATCAGAGATTTTGCCTTTTCTTTACTCAAATGCAGAGAAGCAGCAAAAATTGTCAGAGAAGTTAGCTACTTCCTGCATATAAATAAGGCAGCAAAACCATGACACTCGAATAGTAGTAGAATCTGGCTTCCACCTGCATATAGAGATTAAAAGGAGGAGTAATAACTGGAAACTTAAGTAGCTGGAGAAATTAGCTAAGCAGTAGATAGAGGAGCAATTTTTCCAAATCTGATTAGGATGGGAAGTTGGCTACTTCCTAAATATAATGAATAGAGCAAGGAGTAAAAGCTTGAAATTTACCCAGCAAATGAAGAATTATAAGGTCAAAATCTCACTTAGGATATGTTAACTACTTCCTTAATATATGGAAAAGGAAGACTCAACTTGTGGTTCTTGGCTACTTATTCAAGCAAGAGGGGAAGTTAGCTATTTGCTGCGAGCAAGGCGCAAAAGCATCAAACTTGAGAAGCCAAAAAAGAGTTAGCTGCTCTATGTAAATCAGTAGAGCCAGGAGTAAATTCTCAAGTAGGAGAAATTAGCTACTTCCCTCTAGATATTCAGGAAGGAGTAAAAACTTCAAACCTTAGTAGAGGAGGAGCAAAACTCAAAGTGAACATGCCTACTTCCGCCATATGAGGAGCAGAGGGTGGAGAAAAGACCGAAATCTCTAGTAAAAGTCAGCTACTGTAGTAGAAAGGGAAGTTTCCTTCTGGTTTCATATACTCGAGCAAGCAACAAAACCTTAAGACTTGTTTTGGTAGAGAAGTTGGCTACTTCCTCCATACAATGAATAGAAGAGAAGACCAGAAACTCAAATAGGAAACGTTAAGGTGAAAAACTTGAGAAGTTAGCTACCTTAATCGTATAAGGAATACACGGAGGAGCAAAGTAACGTGAAACTGTTCTAGAAGTCAGCTACTTCCTCAGTATAAGGAATACAGGGAGGATAGAAACTCGAGTGTGCAGAGAGGTTAGCTACTTCCTTCCTATAGGGAACAAATGGAGGAAAAATAATAATTTCAGCTGCAGATGAAGGAAGAGAGCCACAGTAATTCATTACTGATGGGTAGGCGGAGCCCCAGATCAGGATGTTACCTCAGATCAAAAGAGTGATGACTGGCTGGCCCCTCCAGCTCGGGCTCCTCCTACTCAGCTCCAGTCTAAGATTTGAGGTCCAGAGGATGGTCGCTGCTAATGCAGCTCCTCAGAAAATTTTATTATTTTAATATTCGGACAGGAGACTTGGATCACTAGTTGGTCTAGAGGTCTCAGGGGTATCAGCGCTGCTGTACCCCAACCTCTCCCTTGGCGGATCTGTATTCACTCAAAGTCCCTGCAGAATCCTTGCCGGCCCTGGGGGATGAGGAGAGCTTCTCTGGCGGGAACGCAAACCACACGTGCGGTCACTGCGTTCTTCGCCCTGGGGGGAAGCATGGGCACTGCGCCAGAAACCCCTGAGGGTCCCTGTGGCGCCTTGGCTGGTGAGTACTCCACACAAATTTTAATAATAATTATGTGTGAGTGCTTTAGCGTCTGAATGAGCAGCGCTATTATTAATGTCAGCGTTACTACATGTAAATGTCAGTAAGCTTCAGCGCTGCTGTGACAGCGCTAATACATGTAATGTCAGTAAGCTTCAGCGCTGCTGTGACAGCGCTACTACATGTAAATGTCAGTAAGCTTCAGCGCTGCTGTGACAGCGCTACTACATGTAATGTCAGTATGCTTCAGCGCTACTGTGACAGCGCTACTACATGTAATGTCAGTAAGCTTCAGCGCTGCTGTGACAGCGCTACTACATGTAAATGTCAGTAAGCTTCAGCGCTGCTGTGACAGCGCTACTACATGTAATGTCAGTATGCTTCAGCGCTACTGTGACAGCGCTACTACATGTAAAGTCAGTATGCTTCAGCGCTGCTGTGACAGCGCTTCTACATGAAGATGTGGTGATTTTTTGTCCGCAGGCAGATAGCTGCAGGACAGAGAGGGAGCAGGAGCGGGGAGATTTCGCGCTCATTATTTGAGCTAGCAGGGGGCGTGGCCTATCTATCCCGGTCTTTTGAGCAGGAAGACGCGCGCTCTGGCTTTTCTCCTGCGACCCCCTCACTGTGGCGGCCATTACTCAGGCTCCTGGGCTCCTCGGACCGCTCCCCTCCTCATATAGACACCACGGCCAGCTGGGTGAGTGTGGATTCCTCACTCCGCAGCGCAGCGATCGCTATCCTGCAGCTGCAGTCTCATCAGAGACATAAAATTGGCTGGGGCTCACAAATATATATATATTTTGGTGAGTTTGCAATATTAACCCCTTTGAGGGTTATTTCTACCTGCTAAATTTGCTGACTGAATACCGCTGGGGTAACTCTGCTTGGTGGAGCGTTAACCCTTCAGCGTTTGAAAAAAAAAAAAAAAAAGAAAAACCGCATAGTTTTTTGCTGGTATTACCGCTTTGACCTGCTCATTCAGATGAGACATGTCTGAACAGAGTTCAGATGCCGCGGATCACGTCCCAGTGCCATTGCGGCAATCAGATACGCAGACCTCCACAGCGTCTAGCGCTGCGGTCGACAGCGGTGGAAAATTGGATGATATCGCTCGATCGATTAATAACTTATCTGACCTTTTAGGTCAATATGTGTCTGCTAATTCCTCTCAGAGGAAGCGACGCAGGCCGTTACCGGCCTCTACACGGAGCGAGTCAGATGTATCTGATATTGGGCAGAGTTCCCCTTTATATTCGGATGGAGAAATATCCGATTCAGATGCGGACGAGCCGCAGGGGCGTTCCTCTATGGCGAAGCGTACGGAGGCATTAATTGAAGCCATGAGAGAGATATTACAGTTACCGGAGGAGGTAACTAGTCGTCCTGGTAAAACAGCACGCATGTTCCAGGAGTCCCGTGCTTCGCGCACAACATTGCCAGCTCTGGATGAGCTTAATGGTGTAATAGAGGAGGAACGTCTATGTCCAGATAAGCGTTTTCATGGAACGCATTTCTTTGATACACTTTATCCTTGCTCTACGGAGTTAAAGGCTAATTGGACTTCTGCTCCTGAAGTGGATGTGTCCTTATCTCAGCTTAGTAAATCCTCACTACTCCCTATTAAGGGAAAAGCGAGCTTACAGGAGCCTTTGGATAGAAAGGCAGAATTGGCGGCAAAAGCAAGCTATGAGGCTGCGGGTCATGGATTTCGAGCAGTGCTAGGATCCATGTGTGCTGCTAGAGCTTCTCTAAGCTGGTTGGCACGTCTGAAGACGGAGTTGCAAAATGAATCTCCGTTATCTGAGATACGGGAAACTTGTGAATGGTTAGAAACGGCAGCCTGTTATATCTTTGATGCCGGTCTGGATACGGCATCTCTGCTGGCCAAAGCGCAAGCTTCAGCGGTCACAGTCAGAAGAGCTTTATGGCTCAGACAGTGGGCCGGGGACGCAGTTTCCAAACAAGGGTTGTTGGCCTTACCTTACAAGGGTGGCCATCTTTTTGGATCCGACCTCACAGAGCTGATTTCCAAGGCTAAGGCAAAGGAATCAGCATTACCACAGCGAAGGGCCATGGCCTCGGTGTCCAGTAAGCCTGGTGTTTATAGTGGTCGGCGGTCCTTTCGGGGCCGAGGACGATCTAGTCACTCCTCGTGGGGATCGGGTCGTCCTTCTTTCTCAGGAAAGAAATCCTCTCAGAAAACTCGTACTCCCTGGAAGCAGAGTTTCCGCCAGAACAAGCGGGAACTTGACAAGAAACCCGCAAAGTCGGATTGACGCCAGGGGTCCACTCGAGGATTCTCGAGTGGGGGGTCGCCTGCTTCTTTTCAAGGAGACTTGGATGGCTCGCGTTCCAGATTCCTGGGTAACGCGGATAGTGTCGGCAGGCTATTTCATAGAGTTTGCTTCTCAACCCCCAAATGTTTTTTGTCAATCTCGCGTTCCGTCGGAACCCGAGCTTGTTGTCGCTCTACAGCGAGAGGTCGAATCGCTACTACAAAAGGGTGTAGTGATACCGGTTCCGTCAGAGGACCGAGGAAAAGGTTTTTATTCCAACCTTTTTATAGTTCCCAAAAAGGAGAACAAATTTCGCCCGATTCTGGATCTCAAGCGATTAAACCGGCATGTCCATACCCGGAAATTTCGCATGGAGTCGCTTCGTTCCGTTGTGGCAGCTCTGTCACAGAACGATTTTCTGGTGTCAATCGACATTCGCGACGCCTATTTGCATATTCCCATCGGAAAGGCTCATCAGCGCTTTCTTCGATTTGCCATAGGTCAGAATCATTACCAGTTCGTGGCTCTGCCGTTCGGCTTAGCCTCAGCGCCAAGGGTCTTTACAAAAGTTCTGGCGCCCCTCATGGCACTCCTTCGAAGACAGGGGATTACGATTCTCCCTTATCTGGACGATCTTTTGATCGTGTCTTCCTCGGAGGAGGAGGCATTGACGGCTCGGGATTTGTCTCTTCAGTTTCTGAAAGACTTCGGTTGGCTGGTCAATTGGGAGAAGTCGTCCCTGGAACCATCAAGGACAATTCTCTTTTTGGGAATGCATCTCGACACGTTTCGGTCGGTAGTTTCCTTACCACCAGACAAACAGTCATGTCTTCTTCGACATGTACAGATTATGACAGCCTCAACGGCAATGTCCCTACGGAAGTGTATGCGTCTTCTGGGACTGATGGTGGCGTCCATGGAGGCAATTCCTTTTGCCCAGTTCCACTCCAGGACTCTTCAAAGGTTCATCTTGAGTCGATGGAACCAGTCGCAATCGCTGGATTGCAGTGTCACCATTTCTCGCGCGGTGCGGGATTCTCTAGAATGGTGGTTACGTCCAGGGGCATTCTCCCTGGGGAAGTCTTTCCTCCCTCTGAAGTGGTCAGTCATAACCACCGATGCCAGCCTGACGGGCTGGGGGGTGTTTGGACCAATCTCTGGATTCAGGGGGTATGGTCACCGGAAGAGTCTGTGCTTCCGATCAATATCCTGGAATTGAGGGCGATTTTTCTTTGCCTCCAACATTGGACGGTCCCTTTGAGCGGTCTGCCAGTCCGTGTGCAGACAGACAATGCGACGGCTGTCGCGTATATCAATCACCAAGGTGGGACAAGGAGTTCCAGACTCATGGTAGAGGTGTCCCGAATTCTGATTTGGGCAGAGGCCAATGTACCAGCCATTTCGGCGATTCACATTCCAGGGGTCCAGAATATTACAGCGGACTTTCTCAGTCGCAGAAGGATGGATCCCGGGAATGGAGCCTCCACCCGGAAGTCTTTGCACTACTGTGCTCTCGCTGGGGAACCCCCCAAGTGGATTTGATGGCTTCCAGGTCCAATGCCAAGTTACCGACATTCATGTCCAGGTACAAGGACCCGAAGGCGGTGGCGGTGGATGCTCTAGTGGCTCAGTGGGATCAGTTCAAGCTGATCTATGTATTCCCGCCGATATCCTTACTTCCTCTAGTGCTGCGTCGGATCAGACTAGAGAGAATTCCAGCTATTCTGATAGCTCCAGACTGGCCAAGAAGGGTGTGGTTCTCGACAATAATGTCGCTGTTGGCGGCACCTCCGTTTCCACTCCCTCTTCAACAGGACTTGTTGACTCAGGGGCCCATTTGTCATCCGGACTTGATGTCCCTGCGTTTGACGGCGTGGCTCTTGAGACCGAGATCTTGACCCGTAGAGGTTTTTCAGCCGAGGTCATTGCTACCCTTCGTGCTGCAAGATGTCCGGCTACTTCTAGGATTTACCACAAAATTTGGGAAACCTTCTTTCGTGGTGTTTGGGGTCTTCTCGGAACCCGAGAAAGTTTTCCATTCCCAACCTGTTGGCTTTTCTGCAACATGGGCTAGACAAGGGTTTGGCAGTTAGCACTCTGAAAGGTCAGATTTCTGCTCTGTCCTTATTATTCCGGAGAACCATTGCTTCGAATAGAGACGTGATCTCTTTTTTCCGAGGTATCTCTCGTAAGTTTCCGCCGCGGAAGGCACCTGTGTCTCCTTGGCGGCTCAACCTTGTTTTGGAGGCTCTTCAGCATAAACCTTTTGAACCTATGGTTTCTGCTAGCCTTTCTTTACTTTCTTGGAAGGTGGCTTTCCTTGTTGCAGTCACTTCCTTGAGGAGAGTTTCTGAATTGGCAGCTCTTTCTTGCTCGCCTCCTTTTCTGGAGTTTTTTCCGGATCGTGTAGTGCTTCGCACTCGGGGTGATTTTTTGCCTAAAGTGGTGTCACAATTTCATGTTAACCAGGATATTGTGTTGCCCTCACTCTGTCCGGATCCGAAGAATACGAAAGAGCGAGATTTACACACATTGGATTTAGTGCGGGCCTTGAAGTTTTATCTATCTATTACTCAAGGTTTTCGTAAGACGGACTCCCTGTTTGTGGTTCCGGCAGGTCGTCGGCGTGGTCAACGAGCTTCCAAGGGTTCTATAGCTCGTTGGATCCGGTCAGCTATTTTGGAAGCTTACCGTCTTCGGGGTGAATCTTGCCCGATTAAGATTCGTGCCCATTCCACGAGAGCTGTGGCTTCATCGTGGGCTTTTCATCAAGGTGCTTCGGCAGTGCAGCTTTGCCGAGCGGCGACTTGGCACTCTGTCCACACGTTTACAAGATTTTATAAAGTGGACGTCAGTGCTTCCGCTGATGCAGCCCTCGGACGTAGGGTCCTGCAGGCAGCTGTAGTTTAAAGTTCTGGATGAACTTGTGTTTAGCGCTGGTTGCGCTTTGTTGTTAAGGTTGTTGGGTTTCTGCCTTTTATTGGTTTTTTCCCACCCTTATTTTTGAACTGCTTTGGGACGTCCCATCAGTAATGAATTACTGTGGCTCTCTTCCTTCATCTGCAGCTGAAACACGGATTTTGGTAAAGACTTACCTGTAAAATCCTTTTCAGCGAAGGAAGGAAGAGAGACACAGCACCCTCCCACGGCAGAAGTGTGTTGAGTTTTCAGATGCAGCGCGACCCTTATCTGATAGCGATTATCTGGGCTGAGGTCAGCGCGCTAAGGCTCTGTTCCAGCATCGCCAGCTCATCGCAGTAGTCAGGTTCCGTGAGTAGTACCTGGAACTCTGTGGTTTTTGGCTTTCTTTGCATGCATAACCTGTATCCTTGTGTTTTTCTCTGAAGTTCCTTCAGAAGGGGTTATGTTGCTCCGCTGGTGATCTTGGCTCTTTTCCTAAAAGCTTTGATACGACTGGAGCTGAGTAGGAGGAGCCCGAGCTGGAGGGGCCAGCCAGTCATCACTCTTTTGATCTGAGGTAACATCCTGATCTGGGGCTCCGCCTACCCATCAGTAATGAATTACTGTGTCTCTCTTCCTTCCTTCGCTGAAAAGGATTTTACAGGTAAGTCTTTACCAAAATCCGTGTTTAAAAGCTTTAGTACATGTTTTTACTCCTCCTTCTATTTGCTGTAGGAATACGTAGCTGACTTCATTAGAAGTTAGCTACTTTCTTCCTATAATGAAAGTAAAAACTTGAAAACCCCAGTAGGAGAACTTGCCTAGTTCCTATGTATAAAGAATGGAAGACGGAGTAAACACTGAAAACCTTTAGTAGGAGAAGTTAGCAACTTCCTCTATATTTGATGTCTACTCTTAAATGTTCTCTAGTTTGTAATGCTTGTAAAGACAATGGTTGGTCTACACAAGCACAAAAAACAGATAACAAGATGGTTTGGGATGGACAGGGAGAACGGAAACAAAAAGGGGAGGAAATCTTGGTGGCCAGGTGACCGAGAAACTAGTAGTGTAAGAACTAAAATGGCTGACATCGATGGTTTGCTCAGGAAAGTTTACATTTTTTGCTGGGGTTTCACTTTAAATTAACTCCTTCATAGCCATAGATTGTAAGAGACCTGCTCTTGGTGGCTGTGCCCTATAGGTGCACTACATACTATGAAGTTATAGTTGTCTACAGTTATCCTTGTCTCCCCGGTCTGTGTTACACTTTTTATAAAGCTCGTTGGGCGGATCATTTTCAGGGGCGTCTGGATTTTATGGGCCGGAGACGCTGCAGTAAAGCTCAGGATATCTTGGCCGGAGCAGACGAACATTTTTACTTTTTCTATCTCTCCCCAAAGAAAAATGAAGCAGAGAATATAGACTGCAGCCGAGCCATCCACGGGAGAGTCAGCGAGCTGTAAAGTCCATCGTCTGCTTCTCACAGATGAAAATAATAAAGTCTGGAGCGCTAAGTATTACAGCAAAATAAAATGGAAAAAAAAAATCGAAACTTGAGTTTGGCTAAAACCAGAATATATTTCGCATATACAAAAATGGCCGTACACATTTGTGGCTAAATGCTTCTGCTCACCAGACTCCTGTTCTGAGAGTTGGGAGTCCTGGAGGCGGAGCAGCCGCTTCTCAGAAAATCACACCCCTTTTAATAGGCATATTCATCATCTCTTTATTTGCTTTACTTAAAGGGATATTCCTACTTTGGTAAGTGATGGCATATCGCAGTGGTCACTTGGGGTCCCACTGATTCTGAGAATAAAGTGATCTCCATTGCAAAGTCCCCTTTACTTTTTCCGGCACTGCTGCACTTTAGTCACCGATCTGTTCAGGGTTCTTGTAATGAGTGGGGAGGTTTGCCGTTCGAGGGGAGGTTTGCCGTTCGAGGGGAGGTTTGCCGTTCGAGGGGAGGTTTGCCGTTCGAGGGGAGGTTTGCCGTTCGAGGGGAGGTTTGCCGTTCGAGGGGAGGTTTGCCGCTCGAGGGGAGGTTTGCCGTTCGAGGGGAGGTTTGCCGTTCGAGGGGAGGTTTGCCGTTCGAGGGGAGGTTTGCCGCTCGAGGGGAGGTTTGCCGCTCGAGGGGAGGTTTGCCGCTCGAGGGAAAGTTTGCCGCTCTAGGGGAGGTTTGCCGCTCTAGGGGAGGTTTGCCGCTCTAGGGGAGGTTTGCCGCTCTAGGGGAGGTTTGCCGCTCTAGGGGAGGTTTGCCGCTCTAGGGGAGGTTTGCCGCTCTAGGGGAGGTTTGCCGCTCTAGGGGAGGTTTGCCGCTCTAGGGGAGGTTTGCCGCTCTAGGGGAGGTTTGCCGCTCTAGGGGAGGTTTGCCGTCGAGGGGAGGTTTGCCGCTCGAGGGGAGGTTTGCCGCTCGAGGGGAGGTTTCTTGCTCGAGGGGAGGTTTGCCGCTCAAATTATCCATGTATCATCTGAACGACCACTTTGTACAGTCATGGCCAAAAGTTTTGAGAATGACACAAATATTAATTTTTACAAAGTCTACTGCTTCACTTTTTCTAATGGCAATTTGCATATACTCCAGAATGTTATAAAGAGTGATCAGCTTAACAGCAATTACTTGCAAAGTCAATATTTGGCTAGAAAATGAACTTTATCCCCCAAAACACATTTCAACATCATTGCAGCCCTGCCTTAAAAGGACCAGCTAACCTCTTTTCAGTGATTGCTCCATTAACACAGTTGTGGGTGTTGATGAGGACATGGCTGGAGATAAATCTGTCATGATTAAGTAAGAATGACACCACTGGACACTTTAAAAGGAGGCTGGAGCTTGGCATCATTGTTTCTCTTCTGTTAACCATGGTTATCTCTAAAGAAACACGTGCAGTCATCATTGCAATGCACAAAAATGGCCTAACAGGGAAGAGTATCGCAGCTAGAAAGATTGCACCTCAGTCAACAATCTATCGCATCATCAAGAACTTCAAGAAGAGAGGTTCCATTGTTGCCAAAAAGGCTCCAGGGCGCCCAAGAAAGACCAGCAACCGCCAGGACCGTCTCTTAAAAGTGTTTCAGCTGCGGGATCGGGCTACCAGCAGTGCAGAGCTTGCTCAGGAATGGCAGCAGGCAGGTGTGAGTGCATCTGCACGCACTGTGAGGCGGAGACTCTTGGAGCAAGGCCTGGTCTCAAGGAGGGCAGCAAAGAAGCCACTACTCTCCAGAAAAAACATCATGGACAGACTGATATTCTGCAAACGGTACAGGCAGTGGACTGCTGAGGACTGGGGTAAAGTTATTTTCTCTGATGAATCCCCTTTTCGATTGTTTGGGACATCAGGAAAACGCCTCATTCGGAGAAGACAAGGTGAGCGCTACCACCAGTCTTGTCTCATGCCAACTGTTAAGCATCCTGAAACCATTCATGTGTGGGGTTGCTTCTCAGCCAAGGGAATCGGCTCTCACAGTCTTGCCTAAAAACACAGCCTTGAATAAAGAATGGTACCAGAATGTCCTCCAAGAGCAACTTCTCCCAACCCTCCAAGAGCAGTTTAGCGATCAACAATGCCTTTTCCAGCATGATGGAGCACCTTGCCATAAAGCAAAGGTGATAACTAAATGGCTCAGGGAACAAAACATAGAGATTTTGGGTCCATGGCCTGGAAACTCCCCAGATCTTAATCCCATTGAGAACTTGTGGTCAATCATCAAGAGACGTGTGGACAAACAAAAACCTAAAAATTCTGACAAAATGAAAGTATTGATTGTGCAAGAATGGACTGCTATCAGTCAGGATTTGGTCCAGAAGTTGATTGAGAGCATGCCAGGGAGAATTGCAGAGGTCCTGAAGAAGAAGGGTCAACACTGCAAATATTGACTTGCTGCATTAACTCATTCTAACTGTCAATATAAGCTTTTGTTACTCATGTTTGCAATTATTATATTTCTGTCTGTGATAAAACATCTGTCAAACACACATAAAAACCAGAGGGCAGCAGATCATGTGAAAATATAATATTTGTGTCATTCTCAAAACTTTTGGCCATGACTGTATTACTTTTTTCCTGTGATGGCAAATGTTCGAGTGGCTCAGCAATCTGTCTGGTCTGTCTCCTTTAGGAAGATCTGTGGAGGCCCAACCACTGTGCTGTAAGCGATGCTTTCCCCTTTAAGCAGTCGCCCATCTTCTTTATCTGTGTAGTGCATAAGAGGAGCCGTAGTTGCACGTTTGTTACAGTGGGTAACCCCCGGTGCACCCCGCTCGTCTGGCCGTGGACAGTAGATGTCTAGTTCCAGTGGCTTTAATCAATCATGGACTCGATGGTATCTGACAGCGCCGTATTACCGGTGACAGGTTAACGCTCATTTCATCCTCTTCACCATCTAGATTGATATTTTATTAGCTCTAAGAAGAGACGATTTTTAGACGACGGTAATAAAGAGCGAGCTTTCCCATAAGACCTGGCAGAACTTTACTTGTCGGCCTCAAGATGTCTAATAAACATGGAGCTGTGGGATGAAAAAAAACGCCCTAATGCACCATATAAAATCCACGGAGGATTGTGTTACATCTACTCACGGTAATCTCATCGTGCGGACGCGGCCTATAATCCGGGTGGTTTATGCAGTTTACATTATCACCTGGAAATATTTATTTTACGCTGAAATTTGTAAGTTGTTTTATCATTTGCAATATCTTGTATTTGTATAGAAATGGGGGGGCGAGAATGCTGACATAACCTAAGGAAAAAACCTGCTTTGCTGCACTTTGCAGCAATTCTTCTTTCTGGCCTCCTCCTCAAAGGAAGCTGTGCGGCACAGGCTCCTCCAGGTGCTGACTTTGCATTGCTCACTTTTTTGTACCCCGCCACATTATCGGAGGAAGGAGAGGCGATAATTAAGAAGATGTGAAAGTGGGGAGTATGGCATAACCAGGTGTAGGTGAAGGAGGGACTGGCCTAAACCAGGCCCTGTGAGGAGGGCAATAGAGAGCCAGCGAGTGTCCTGAAAAAATCTGCTCAACAAGGAGAATCCTTCTAACACTTCCAATGACTGTTCCTAAAAGCGTTCCCTTTCCCTCTGATCAGGTGGAGACAGGTTATGTTGAAAAGTTTTAGATCGCTGTCATAGAGAAAAATGAAAATCCATACAGACCACTCCAGGTAGACGACAGGTCCCCCTCACATTGAACATATCGGAGGAGAGACAGAACTAACACTTCAACCTCCATTAAAGGAGAACATATGGGATGAATTGTAGCTGGGAAGAAAAAAACTAGTTATAACTGGAAGAGAAAGAGAGCTAACGCTTCCATCTCCATTGATCATAGAATCCTCTTAGACTTTTTGGAGCCATGGGACAGTGATGAATATTGGGGTTTTACATTGATTCGATATTTATGGGAGATATATTTTTGGCGTCGTAGTGAAGGGACAAACATGATGCATTGACTCACTTCACATTAAGGCCAGCTGAACACCTCCAACTTAATAACGGTCCAATGGATGGTGTTATCCATGCCATGTTTCATTCCTATAGACAGATAAAATCGCGATAAGAAACACAACGACAATATCTATCGCCTAGGACCTCCAGGGGCGAAGATATCCTGTAAGTTGGGGATATAATGGAATTCTGAACGACCTAGCACATCCCACACTCAGCTTCCATGTGAGCTCATCACGGTGGGGTATGTGGGCGTACCATTGAGCTAATAAAAATGAAACTTTCAGTCTCTGTCTTTGTTCATTCTGGAAGACATAAGTTCTGTGTGTGTGTTCCATTTTCCCAAACTGCATAGCTCTGAGCCATTTCCATGACTTCAGGTTTAGTAATTTTTTTTTGTTATCCCCTTTATTTTATGTAATTGTTTTATGTATTTTTTTCCTTTTTTATATTTTATTATAAACATGGCAACCCTTTTTGGATCAAACTTTAAAAACAATGCGCCCTTTCTTTGCTCTGTAAAACCCCACCCGGTGTTCCCCAAAGGCCCGTTTAAAAAAATTGGTGGGTGGCGGGTAGTTTCCTTTTTTTTTTTTTTTTTTTTTTTGGGTTTGGGAATGACCCCACGGGGGTGTAAAAATATATATTAATTTCCCTGGTTTTAATCGGAGGTGTATATACCAAACGTCACTGGTTCCCCCAAAAAGGGTGTAGTAAAACAGCCATGGCTCGTCCCCTCCCCGTCATTTAATCGCCCAATTATCCCAAGTTGGGGCGTGGGGTTGTGTCCCTGACTGGTGGGATGGGGGGATGTGTGTGACCCCCCCCACCCCACCGGTGTTATCCGACAAAGTAACCCGTTTAAAAAATTTACATCTACATGGGGATTTACATTGAGGACCCAAAATAGCACTTTGTGTTTGGGTGCCCGCACCAAAGTGTGTTTTGCCCCGCAGTGTCTTGTGGACGTACAACCCCCTTTTAAATTTAAAGGGAAATTATTGGTGCATTTTGGGTACGGCCACAAGAAGGACCTGTTGGACCCAAAGGGATTGTTTAAATTTCAAGCCCTGTAATACCACATATTCCCCGCAGAGGCCGCCCGTAGAGAAGTAGTTGCTATTGGTTTCCTTGCAGCGCCGGGGGGGCATGGGGGCTATCCGCCCGAGTACTATTTATATTTAGATAGATTGTGAGTCTGGGGAATGACAGATTACAGTCTGCCCAAAATTATATGTATCTTTAAAC
>JARQOD010000002.1:9269996-9355987 GCA_033576555.1 Oophaga sylvatica
GCCGGATCGATAAGGAATTCCGCTTTCTGAAGCTCCAGACGGGCCAAAAAGGGTGTGGTTCCGACAATAATCCCCGCGTTGGGGGCACCCCCCTTTTCCACTCCCTCTTAAACAGGATTGTTGATCAGGGGCCTTTTGTCACCCGGGATTTGAGCCCTGCGTTTGACGGGTGGCTCTTGAGACCGGGAATCTTGCCCCGTGGGTTTTTTTCAGCGAGGCATGCTCCCTTTTCGTGTGCAAGATTCCGGCTACTTCTAGGTTTTACCAAAATTTTGGGGGGAAAAACCTTTTTTTGTGGGTTTGGGGGTTTTCTGGGGAAACCCAGAAATTTTTCCCTTTTCCCAACCTTTTTGGCTTTTTCGCAACAGGGGGCTAAAAGGGGTTTTTGGCAGTTAGCACTCTGAAATCAGATTTCTGCTCTGCCCTTTATTTTTCCCGGAAACATTGCTTCGAATAGAGATGATCTTTTTTTTCCGGGGTATCCTGAAATTTTTCCCCCCCGCGGAAGGCCCCTGTGTCCCTTGGCGGTCAACCTTGTTTGGGGGCTCTTCAGCATAAACCTTTTAAAACCTATGGTTTCTGCTACCTTTCTTTACTTTCTTGGAAGGTGGCTTTCCTTGTTGCAGTCACTTCCTTGAGGAGAGTTTCTGAATTGGCAGCTCTTTCTTGCTCGCCTCCTTTTCTGGAGTTTTTTCCGGATCGTGTAGTGCTTCGCACCTCGGGGTGTTTTTTTGCTAAAGTGGTGTCACAATTTCATGTTAACCAGGATATTGTGTTGCCCTCACTCTGTCCGGATCCGAAGAATACGAAAGAGCGAGATTTACACACATTGGATTTAGTGCGGGCCTTGAAGTTTTATCTATCTATTACTCAAGGTTTTCGTAAGACGGACTCCCTGTTTGTGGTTCCGGCAGGTCGTCGGCGTGGTCAACGAGCTTCCAAGGGTTCTATAGCTCGTTGGATCCGGTCAGCTATTTTGGAAGCTTACCGTTTTCGGGGTGAATCTTGCCCGATTAAAGATTCGTGCCCATTCCACGAGAGCTGTGGCTTCATCGTGGGCTTTTCATCAAGGTGCTTCGGCAGTGCAGCTTTGCCGAGCGGCGACTTGGCACTCTGTCCACACGTTACAAGATTTTATAAAGTGGACGTCAGTGCTTCCGCTGATGCAGCCCTCGGACGTAGGGTCCTGCAGGAGCTGTAGTTTAAAGTTCTGGATGAACTTGTGTTTAGCGCGGGTTGCGCTTTGTTGTTAAGGTTGTTGGGTTTCTGCCTTTTATTGGTTTTTTTCCCACCCTTATTTTTGAACTGCTTTGGGACGTCCCATCAGTAATGAATTACTGTGGCTCTCTTCCTTCATCTGCAGCTGAAACACGGATTTTGGTAAAGACTTACCTGTAAAATCCTTTTCAGCGAAGGAAGGAAGAGAGACACAGCACCTCCCACGGCAGAAGTGTGTTGATGTTTTCAGATGCAGCGCGACCCTTATCTGATAGCGATTATCTGGGCTGAGGTCAGCGCGCTAAGGCTCTGTTCCAGCATCGCCAGCTCATCGCAGTAGTAGGTTCCGTGAGTAGTACCTGGAACTCTGTGGTTTTTGGCTTTCTTTGCATGCATAACCTGTATCCTTGTGTTTTTCTCTGAAGTTCCTCAGAAGGGGTTATGTTGCTCCGCTGGTGATCTTGGCTCTTTTCCTAAAAGCTTTGATACGACTGGAGCTGAGTAGGAGGAGCCCGAGCTGGAGGGGCCAGCCGTCATCACTCTTTTGATTGAGGTAACATCCTGATCTGGGGCTCCGCCTACCATCAGTAATGAATTACTGTGTCTCTCTTCCTTCCTTCGCTGAAAAGGATTTTACAGGTAAGTCTTTACCAAAATCCGTGTTTAAAAGCTTTAGTACATGTTTTTTACTCCTCCTTCTATTTGCTGTAGGAATACGTAGCTGATTCATTAGAAGTTAGCTACTTTCTTCCTATAATGAAAGTAAAAACTTGAAAACCCCAGTAGGAGAACTTGCCTAGTTCCTATGTATAAAGAATGGAAGACGGAGTAAACACTGAAAACCTTTAGTAGGAGAAGTTAGCAACTTCCTCTATATTTGATGTCTACTCTTAAATGTTCTCTAGTTTGTTAATGCTTGTAAAGACAATGGTTGGTCTACACAAGCACAAAAAACAGATAACAAGATGGTTTGGGATGGACAGGGAGAACGGAAACAAAAAGGGGAGGAAATCTTGGTGGCCAGGTGACCGAGAAACTAGTAGTGTAAGAACTAAAATGGCTGACATCGATGGTTTGCTCAGGAAAGTTTACATTTTTTGCTGGGGTTTCACTTTAAATTAACTCCTTCATAGCCATAGATTGTAAGAGACCTGCTCTTGGTGGCTGTGCCCTATAGGTGCACTACATACTATGAAGTTATAGTTGTCTACAGTTATCCTTGTCTCCCCCGGTCTGTGTTACACTTTTTATAAAGCTCGTTGGGCGGATCATTTTCAGGGGCGTCTGGATTTTATGGGCCGGAGACGCTGCAGTAAAGCTCAGGATATCTTGGCCGGAGCAGACGAACATTTTTACTTTTTCTATCTCTCCCAAAGAAAAATGAAGCAGAGAATATAGACTGCAGCCGAGCCATCCACGGGAGAGTCAGCGAGCTGTAAAGTCCATCGTCTGCTTCTCACAGATGAAAATAATAAAGTCTGGAGCGCTAAGTATTACAGCAAAATAAAATGGAAAAAAAAATCGAAACTTGAGTTGGCTAAAACCAGAATATATTTCGCATATACAAAAATGGCCGTACACATTTGTGGCTAAATGCTTCTGCTCACCAGACTCCTGTTCTGAGAGTTGGGAGTCCTGGAGGCGGAGCAGCCGCTTCTCAGAAAATCACACCCCTTTTAATAGGCATATTCATCATCTCTTTATTTGCTTTACTTAAAGGGATATTCCTACTTTGGTAAGTGATGGCATATCGCAGTGGTCACTTGGGGTCCCACTGATTCTGAGAATAAAGTGATCTCCATTGCAAAGTCCCCTTTACTTTTTCCGGCACTGCTGCACTTTAGTCACCGATCTGTTCAGGGTTCTTGTAATGAGTGGGGGAGGTTTGCCGTTCGAGGGGAGGTTTGCCGTTCGAGGGAGGTTTGCCGTTCGAGGGGAGGTTTGCCGTTCGAGGGGAGGTTTGCCGTTCGAGGGGAGGTTTGCCGTTCGAGGGGAGGTTTGCCGCTCGAGGGGAGGTTTGCCGTTCGAGGGGAGGTTTGCCGTTCGAGGGGAGGTTTGCCGTTCGAGGGGAGGTTTGCCGCTCGAGGGAGGTTTGCCGCTCGAGGGGAGGGTTTGCCGCTCGAGGGAAAGTTTGCCGCTCTAGGGGAGGTTTGCCGCTTAGGGGAGGTTTGCCGCTCTAGGGGAGGTTTGCCGCTCTAGGGAGGTTTGCCGCTCTAGGGGAGGTTTGCCGCTCTAGGGAGGTTTGCCGCTTAGGGGAGGTTTGCCGCTCTAGGGGAGGTTTGCCGCTCTAGGGGAGGTTTGCCGCTCTAGGGGAGGTTTGCCGCTCTAGGGGAGGTTTGCCGCTCGAGGGGAGGTTTGCCGCTCGAGGGGAGGTTTGCCGCTCGAGGGGAGGTTTCTTGCTCGAGGGGAGGTTTGCCGCTCAAATTATCCATGTATCATCTGAACGACCACTTTGTACAGTCATGGCCAAAGTTTTGAGAATGACACAAATATTAATTTTTACAAAGTCTACTGCTTCACTTTTTCTAATGGCAATTTGCATATACTCCAGAATGTTATAAAGAGTGATCAGCTTAACAGCAATTACTTGCAAAGTCAATATTTGGCTAGAAAATGAACTTTATCCCCCAAAACACATTTCAACATCATTGCAGCCCTGCCTTAAAAGGACCAGCTAACCTCTTTTCAGTGATTGCTCCATTAACACAGTTGTGGGTGTTGATGAGGACATGGCTGGAGATAAATCTGTCATGATTAAGTAAGAATGACACCACTGGACACTTTAAAAGGAGGCTGGAGCTTGGCATCATTGTTTCTCTTCTGTTAACCATGGTTATCTCTAAAGAAACACGTGCAGTCATCATTGCAATGCACAAAAATGGCCTAACAGGGAAGAGTATCGCAGCTAGAAAGATTGCACCTCAGTCAACAATCTATCGCATCATCAAGAACTTCAAGAAGAGAGGTTCCATTGTTGCCAAAAAGGCTCCAGGGCGCCCAAGAAAGACCAGCAACCGCCAGGACCGTCTCTTAAAAGTGTTTCAGCTGCGGGATCGGGCTACCAGCAGTGCAGAGCTTGCTCAGGAATGGCAGCAGGCAGGTGTGAGTGCATCTGCACGCACTGTGAGGCGGAGACTCTTGGAGCAAGGCCTGGTCTCAAGGAGGGCAGCAAAGAAGCCACTACTCTCCAGAAAAAACATCATGGACAGACTGATATTCTGCAAACGGTACAGGCAGTGGACTGCTGAGGACTGGGGTAAAGTTATTTTCTCTGATGAATCCCCTTTTCGATTGTTTGGGACATCAGGAAAACGCCTCATTCGGAGAAGACAAGGTGAGCGCTACCACCAGTCTTGTCTCATGCCAACTGTTAAGCATCCTGAAACCATTCATGTGTGGGGTTGCTTCTCAGCCAAGGGAATCGGCTCTCACAGTCTTGCCTAAAAACACAGCCTTGAATAAAGAATGGTACCAGAATGTCCTCCAAGAGCAACTTCTCCCAACCCTCCAAGAGCAGTTTAGCGATCAACAATGCCTTTTCCAGCATGATGGAGCACCTTGCCATAAAGCAAAGGTGATAACTAAATGGCTCAGGGAACAAAACATAGAGATTTTGGGTCCATGGCCTGGAAACTCCCCAGATCTTAATCCCATTGAGAACTTGTGGTCAATCATCAAGAGACGTGTGGACAAACAAAAACCTAAAAATTCTGACAAAATGAAAGTATTGATTGTGCAAGAATGGACTGCTATCAGTCAGGATTTGGTCCAGAAGTTGATTGAGAGCATGCCAGGGAGAATTGCAGAGGTCCTGAAGAAGAAGGGTCAACACTGCAAATATTGACTTGCTGCATTAACTCATTCTAACTGTCAATATAAGCTTTTGTTACTCATGTTTGCAATTATTATATTTCTGTCTGTGATAAAAACATCTGTCAAACACACATAAAAACCAGAGGGCAGCAGATCATGTGAAAATATAATATTTGTGTCATTCTCAAAACTTTTGGCCATGACTGTATTACTTTTTTCCTGTGATGGCAAATGTTCGAGTGGCTCAGCAATCTGTCTGGTCTGTCTCCTTTAGGAAGATCTGTGGAGGCCCAACCACTGTGCTGTAAGCGATGCTTTCCCCTTTAAGCAGTCGCCCATCTTCTTATCTGTGTAGTGCATAAGAGGAGCCGTAGTTGCACGTTTGTTACAGTGGGTAACCCCCGGTGCACCCCGCTCGTCTGGCCGTGGACAGTAGATGTCTAGTTCCAGTGGCTTTAATCAATCATGGACTCGATGGTATCTGACAGCGCCGTATTACCGGTGACAGGTTAACGCTCATTTCATCCTCTTCACCATCTAGATTGATATTTTATTAGCTCTAAGAAGAGACGATTTTTAGACGACGGTAATAAAGAGCGAGCTTTCCCCATAAGACCTGGCAGAACTTTACTTGTCGGCCTCAAGATGTCTAATAAACATGGAGCTGTGGGATGAAAAAAAACGCCCTAATGCACCATATAAAATCCACGGAGGATTGTGTTACATCTACTCACGGTAATCTCATCGTGCGGACGCGGCCTATAATCCGGGTGGTTTATGCAGTTTACATTATCACCTGGAAATATTTATTTTACGCTGAAATTTGTAAGTTGTTTTATCATTTGCAATATCTTGTATTTGTATAGAAATGGGGGGGCGAGAATGCTGACATAACCTAAGGAAAAAACCTGCTTTGCTGCACTTTGCAGCAATTCTTCTTTCTGGCCTCCTCCTCAAAGGAAGCTGTGCGGCACAGGCTCCTCCAGGTGCTGACTTTGCATTGCTCACTTTTTTGTACCCCGCCACATTATCGGAGGAAGGAGAGGCGATAATTAAGAAGATGTGAAAGTGGGGAGTATGGCATAACCAGGTGTAGGTGAAGGAGGGACTGGCCTAAACCAGGCCCTGTGAGGAGGGCAATAGAGAGCCAGCGAGTGTCCTGAAAAAATCTGCTCAACAAGGAGAATCCTTCTAACACTTCCAATGACTGTTCCTAAAAGCGTTCCCTTTCCCTCTGATCAGGTGGAGACAGGTTATGTTGAAAAGTTTTAGATCGCTGTCATAGAGAAAAATGAAAATCCATACAGACCACTCCAGGTAGACGACAGGTCCCCTCACATTGAACATATCGGAGGAGAGACAGAACTAACACTTCAACCTCCATTAAAGGAGAACATATGGGATGAATTGTAGCTGGGAAGAAAAAAACTAGTTATAACTGGGAAGAGAAAGAGAGCTAACGCTTCCATCTCCATTGATCATAGAATCCTCTTAGACTTTTTGGAGCCATGGGACAGTGATGAATATTGGGGTTTTACATTGATTCGATATTTATGGGAGATATATTTTTGGCGTCGTAGTGAAGGGACAAACATGATGCATTGACTCACTTCACATTAAGGCCAGCTGAACACCTCCAACTTAATAACGGTCCAATGGATGGTGTTATCCATGCCATGTTTCATTCCTATAGACAGATAAAATCGCGATAAGAAACACAACGACAATATCTATCGCCTAGGACCTCCAGGGGCGAAGATATCCTGTAAGTTGGGGATATAATGGAATTCTGAACGACCTAGCACATCCCACACTCAGCTTCCATGTGAGCTCATCACGGTGGGGTATGTGGGCGTACCATTGAGCTAATAAAAATGAAACTTTCAGTCTCTGTCTTTGTTCATTCTGGAAGACATAAGTTCTGTGTGTGTGTTCCATTTTCCCAAACTGCATAGCTCTGAGCCATTTCCATGACTTCAGGTTTAGTAATTTTTTTTTGTTATCCCTTTATTTTATGTAATTGTATATAATGTATTGTTCTGTCTCCGTTTTGTATATTTATTATAAACACTGGCAACCTTTCTGGATCAAACATATAAAATGCAATCGCGCCGTTCCTCTTGCTCTGTAAACCGCACCCTGGTGTTCAATTGGCCTGTATAAATGATTGGTGGTGGCAGCGAGTAGTTCCTTTTTTTTTTTTTTTTTTATTGTGGTGTTGGCAGTGACCATACTGGGATGTAAAAATATATATTATATTCCATGCGTTTGAATCGGAGGTGTATATACCATACGCTCACTGAGTTCCCCAATAACCGGCGTAGTAGTAGAAGCAGCCATGGCCTCGTCCGTCACTCGTCAGTCAATCGCCTAATTATCCTGAAGATTGGAGGCAGTGGAGTTGTGTCTCCTGACTGGTGGCAGTGGTGGGATGTGTGTGACCCCCCCACCCACCCCACCAGGCTGTTATCCTTGACAATTGTAACCTGTCAAACACTTCACATCTACATGGTGGCATTTACATTGATCGGACCTCAAGTAGCACTTAGTGCTTGGTGTGCCCGCACCAACAGTGTGTTCTGCCCCTGCAGTGTCATTGTGGACGTACATGACCCCCTTTTAATTGAAACTGGGAAATTATTGGTGCATTTTGGATACAGGTCACACAAGAAGGACCCCTGTCCATGTGACCAATAGGGCATTGTTTATATTACATGCCATGTAATACCACATATCTCCTGCAGAGGCCGCCTGTAAGAGAAGTAGTTGCTCATTGGTTGCCTTGCAGCGCCGGGGTCATGGGTTCTACTCCCGCCAGAGTCACTATCTGATATTGAGATTAGATTGTGAGCTCCTGGGGGGAATGATCAGATTACAGCTCTGCCGAATATTATATGTATCTTTAATCGTCCTCATTCACACCGTTAGACTCATTAGCATTCCTGGCGGCAGCGATGGTCGGACCATGTGTTGATTTATGGTCACAGACGTCATGTATCTTTCATAGGACGGCGCTCCACCCGTACATTATAAATATCCCGCATATAATTTCCTAATCTGCCTTTTAGCGCCGGCAATAAATGTTTCCTCGCTCAGAACATTTTATCAGTTCCATATGAATGCCATCAGCCATTGCCAGCACCTCGGGGAACATAGAACGATGGTATGAGATGACTGCACCCAACAGCAACTAAAGACGTTCTTATGCTATTTAAAGGGACAGTAACCCAAAATGGCCAGTTTATGATGGTGCAGCAGTGTAATGGGAAGCAAATCGGTAGCAGGGATCTCTTTAAAGAATTCTAAGGTCGGCCACTCCCTGGCTGATAAAAGGGATCAATGGATCCATTACCTTATGCTGTAGATGTAATTACCCTTTATTTTAAGAACATTTCCACTTAGAGGACATGTCACCTTCCATAAATACACATTGTTTTTTTAACCTGGTGTAAATGTTCCTGTTCTCCTGAATGCGGCGATGTTTTTCTTTTCTTCCTGTACACCTCCATTCCTGAGATACGGCCCCATCTTCCCTGCATATAAATCTAGACATTTTTCAGCCAAAGGGGCGTGGTCCTCGAGATACCTTGTGAGTAGCGTTCACCACACCCTGTTACAGAAAAAAAAAAAAACTAAATATGGAGAAAGGGCCATATCTCAGGAACGGAGAGGCGCAGGAACAAAAGAGAAACAGCGCCGGATTCAGGAGAACGGCGGCATTTACATCGGATAATAAAATTATATATTTGTAGCAAGTGACCGGTCCCCTTTAAGTGGAAATATCACTAGGATCACTTTGCCAGAGGTCTGACCACTTGGACCTTGGTGATCCTGAGATTGGTCCCAACCACCCGCCGTGCAGAGACCGGTGGCTCCGATTGTATGGGGTCGGTCACAGTGAAGGGGACAGTTGACGCTAAATCAGCACGGAGCACCCCCTTCAATCTCAAGGGCTGATCCTAAGGTGATAGGCTATCCCACACATATTCCATCACTAGTTGCCAACATTGATTGGTCCTCCCTTGCTCCCGAGGCTCCGGAGCATGGGCCGTCCCTGTAGTATGTTCATCTGTAATCTGTTAGAATATAATTGTATCTCTTCTTATAATTTAGCTGTGATGTAACACGGTCTCCATCTTTTCCAGTTAAGATATCAGCATTCCCTGGGGACCCCCGATTTACGGCAGACTCTCCCTAACCTGAAGACGTTTCTGGAGCATGGCCTCATGGTCAGATGGTAAGTTGTATGGTCAAGGGGCAATAGCCAGAGGGAATATAAGTCAGTGCAGTGTTCAGGTGGACAGGTCTGCTGCATGTTCACCCTTAATCCATTGGTGACTGTGTTGATTAAAATCTACTGGCTATCACCCTGTGACTTTCATTTCCAATATTGTGACCCCTTTCCATGAACCCACACTGTGCTCTCCGCCTGTCCGCCCCTACTGTCCGCTCCGCGCTCTCCATCTCTCCGCCCCGTGCTCTCCATCTCTCTGCCCCGTGCTCTCCATCTCTCCGCCCGTCCGCCCCGCGCTCTCGGCCCGTCTGCCCCGCGCTCTCCATCTCTCCCCTCTCGGCCCGTCCTCCCCGCGCTCTCGGCCCGTCCTCCCCGCGCTCTCGGCCCGTCCCCCGCGCTCTCGGCCCGTCCTCCCCGCGCTCTCGGCCCGTCCGCCCCGCGGCTCTCGGCCCGTCGCCCCGCGCTCTCGCCGTCGCCCCGCTCTCGGCCCTCGCCCGCGCTCTCGGCCCGTCCGCCCCGCGCTCTCCATCCTCCACTCCGCCCCGTGCTCTCCATCTCTCCGCCCTGCGCTCCCCATCTCGGCCCGTCCGCCCCGCGCTCTCGGCCCGTCCGCCCCGCGCTCTCGGCCCGTCCGCCCCGCGCTCTCGGCCCGTCCGCCCCGCGCTCTCTCGGCCCGTCCGCCCCGCGCTCTCGGCCCGTCCGCCCCGCGCTCTCGGCCCCGTCCGCCCCGCGCTCTCCATCTCTCCTCTCCGCCCCACGCTCTCCATCTCTCCTCTCCGCCCCACGCTCTCCATCTCTCCTCTCCGCCCCACGCTCTCCATCTCTCCTCTCCGCCCCACGCTCTCCATCTCTCCTCTCCGCCCCACGCTCTCCATCTCTCTCCTCTCCGCCCCACTCTCTCCACCTGTCCGCCCCTACTGTCCGCCCCGCGCTCTCCATCTCTCCTGTCCGCCCTGCGCTCTCCATCTCTCCTCTCCGCCCTGCGCTCTCCATCTCTCCTCTCCGCCCCGTGCTCTCCATCTCTCGGCCCGCGCCCCCCACCACTCTCTCCATCTCTCCACTCCGCCCCGCGCTCTCCATCTCTCCACTCCCGCCCCGCGCTCTCGGCCTGTCCGCCCCGCCGGCCCCCGCGCTCTCCATAGATGACACCGTTTCTATGGCCGCACTCTCTCATTTGTGTGTCGAGGTCCACTCATGGACCAGCTGTGAGTCTGCTGACCCGAATTGACAGCCTCACAAATGCCTATGAGGCTATTGAGTTCCAGTCGAGGCCCCGAAGCCAGGCATTTCCCGGACCATGACACATGAATTTGTGCGTCTGGCCTCAATGATATGTTCACACAGTATTTTTTTTTTACGTTGCTTTTAATGTGGATCCAAATGCCACAAAGAAAAAAACAAAAACCCACTTTGAATACTTTTCCTTAATTGAAAATCCACGTTGCTGTTTGAGACGAGTTTTGAAAACCTCAGAGAAAAAAAAGCATCACTTCTTTGAGGCAGATTCCTCGTGCAAACACTGTGGTGGGGGGTGGGAAGAAAAGCTTCCAAAACAGCAAACACTTCTGGAGAAAAAAACAAAAATTAAATAATATAAAATGATCTCCAGAGGTGAATGTTTCTTTAAAAACTCCTCATAGTTTTCTGCCTCCAAACAAAAGCTCGCGTTGACCTTGGTCCATGATGAGCGCCGACCACCTTGTACTCCTGATGATCGGCGCTCAAAGAAGGCTCTTCTACAGCGGCCGATGATATATGATGGTTTGATGTAAAAGGGCTTTTAGTATTTGTGATGATGGAAATAGCTTGTGAAATTGTGATGATGGTCGTGACAACCAACAGTGGAGATAATTCTGATCTATAAACCCTGTAGATGCCACCGTCGTGATTCTTCTCGACATCAAGTGGTCAAACAGCTGGAAAGCCTCGATGAGGGTGACTCCGGATACCATGAGTTTGCCAGCCGCCCACCAGCCTTCTGTTCAGGATTACGTTTTCCGCCGTCGCCAGAATTGCATGCATGGACTGCAGTTTATTCTTGGGGTTTGGACTAACACGAGAGACTGTAGACATTTCATGTGGCCAAAGCCCAAGTGCAACATCGGCCATTTCTAGCTCTCACCTCTGTGATGTCAGGGACCGACTGAAACCATAAAGGATGAAAGCGGCTCCTGGCAGAGAAGAGTTCTCATGCCATGCCCCGACGCTGCCATGTTTGGACCACGTCCAGACAATGGAGATTTACTGCTCCCGGAGCAGATGTAGAGTAATCGGCTGCAAGGAGCATTTGTCGAAAGCCTGATAGGGCGAGGAGGCACCTCCTCTGTATCCGGAGGCCGGGGACACCAAGAATGTAGTAATGACATTGTGAGAAGATAATAATGTGATTAACACAGAGCATAGTGGTGGGAATATTCTGTATTATTACAGATGTGGGGGCTTCATCACAGAGAGCAGGAGCTTATAACCCTTCTATACTTAGACACGGGGGCACTATAACGTGTTAGTTCCCAAATCTCTGGGTTTTTGTTTTTCAACAGCTGGAAAGCCACAGGTTGGGATCCTTAGTTTTTCATTATACTAAGGAATATTCTGTATTATACTCCGGAGCTACACTCACTATTCTGCTGGTGCAGTCACTGTGTACTTACATTACTGATCTTGTACTGATCCTGAGTTACATCCTGTATTATACTCTAGAGCTGCACTCACTATTCTGCTGGTGCAGTCACTGTGTGCATACATTACATTACTGATCCTGAGTTACATCCTGTATTATACCCCAGAGCTGCACTCACTATTCTGCTTGTGCAGTCACTGTGTACATACATTACTGATCCTGAGTTACATCCTGTATTATACTCCAGAGCTGCACTCACTATTCTGCTTGTGCAGTCACTGTGTACATACATTACTGATCCTGAGTTACATCCTATATTATACTCCAGAGCTGCACTCACTATTCTGCTGGTGCAGTCACTGTGCACATACATTACATTACTGATCCGGAGTTACATCCTATATTATACTCCAGAGCTACACTCACTATTCTGCTGGTGCAGTCACTGTGTACATACATTACATTACTGATCCTTAGTTACATCCTGTATTATACCCCAGAGCTGCACTCACTATTCTGCTGGTGCAGTCACTGTGTACATACATTACATCACTGATCCTGAGTTACATCCTGTATTATACCCCAGAGCTGCACTCACTATTCTGCTGGTGCAGTCACTGTGTACATACATTACTGATCCTAAGTTACATCCTATATTATACTCCAGAGCTGCACTCACTATTCTGCTGGTGCAGTCACTGTGTACATAAATTACTGATCCGGAGTTACATCCTATATTATACTCCAGAGCTGCACTCACTATTCTGCTGGTGCAGTCACTGTGTACATACATTACATTACTGATCCTGAGTTACATCTGGTATTATACTCCAGAGCTGCACTCACTATTCTGCTGGTGCAGTCACTGTGTACATACATTACATCACTGATCCTGAGTTACATCCTGTATTATACCCCAGAGCTGCACTCACTATTCTGCTGGTGCAGTCACTGTGTACATACATTACTGATCCTGAGTTACATCCTATATTATACTCCAGAGCTGCACTCACTATTCTGCTGGTGCAGTCACTGTGTACATAAATTACTGATCCGGAGTTACATCCTATATTATACTCCAGAGCTACACTCACTATTCTGCTGGTGCAGTCGCTGTGTACATACATTACATTACTGATCCTTAGTTACATCCTGTATTATACCCCAGAGCTGCACTCACTATTCTGCTGGTGCAGTCACTGTGTACATACATTACATTACATTACTGATCCTGAGTTACATACTGTATTATACCCCAGAGCTGCACTCACTATTCTGCTTGTGCAGTCACTGTGTACATACATTACTGATCCTGAGTTACATCCTATATTATACCCCAGAGCTGCACTCACTATTCTGCTGGTGCAGTCACTGTGTACATACATTACTGATCCTGAGTTACATCCTATATTATACTCCAGAGCTGCACTCACTATTCTGCTGGTGCAGTCACTGTGCACATACATTACATTACTGATCCGGAGTTACATCCTATATTATACTCCAGAGCTACACTCACTATTCTGCTGGTGCAGTCACTGTGTACATACATCACTGATCCTGAGTTACATCCTGTATTATACCCCAGAGCTGCACTCACTATTCTGCTGGTGCAGTCACTGTGTACATACATTACTGATCCTGAGTTACATCCTACATTATACTCCAGAGCTGCACTCACTATTCTGCTGGTGCAGTCACTGTGTACATACATTACATCACTGATCCTGAGTTACATCCTGTATTATACCCCAGAGCTGCACTCACTATTCTGCTGGTGCAGTCACTGTGTACATACATTACTGATCCTGAGTTACATCCTATATTATACTCCAGAGCTGCACTCACTATTCTGCTGGTGCAGTCACTGTGTACATAAATTACTGATCCGGAGTTACATCCTATATTATACTCCAGAGCTGCACTCACTATTCTGCTGGTGCAGTCGCTGTGTACATACATTACATTACTGATCCTGAGTTACATCCTGTATTATACCCCAGAGCTGCACTCACTATTCTGCTGGTGCAGTCACTGTGTACATACATTACTGATCCTGAGTTACATCCTATATTATACCCCAGAGCTGCACTCACTATTCTGCTGGTGCAGTCACTGTGTACATACATTACTGATCCTGAGTTACATCCTATATTATACTCCAGAGCTGCACTCACTATTCTGCTGGTGCAGTCACTGTGTACATACATTACATTACTGATCCTGAGTTACATCCTATATTATACTCCAGAGCTGCACTCACTATTCTGCTGGTGCAATCACTGTGTATATACAGGTCCTTCTCAAAAAATTAGCATATAGTGCTAAATTTCATTATTTTCCATAATGTAATGATTACAATTAAACTTTCATATATTTTAGATTCATTACACACCAACTGAAATTTGTCAGGTCTTTTATTGTTTTAATACTGATGATTTTGGCATACAACTCCTGATAACCCAAAAAACCTGTCTCAAAAAATTAGCATATACAGAAAAGGTTCTCTAAACGACCTATTACCCTAATCTTCTGAATCAACTAATTAACTCTAAACACATGCAAAAGATTCCTGAGGCTTTTAAAAACTCCCTGCCTGCTTCATTACTCAAAACCCCCATCATGGGTAAGACTAGCGACCTGACTGATGTCAAGAAGGCCATCATTGACACCCTCAAGCAAGAGGGTAAGACCCAGAAAGAAATTTCTCAACAAATAGGCTGTTCCCAGAGTGCTGTATCAAGGCACCTCAATGGGAAGTCTGTTGGAAGGAAACAATGTGGCAGAAAACGCTGTACAACGAGAAGAGGTGACCGGACCCTGAGGAAGATTGTGGAGAAGGACCGATTCCAGACCTTGGGGGACCTGAGGAAGCAGTGGACTGAGTCTGGTGTAGAAACATCCAGAGCCACCGTGCACAGGCGTGTGCAGGAAATGGGCTACAGGTGCCGCATTCCCCAGGTAAAGCCACTTTTGAACCATAAACAGCGGCAGAAGCGCCTGACCTGGGCTACAGAGAAGCAGCACTGGACTGTTGCTAAGTGGTCCCAAGTACTTTTTTCTGATGAAAGCAAATTTTGCATGTCATTCGGAAATCAAGGTGCCAGAGTCTGGAGGAAGACTGGGGAGAAGGAAATGCCAAAATGCCTGAAGTCCAGTGTCAAGTACCCACAGTCAGTGATGGTGTGGGGTGCCATGTCAGCTGCTGGTGTTGGTCCACTGTGTTTCATCAAGGGCAGGGTCAATGCAGCTAGCTATCAGGAGATTTTGGTGCACTTCATGCTTCCATCGGCTGAAATGCTTTATGGAGATGAAGATTTCATTTTTCAGCACGACCTGGCACCTGCTCACAGTGCCAAAACCACTGGTAAATGGTTTACTGACCATGGTATTACTGTGCTCAATTGGCCTGCCAACTCTCCTGACCTGAACCCATAGAGAATCTGTGGGATATTGTGAAGAGAAAGTTGAGAGACGCAAGACCCAACACTCTGGATGAGCTTAAGGCCGCTATCGAAGCATCCTGGGCCTCCATAACACCTCAGCAGTGTCACAGGCTGATTGCCTCCATGCCACGCCGCATTGAAGCAGTCATTTCTGCAAAAGGATTCCCGACCAAGTATTGAGTGCATAACTGAACTTTATTATTTGATGGTTTTTTTGTTTGTTTTTAAAAAATACTTATTTTATTGGATGGTTGAAATATGTTAATTTTTTGAGACAGGTTTTTTGGGTTATCAGGAGTTGTATGCCAAAATCATCAGTATTAAAACAATAAAAGACCTGACAAATTTCAGTTGGTGTGTAATGATTCTAAAATATATGAAAGTTTAATTGTAATCATTACATTATGGAAAATAATGAAATTTTGCACTATATGCTAATTTTTTGAGAAGGACCTGTACATTACATTACTGATCCTGAGTTACATCCTATATTATACTCCAGAGCTGCACTCACTATTCTGCTGGTGCAGTCACTGTGTATATACATTACATTACTGATCCTGAGTTACATCCTATATTATACTCCAGAGCTGCACTCACTATTCTGCTGGTGCAGTCACTGTGTACATACATTACATTACTGATCCTGAGTTACATCCTGTATTATACCCCAGAGCTGCACTCACTATTCTGCTGGTGCAGTCACTGTGTACATACATTACATTACTGATCCTGAGTTACATCCTATATTATACACCAGAGCTGCACTCACTATTCTGCTGGTGCAGTCACTGTGTACATACATTACATTACTGATCCTGAGTTACATCCTGTATTATACTCCAGAGCTGCACTCACTATTCTGCTGGTGGAGTCACTGTGTACATACATTACATTACTGATCCTGAGTTACCTCCTGTATTATACCCCAGAGCTGCACTCACTATTCTGCTGGTGCAGTCACTGTGTACATACATTACATTACTGATCCTGAATTACCTCCTGTATTATACTCCAGAGCTGCACTCACTATTCTGCTGGTGCAGTCACTGTGTACATACATTACATTACTGATCCTGAATTACCTCCTGTATTATCCTCCAGAGCTGCACTCACTATTCTGCGGGTTGCTTGCAGTTTCAGAATCTCTACTGTAATATGTTGATATTCACTGACAACAAGGAAAGCTCCTGTAAATGACTAAGAAATTAAAGTAACCTGCTGGGATGTAATCTTCTGTAGAACGTGCTGTGTATCCTTTGTGAGATGAGACGTTTGCTTTCTGGCCTAGATACAGTTGTTAAACAAATGCTTGATGATTCTGACAGCAGAGATCTTACAGATCATGAAGTCTGATGAAGGTCTTCGCCTTTCTCCCTCGGACAGTCATTAATTTTCCTTTTGTGTCTCCACCAGTGACAGACATCACACTTCCAATGCAATCCCAGTTCCAAAAAGGCCGGCCAGCTCAACATTTGGAAGCCACGACTTTGGGTTTTCTAGTCGGACTCCAACGCCGGAAAAGGGATCTCGAAAGCGCTCTAGCTCCGAAAATGAAAAAATGCAATACAGAACCCCTCCACCGAGCTACAAGGCGGCAGTGGCGGAGCCCATCGCAATACTGGTCCCTGCCACGCCGGGAGACCAGGGGCCGCTCGCCTACTCGCTGGACGCCAGCATCGGCACGTCCTCGGGAAACACTCGCAAGGATTTCTGCGAGAGCCTTAATGGCGACAGTGTAGCAACCACAGATAGCCAGGAGCACAGCCAGGCCGCGCATTTCTCAGACTCCTCCTGCGCCCTTAACGGAACTTTTTCGCAGAACGAAAGCATGGAGTTTGGCAGCGACGCCGTTTCCTGCGCCGCGCTCCCCTCCGGCGACCTGCACTGCGCCGTGGAACAGGCGGAGGAGATTCTCGGCACCGAAGCCTCGGACTTCACCTCAGGGGATCAATTAGGCGCGTTTAGCAGTATTCCCGTGGACCGCGCTGTGGCTGTGGAGTGCGACGATCAAGTCCTGGGAGAGTTTGAGGAATTTTCCCGTAGAATTTATGCACTGAATGAAAACATGGGCAGTTTCCGCAGACCGCGGAAGAGTTCCGATAAGTAACCGGAGAAGATCCGTGTTTGCACATCATTATCATTTCTATCCGGCAACGAAAGCCACTGAATTGTTTTAAAGACTCCTCCTGAAGTCCTCCTTCCACTGCCCACGTGTATTGGAAAAATAAAAAAAAAAATCATTTTTTAGCTTTTTTTTTTTTTTTTTTTTAAGGCTGTACAAAATTGTTGTTTTTTTTTTTTTTTGTTTGTTTTTTTTTTTTTTTGAAGCAGCGGCACTCTTGACTATGGTTTAGTATTCACTTTACTGGTGCAGAGTGACAATACCATCTACGGCCTATGGACCAGAGTGGCGCTGTTTTCAGTTCAGTCACTTAATGGAACATTCTCAAGATTGGAAGTTAGCCCCTATATATAGGATAGGGGATAACTTCCTAATTACTGGGATCCACCGTCTCCGAGATCCGGGGCTTTGAAGAGCCGCTGGATTCTTAATGGGACCGCCAAAGATAAGGGAGAGTTGCTCTCTGCTGGTCTTCAGCGCTCCCATAAGCAGGAATGAAGCGGCCGTGCACATGGTTGACCACCACTTCATTCACACTGAGAGCCCCTGTTCTCGGGATCAGTGGAGGTTCCGGTGGTCGGGTAGTTATCCTCCATCCTTCAAACTTAAGATTACGTTTTATATTTTCAACTGTATCTGGAAAGAAAAATGGAGCAACTTTCAACTGTAAAATATATTTTCTACTGTTGGTTTTTTGCTTACACCGCTCCTATGCAAACCTACGGTATGTGTTTCTACGGTAACAGACAACAAACGGATTCCCTGTGTAATCTGATTCTGCAGTCACACTTTCTTTCATTCCTTTTGGCATAGCAGAGAGGAGTATCACATGACTACAGGATCAGACTACACAAGGGATTGTAGTCTGTCACCATGGAGACGCAGTTGGAAGGTTTAGAACTCGGATTGTTTGCAAAGTTGCTTCATTTTAGATACATTTTTCCATAAACAGATATTTCCTGTAATTTCAGCTTTTTTTTTTTTTTTTTTTTTTTTTTTACATCTGCACAGCCTGCTATTGACATACAGGGATTTCATTAGTAAGGTCCGTGCCCGGCTATATAGGGAGCTGCACCTATTCTGGCCTATAAGCTCATGGGAAGAAAGTTCTCTATAGATATATAGGTATATACATTTTTTATTTTTAATAGGAAAATCTTGCTTGTTTTCGCCCCCTGACGTGTGCACACGAGCCCACGGACTAGTCACTTCTGCCTGCATGTTTATGCAGAGGGGTTTTTTTTTCTATCCTATTTAGCATGTAGCTAGAAATTCATAAGCCAGGAATTATTATAGTGGCTGTATTTTTTTTTTTTTACAAGAAAGATTTCACTTTTTGCTTTTCTACCATGTCTCTCCCCACATAAAAAATATATAGGAAAATACCAAGTTATCACAAGTCATTTTTCGGGAAAAGTTGGATCACCGCAACATGCTGGTTTGTTTTCCAGACTCCTAAACTGCAAGGCTGTCAGCAGCGTGATGACGAGCTGTATTTTTTATTTATTTTTTTTAATATTTAGATAGGGCTGTCCACTATGTATTCTTAGTTTAAAAATGGGTCCATGGTGATGTGTATATATATAAAAAAAAAAAAATAGCCATGTACTTACGGGTAATGTCAGGTGACCACTGCAGTCAATCAATTGACTGCAGTGGTCACCCTGCACCCTCTTCCACTGGAAGTGGAAGGCATAAGCAGATACATAGGTGCAGTGGTGGAAACCAGTAGATGAATGTGTTATATATTTTTTTTTTTTAAAGCACCACCATAGTCCTATTTTTAAGGTATGTAAATGTAATGGACAACCCCTTTAAGTTCGGCTTCACGTGTCCGCATTTGCTGATGTGTGTAGTGACCATGATTTCTGGGTCTCCTGAGCCTAAATAAGTGTTTTAACAGACACATATGAGGCTCAGGAGATCCGCGACTGATCAGGAAAGTGCCGTCGGCCCTAACATGCGGCAATGTGAAGCCTTGGGGAGAAGTGTTCTTAAAAAGGTAAGCTGCAATTTCCAGCCACTTTTTTTTTTTATGTCCTAAAGCATTAAAAATTAAGCAACTTGCATTACTAATTACCTTGAATAAAAAGCTATAGTATTTTGTGTACGCAGCCCTATGCACACCCGTCTGTTTCTGTAGTTGTGCATAGTCGGTTCCTGCAGGCATACTCCCTTCCATCTGTCCTTCACGTTTAGCAAACGTATCTAAATGTATGCCCCGGTAAGAAGCGGGTGACAGTTTAAAAAAAAAAAAAAAAAGTGTGGCTGTGGAAACAGACTACAAACAAAGTTTGTAGTCTGTTACCATGGAGATACATTTGTCTGCACAGGAGCTGTGTACAAAAAAGAAAAAAAAATTGAAAAGTTGCTTCATTTTTAGATGCATCGGGTCAGTACAAGATGTCGGTTGTGGCGGAGAAGCCTCTGTTTCCAAGAAGTGCCGGGTATCTTGCTACGTAGAATTTTTTTTTTTTTTTTTTGTTTACCTGCTCTGGCACGTAATGTTTTTTTTTTTTTTTTTCTCTTTCAAACCCCCCCTCAAGTTTGATGCACAGTATTATTATGTAAATGGGAAAATTATTTATGTTAATGGAAATATTCTGTTTCTACGTGGGGGGTTTATTTTCCTATGACTATACAGTAAAGCTTACATCATTCTGCCTCCAGGCTGCCGTCTTTCTTTTGCCGACGTTCATGCAGGCAGGGTCTATTGCAGATTTTTTTTTTAAAGGGTCATTCAATCAATCGGGGTTGGACCAGAAGGCCCAGGAGGTCCCTTCCAACTCTACCATTCTATGATTCTATGATAATGTTTTCCACAACATGCTTAAAAAAAAATCTAATGGCCTTTTTCATCTTTAACCCCTTAGTGACAGAGCCCATTTGCTACTTAATGACCGGGCCAATTTTTACATTTCTGACCACTGTCACTTTATGAGGTTATAACTCTAGAACGGATCCCGCTGATTCTGAGACTGTTTTTTCGTGACATATTGTACTTCATGTTAGTGGTGAAATTTCTTCGATACGACTTGCGTTTATTTATGTAAAAGAAATAAAAATATGGCAAATTTTTAAAACTTTGCAATTTTCAAACTTAATTTTTATGCCCTTAAAATCAGAGAGCGGTGTCACACAAGATACTGAATATGTAACATTTCCCACATGTCTACTTTACATCAGCACAATTTTGGAAACATTTTTTTTGTGAGGACTTTATAAGGGTTAAAAGTTGACCAGAGATTTCTCATTTTTACAACAAAATTTACAAAACCATTTGTTTTAGGGACCACCTCATATTTAAAGTCACTTTGAGGGGCCTATATGACAGAAAATACCCAAAAGTGACACCATTCTAAAAACTACACCCCTCAAGGTGCTCAAAACCACATTCAAGAAGTTTATTAACCCTTCAGATGCTTCAGAGGAACTGAAGCAATATGGAAGGAAAAAATGAACATTTAACTTTTTTTCACAAACATTTTATTTCAGAACCTTTTTTTTTTATTTTCACAAGTGTTAAAAGAGAAAATGGACCACAGAATACGCCGATGCCCTACATGTGGGGGGAACCACTGTTTGGGCGCACAGCAGAGCTCGGAAGGGAAGGAGCGCCGTTTGACTTTTTCAATGCAGAATTGGCTGGGATTGAGAACGGATGCCATGTCGCGTTTGGAGAGCCCCTGATGTGCCTAACAGTAGAAATCCCTCACAAGTGACACCACTTTGAAAACTAGACCCCTTTAGGAACTTATCTAGTTGTGTGGTGAGCACTTTGAACCCCCAAGTACTTTGCAGAAGTTTATAATGTAGAGCCGTGCAAATAAGAAAATCATATTTTTTGCTCAAAAATTGTTAGCCCCCAAATTTTTATATTTCCAAGGGTAACAGGAGAAAATGGACCCCAAAAGTTGTTGTAGAATTTGTCCTGAGTACGCGGATACCCCATTTATGCAGGTAAACTACTGTTTGGGCGCACGGCAGAGCTCAGAAGGGAAGGAGCGCCGTTTGACTTTTCAGCTCAGAATTGGCTGGAGTTCAGATCGGAGACCATGTCGCGTTTGGAGAGCCCCTGATGTGCCTAAACAGTGGAAACCCCCCAATTCTAACTCCAACCCTAATACCAACCCTAACCATGACTCTAACCCTAATGGGAAAATGGAAATAAATTAAAAAAATTTTTTTATTATTTTTCCCTAACTAAGGGGGTGATAAAGGGGGGGTTTTGATTTACTATTTTTTTTTTATTTTGATCACTGTGATAGACCCTATCACAGTGACCAAAATGAACCAATAGGAAAAATCTATTGTTGCCGGGTGGGGGCAGGCGCACTGCGCATGCGGTCGACATTTTCTTCCCTGAAGAAGATGCCAGCGGCCATGGGGTGGGAAGCAGGAGAAGGGGGTGATCGGGGGACCCTATTTCTCTCTCCTCTGATTTGCGATCACAGAGGAGAGAGAAATTAAATGGAAAATCTGAATTTTTTTTTTTTTTTGCAGTCGCAGTTATTCCGTTGATAACGGCGATTGTAACACCGGGGTCTGTAAAACTGACCCGTTTCATGGTCTCTGGGGTCTCGGCTACCCCCGGCAGCTGAGACCCCGGAGAAATTCCAACTCTGGGGGGCGCTATACACTTTTTTTTTTTTTTTTCTTCGCACCATTACGGCTCTGCGGTTTAAGTACCCTTAACTGCCGCCGTTAAAATGTGTATTGGCGGTCGTTAAAAGGTTAAATCTCGGAGTTGGGAGTCTTCTGTTTTGAGAATGTGATGGATAAGCAAAAGGCAGAATCTTTTTTTTTTTTTTTTCTCCCTCCCAAGAAAGAAAATTTATTTTACTCCGTAGCTGCAATCACAATTCTGCTGCTGGTAATAATATTTTTAGCATTTTTCCAGGCTTTATCAGAGCGAAAAAGGGCTTGGTGCAAAGATTAATGCACGGACAATAAACAAGCAGGGGATGATGGGAGATTTCAGCTCTGAAGCCTGGTGAACAGTTCACACACTGATACTATATAAGGCAATTGTATCTATGACCAGATCATATTTTCACATGCTTGCCCTTCTCTTCTAGCCTTCACCTCCCATTCCTTGGCTGTGACCCACCATGATTGACAAAAGGTAGGATCCACATTACAGAAACATTGACTCGGACCAAACTCATGAAAAAAAAAAAAAAACACTTGTGAAGGTGGCCTTATGGTGAAAAAAAAAATGGAATATATTGTCAAAAAATGCTAAAGTTTCAAATGTATTAAATTAAAAAAAAAAAAAAAAAAAGACCGGCCACTTCTTCTGTGTTCTAGCTTTGTAAGCGCTTGTTTAGCTGGGATTAGGAGCTAATGGTGTGCTTCGGTGATCCTGGCCTGGTTTCTTCAAAACAATATTGGTTACAAAGAGCTTGTAAGCACTGTGCATGTTTTGCTGTCTAGCAGCCGTGATCGTTTCCAAGTTTATGACCTGTAAACAAAAATGGGGTCTGAAAAACAACAGCTGAAAAGTTTTAATAATTAGCAAATTGCAGAATTGCTTGTACTTACAAGAACTTTCCAAGAATAGTCACTTATGAAACGGGAAATGTTCTTTTAAATAAAAGGAAAACTGATAATTCTAAGCTTTTCCAGATTGCAGCTCCATCCATACTGCGCTCTATAATGGGGTTCAAAGGAGCCTATAATGAGGTTGTCACAGAAGGTGTATCAAGCTAGAGACACCAGCATCATCCATTACTGCCTCCTGTGTTTGTGCCTGGAGGCTGCTTCTTGGACATCGCTGCTGCGCGGGATGTTTTTAGCAGTCGTAGCTGGACTAATTCAGCTTTAAATGGTCGCTGTTATTCTAGAATTGAGTATAAGAAACGGCAATATATTTTATCAGAAAAATCTTTTTTTTTTTTTTACGCTTACAAGCCACCTTTTCCTCTCTTGCCGCAAGAATTCAGGTCAGCCTTAGTCAAAATAGGCTGCTAGCTCACTAAGTGATCAAAATACAGCTACTTATTAATGCCTATAGAGAGAGACAAGGAGCAAAGTAAGAACTGCTGCGTCTAGTAAGTGTTTATCTCACTACAGTGTTGAATTCACAGCTACACTGCTCAGTACTGCTGTATATCGTCAACTGTGCTTTCCTCTAATAAACGTCTCACCTCAGAGCTGGATTCACATCAACACTGCTCAGTTTTGCTGTGCAGTGTCCGCCGTGCTGCCTTCCAGTAAACATCTGACCACATAGCTGGATTCACATTAACACTGCTTACTACTTTTCTCCAATGTCCACCGTGCTGCCTTCCAGTCAACGTTTAGCTGACTGCAGAGCTGGTTTCACGTTGAACAGCTCAGGTCAGCTGTACAATATCCACTGTTTTGCCTTCTGGTAAATGTTTAGCTCATCTCAAAATTGGAGTCACAGCAACCGTGCTTAACACTGCTGTACAATGTCCACCATACCGCTTTCTAGTAAACATTTATCTAACCTCAGAGCTGGATGCACATCAACACTACATAGTATTGCTGGTCAATGTCCACAATGCTGCCTTTCAGTAAACATTTAGCTGACCTCAGAGCTGGATTCCCATCAACGCTGCTCAGTACTCCTGTATAATATCCCCCATACTGCAGCTTCTGAATGTGCGCTATTCATAGACCGAGGAGCAGGAATTTCTCATGTGCGCACAGTATAGGAGACATTGTAGCAGCTAGTCTACACCCACTAGCTCAGAGACTACTGAAAATTAAAGCTGGAACCGACAGAGGAGAAAACTGGTGAAAGTGTAATATGAAAAGTATGTAATGAAAGAACTAGTGATGTGACCGTTCTTATATTATGTACGACTGCATTCATAGAGGTGAAGTCTAGCGGTGCTTTGGATGTGTTTGGAGTATAACCTATATTGTACACCAATATGGTATGAGCTGTAGGTTAGTTTTAGTAGGACCATAGTAGGGACTGGTGTAACATCCTAAAGAAGTAAAGTTAGATGCAGCATTCGTACGTCACCTATAGGAAACCTTTCGTAGAGAAAAAAGTATTTTGAGATTTGACCAAAAAAAAAGTGTCTTTTTTACAAGATCACATGTGATTTCACAATGCACATTTTTTTTCCCCATGCTTTATGACCTCAGCAAAAAAAATGCACCGTAAATTTTTCGCAGGCACCTCGGAGGATTTATTTTTAAGTCGAAAGAAACTCTGGAAAACTGCAAAGCTCCTTTCCACATCAGCGGCACAAGGTCATCCGGGGTCTGCAGGCGTCTCCCGTAACGTTTTCGTTGCTGTCATTTTTTTTTTTGAGACTGTCCAATGGTCGGATGAATGCAGCGCGAGCCACAAAGATTTCCCAGCAATGTCCGAGAGGCCGATAGCGGGAGGCCACAAAGATTTCCCAGCAACGTCCGAGAGGCCGATAGCGGGAGGCCACAAAGATTTCCCAGCAACGTCCGAGAGGCCGATAGCGGGAGGCCAAAAAGATTTCCCAGCAACGTCCGAGAGGCCGATAGCGGGAGGCCACAAAGATTTTCCCGGCAACGTCCGAGAGGCCGATAGCGGGAGTCACCGGACGAGTCTGTTTACCCCGGGTGTCGGAACCTACTTAGAAAACCAGAGAATGAAGTCCAGCTCCGCTGGAGACACCAGACTCCTTGGATGAAAGTCTTTTCTCGCGTTCAAAAATCAGCAAATTCTCGTTCGTGTTGTTTCAGGGTGATGAACATAGACCTCGTTGTATTTGGGCTGGTTGTCGCAGATGAGAAGATTCAGAGTCTTACCACGGATCCAGATATGCTGAGGGTCGGCCAAGAACATGTACAAGAAAACCAGACATTATCCAACCCTTGTATACAGTACCTTAAAGTATTCAGGCCCATGAACTTTTCCATATTTTTTTCACGTTATACCCACAAACCTTATTGTATTTTATTGGGATTTTCTGTGATATCAACACAAAGTAGCAAGTGTTTGTGATGTCTAAAGAAAATGATACGAGGTTATGTAATTAGTTTAAAAATATAAATCTGAAAATTGTGACATCCATTTGTGTTCAGCCCCTGTAGTCTAACGCCTAACGCCCCTAAATAAATTCCTGAGTGACCAATTGCCTCCAGAAGTCACATAATTTGAACATTAGGGATCAAACAGCATCATGGAAACCAAGGAGCCCACCAGACAGGTCAGGGATAAAGTTGTGGAGAAAAGCAGGGTTAGGATATTAAAAAAAAAAATTGTCCAATCTCTGGACATCTCATGGAGAACTGTTCAATCATTCATCCAAAAATGGAAGGCAGGAGTATGGCACAATTACAAACCTACCAAGACATGGCCGTCCACCTTAACATCCCAAGCATGGAGAGCATTACTTAGATAAGCAGGCAAAGGGCACATGGTCACTGTGGAGGAGATGCAGAGATCCACAGCTCAAGTGGGAGAATTTGTCCATAGGACAACTATTAGTCATATACTCCACAAATCTGGCCTTTATGGAAGAGTGGCAAGAAGATTGACAGTTGTGAAAGCCATAAGAAGTCCTGTTTGCAAAAAGCCATGAGGGGGACCCATAGAGCAAGGGGAAGAAAAGGCTCTGGTCAGACGAAGCAAGAGAACTTTTTGGGGTAAAATGCAAAATGCTCTGTATGATGGCAAACTGACACTACATCCCCCTAAAAACACCATCCCCATAGTCAAACGTGGTGGCAGCACCATGCTGTGGGGATGCTTTTCTTCAGCAGAGGCAGGAAACTGGTCAGAGCTGATAGGAAGATGAATGGAGCTAAATACAGAGCAACAGGAAAACCTGTTGAAGTCTGCAAAAGATTTGAGACTGGAGCATAGGTGAACCTTCCAGCAGTACAATGACCCTAAACGTCCTGCCAAAAGTACAATGGATGGTCTAGATCAAAGCATGTGTGAATGGCTCACTCACAGTCCAGACCCAAAGCCCATTGAGAATCTTTGACAAGATTCTCGTTCTCATTCCCCTTCTCATTTCCCACGCTTGGCCCAATAAAATAAAAAAGCCTATACTCCTCCCATGGCATCGCCATTCTTGCGGTGTCGGCACTCGCGTTCCTGGGACTCTTGAGCGGCTGTAAGACACATGGTGCCCAGCGCCCAATCAGCGCTGACGTCCCCGCCCTCACCTTCTGTCATATTGAGCATGAAGAGGAATCCAGAAGTCTGTTGCAGCCATGACTTCCTCTTCATGTTCAATTTGTCCGAAGGCGGGGACAGTGACGCAAGGGCTGATTGGGGGCCGGGCACCTTAACCGCACAAGAGCCCCAGGAGAGCGAGTGCTGAAACCACAGGAGCGGTGCCAGCACAGAAGGTGAATATAGGCTTTTTTATTTTATCGGGTCCAAGTGTGTAGTATTAGAAGGGGTTGTCCTAATACTGGACAACCCCTTTAAAATTTGCTGTTCACAGATGTCTCCATTCAAGCTCACTGAGAAAGCAAGTGTGCAAAGAAGAAGGGACAAATATGTCACCTCCTAGATATGCAAAGCTGGAGAGACAGACCCTAAAAATTGCAGTGAGAGATGCAGGTTTTTTTGTAATATGCATGCGGTTTTATTCATTTTGAAATAGTGACACAAATTCCTATGCACTGAGAGAGGGCATTATATACAATGTATGTTCAGTTTCAGGTAGTGAATTAAGGGTTTTTCTACCTGAAACTAGTTCTTTTATCTACTACAGTGGCATTTAATTCTCTGACTGGAGTGTTTTCTATTCACACCAATAAAGGGTTTTTGGATTTTCATGGAGCTGGATTTTTCTTTCTTTGCAGTATTATAGTAGTTATATTCTTGTACATAGGGGCAGTATTATAGTAGTTATATTCTTGTACATAGGGGACAGTATTATAGTAGTTATATTCTTGTACATAGGAGGCAGTATTATAGTAGTTATATTCTTGTATATAGGGGCAAATTATAGTAGTTATATTCTTGTACATAGGAGCAATATTATAGTAGTTATATTCTTGTACATAGGGGCAGTATTATAGTAGTTATATTCTTGTACGTAGGGGACAGTATTATAGTAGTTATATTCTTGTATATAGGGGCAGAATTATAGTAGTTATATTCCTGTACATAGGGGACAGTATTATAGTAGTTATATTCCTGTATATAGGAGCAGTATTATAGTAGTTATATTCTTGTACAAAGGGGTAGTATTACAGTAATTATATTCTTGTACATAGGAGGCAGTATTATAGTAGTTATATTCTTGTACGTAGGGGACAGTATTATAGTAGTTATATTCTTGTACATAGGGGCAGTATTATAGTAGTTATATTCTTGTACATAGGAGTAGTATTATAGTAGTTATATTGTACAAAGGAGCAGTATTATAGTAGTTATATTCTTGTACATAGGAGCAGTATTATAGTAGTTATATTCTTATAGAATCATAGAATGGTAGAGTTGGAAGGGACCTCCTGGGCCATCTGGTCCAACCCCCTGCTCAAAGCAGGATTCTTGTACATAGGAGCAGTATTATAGTAGTTATATTCTTGTACATAGGGGCAGTATTATAGTAGTTATATTCTTGTACATAGGAGCAGTGTTATAGTAGTTATATTCTTGTACATAGGAGCAGTATTATAGTAGTTATATTCTTGTACATAGGGGCAGTATTATAGTAGTTATATTCTTGTACATAGGGAGCAGTATTATAGTAGTTATATTCTTGTACATAGGAGCAGTATTATAGTAGTTATATTCTAGTACATAGGGGCAGTATTATAGAATCATAGAATGGTAGAGTTGGAAGAGACCTCCTGGGTCATCTGGTCCAACCCCCTGCTCAAAGCAGGATTCACTTAATCATCCCAGACAGATGTCTGTCCAGTCTCTGTTTGAAGACTTCCATTGAAGGAGAACTCACCACCTCTCGTGGCAGCCTGTTCCACTCATTGATCACTCTGTCAAAAAGTTTTTTCTAATATCTAATCTGTGTCTCCTCCATTCAGTTTCATCCCATTGCTTCTAGTCTTTCCTTGTGCAAATGAGAATAAAGATGATCCTTCTACAATGTGACAGCCCTTGAGATATTTGTAGACAGCTATTAAGTCTCCTCTCAGTCTTCTTTTTTGCAGCTAAACATTCCCAAATCCTGTAACCGTTCCTCATAGGACATGGTTTGCAGACCGGACACCATTCTGGTGGCTCTCCTTTGAACTTGCTCCAGTTTCTTGATGTCTTTTTTAAAATGTGGTGCCCAAAACTGGACACAGTATTCCAGATGAGGTCTGACCAAAGAGGAGTAGAGGGCAATAATGACCTCACGTGATCTAGACTGTATGCTTCTGTTAAATACATCCTAGAATTGCATTTGCCTTTTTTTCTGCTGCATCACACTGTTGACTCATGTTCAGTCTGTGATCTATTAGTATACCCAAGTCTTTTTCACATGTGCTGTTACTTAGCCTTATTCCTCCCATTCTGTATATGCTTTTTTCATTTTTATTTCCCAGATGTAGTACTTTGCATTTTTCCCTGTTAAAATCCATTCTGTTAGTTGCTGCCCACTGCTCCAGTTTATGTATATCTTTTTGAATCCTCTCTCTCTCTTCTCTAGTATTTTAGTAGTTATATTCTTGTATATAGGGGCAATGTTAATCTGTGGGGCAGCTCCCATCACCGTTTTGTTCCTCGGGCGTATTATACGTGCGAGTGAAATCACAGCATGCTGTGACTTGCACCGTATATCGGAAGAGACTTGCCAATGCAAGTCTATGGGAGAAAAACTCGCACACCACACGGACCATCAGTGTGACTTGCAAGAGATACTAAGCGGTGTCCTTAGAAAAGCCAGGAATTCATGTGCTTTGTACTGTAAAATCACACTGACAGCGTACAGTAGAATAGATTGAATAAATACATACACATAGTGTGTGTGTGTGTTGTGTGTTGTATATTTATATTGTATATATATATATATATATACATACAGTACAGACCAAAAGTTTGGACACCTTCTCATTCAAAGATTTTTCTGTATTTTCATGACTATGAAAATTGTACATTCACACTGAAGGCATCAAAACTATGAATTATCACATGTGGAATTATACATTACACTTTACAAAAAAGTGTGAAACAACTGAAAATATGTCTTATATTCTAGGGTCTTCAAAGTAGCCACCTTTTGCTTTGATTACTGCTTTGCACGCAGAAAAGGTGAACGGATGGACTCTACATGCCTGGTTCCCACGTGAAGCATGGAGGAGGTGGTGTGATGGTGTGGGGGTGCTTTGCTGGTGACACTGTTGGGGATTTATTCAAAATTGAAGCGGTGAGCGGTCCAGCTCACCCCAAACCATCTCGATTGGGTTCAGGTCTGGTGACTGTGGAGGCAGGTCATCTGGCGTAGCACCCCAACACTCTCCTTCTTGGTCAAATAGCCCTTACACAGCAGGAGGTGTGTTTGGGGTCATTGTCCTGTTGAAAAATAAATGATGGTCCAACTAAATGCAAACCGGATGGAATAGCATGCTGCTGCAAGATGCTGTGGTAGCCATGCTGGTTCAGTATGCCTTCAATTCTGAATAAATCCCCAACAGTGTCACCAGAAAGCCCCCCCAACCATCACACCTCCTCCTCCATGCTTCACGGTGGGAACCAGGCATGTAGAGTCCATCCGTTCACCTTTTCTGTGTGCAAAGCAGTAATCAAAGCAAAAGGTGGCTACTTTCAAGAACGTAGAATATCAGACATATTTTCAGTTGTTTCACACTTTCTTGTAAAGTGTAATGTATAATTCCACATGTGATAATTCATAGTTTTGATGCCTTCAGTGTGATTCTACAATTTTCATAGTCATGAAAATACAGAAAAATCTTTGAATGAGAAGGTGTCCAAACTTTTGGTCTGTCACGTATATATATATATATATATATATATATATAATATAACGGTGGGAGCGTCACTCTGTCTGAAGCCTTTATAGACTGCGCAGTCTGGCTCCAGACAGAGTGAGGCATCCAGAGCGGTGAGTACTCTGTATGGCGCCGGAGATCGCTGTATGCGTACTGGATGCATACCGCGATCTCCGGCGCCATACTCACTTACCTGACCGGGAGGAGCGTTGCCGCGGCGCTTCTCTTCTCCCGGGGCAGGAGACCAGGAGTGCGCGTCGGATCGCGCAGTAGCGCTATCTGGCGCCATTTTGCTGAAGACACATTTTCAGTGTGTCTTCAGCAATATGGTGCCGGACCGCGCGGTATGGGCATGCGCGTACTCCGGCGCCGCTCTCCTCCCCCGGTGTCCAGCAGAACGGAGCACAGGGATGAAAGGTGAGTATAAATGTTTTTTTTTTTTGGGGTATCTGTGCAGTTTAATAGCGGTGAGGGGGCCATGCACATCATGATAGGGGGGTGAGGGGACCATGCATATCAGGATTGGGCAGGAGGGAACCATGCATACCAGGATTGGGGAGTGAGGGGACCATGCATACCAGGATTGGGGGGTGAGGGAACCATGAATACCAGGATATGGATGAGCAAGTAACATGCATACCAGGATAGGGATGAGGGGGTACCATGCATACCAGGATTGGGGGATGAGGGGACCATGCATACCAGGATGAGGAATGGGGTGCCATGCATAGTAGATTTGGGTGGGGATGAGGGGTGCCATGCATACTAGGATAGGAGGGGGGCAGCACATACCAGAATGGGAGACCATGTACCTATAAAAATGCTTGCCACCCGGGCGTAGAACGGGTTAATCACTAGTATATATATATATATATTATATATATACTGCTCAAAGAAATAAAGGGAACATTTAAACAACAGAATATAACTCCAAGTAAATCAAACTTCTGTGAAATCAAACTGTGCACTTAGGAAGCGACACTGATTGACAATCAATTTCACATGCTGTTGTGCAAATGGAATAGACAACAGATGGAAATTATTGGCAATTATCAAGACACCCTCAATAAAGGAGTGGTTCTGCAGGTGGGGACCACAGACCACATCTCAGTACCAATGCTTTCTGGCTGATGTTTTGGTCACTTTTGCATGTTGGTTGTGCTTTCACACTCGTGGTAGCATGAGACGGACTCTACAACCCACACAAGTGGCTCAGGTAGTGCAGCTCATCAAGTATGGCACATCAATGCGAGCTGTGGAAGAAGGTTTGCTGTGTCTGTCAGCGTAGTATCCAGAGGCTGGAGGCGCTACCAGGAGACAGGCCAGTACACCAGGAGACGTCCAGCGGGCCGTAGGAGGGCAAGGAGGAGCACTGCCAGAGCCCTGCAAAATGACCTGCAGCAGGCCACAATTGTGCATGTGTCTGCACGAACTGTTAGAAACCGACTCCTTGAGGATGGTCTGAGTGCCCGACGTCCACAGATGGGGGTTGTGCTTACAGCCCAACACCGTGCAGGACGCTTGGCATTTGCCACAAAACACCAGGATTGGCAAATTCGCCACTGTCGCCCTGTGCTCTTCACAGATAAGAGCTGGTTCACACTGAGCACATGTGACAGACATGACAGAGTCTGGAGACGCCGTGGAGAGCGATCTGCTGCCTGCAACATCCTTCAGCATGACCGGTTTGGCAGTGGGTCAGTAATGGTGTGGGGTGGCATTTCTTTGGAGGGCCGCACAGCCCTCCATGTGCTCGCCAGAGTAGCCTGACTCCATTAGGTACCGAGATGAGATCCTCAGACCCCTTGTGAGACCATATGCTGGTGCGGTTGGCCCTGGGTTCCTCCTAATGAGGACAATGCCAGACCTCATGTGGCTGGAGTGTGTCAGCAGTTTCTGCAAGATGAAGGCATTGAAGCTATGGACTGGCCCGCTCGTTCCCCAGACCTGAATCTGAGCACATCTGGGACATCATGTCTCACTCCATCCACTGTCACATTGCACCACAGACTGTCCAGGAGTTGGCGGATGCTTTAGTCCAGGTCTGGGAGGAGATCCCTCAGGAGACCATCCACCGCCTCATCAGGAGCATGCCCAGGCGTAGTAGGGAGGTCATACAGGCACGTGGAGGCCACACACACTACTGAGCATCATTTTGACTTGTTTAAGGACATTACATTCCACTTTAATTTTGTGGGTGACTCCAAATCCAGACCTCCATTGGTTCATAAATTTGATTTCCACTGATGATTTTTGTGTGATTATGTTGTCAGCACATTCAACTTTGTACACAACAAAGTTTTCAATGAGAATATTTCATTCATTCAGATCTAGGATGTGTTATTTGAGTGTTCCCTTTATTTTTTTGAGCAGTGTATATATACAGGGTGGTCCAAAAGTAGGTGGACAGTATCTGTGAAATTGTGGATCTGTGAAACTGACTCAGTTGCCCTTAGCAACCAATCAGATTCCAACTTTCATTTTCCAAAGAGTCTGTGAAGAGTGAAAAGTGGAATCTGATTGGTTGCTAAGGGCAACCGAGTCAGCTTTTCTACGATGCTGAATGACAAAACCATTTGTCTATCGATGCTTCTCACACATTTGTACAGTTGTCGCTCCAAAATTTGGAAAATCAGCAAAGTCCTGTATTGTACTTTCTGAATGTCACCCAACTTTCCAGTAGTCCTGAATGTGTCTCCTCCATCAATATCATAGCCAGGCAGGGGTGAGATCTGTATAGCAAGGAGCAGGAGTCTCAGTAGAGGTCACCCAGCTTTCCCAGGAACAGATATAACTAAGAGATGTAATACTTTACAAGGGTTGTCACCCAGCTTTCCTACACTCCTGAAAGGCTAATGCCATTAATTCATGTACATCTCCTGCATCTACCGGGAACAGGCGGATTTTCTATTTTAAGGTCTTTGCTTTAGTACTTATTAGAAACCACCCAGCTTTCCAACAATCCTGAATGGCAAATGCCTTTATTTCGTGACTCTTCTCCTGCAGGATACAGGTCACTCAGTTCATTCTGTACAGAACTGAAGCTCCATCAGGTTCTGGTCTCCAGTCACATCCAGAGCTGCATTCAGAGTTTTCTAAAAGGCAAGATTAGGTATCTCCTCTCTGCTGCTCCTGCTAGACATGAACGTCTTGGTTAAATTTGCTTAATTTCTTTTTCACAGACTATATGGATCTTGAGAAATGTCAGGTCTTCTACTCCAGTTACATCTAAAGCTGCGTTCACAATTCTATTTCCCAAAGACTCTCACCTCCTAGTATAATTCCTTATCTCCCAGTCATTCTCTAGTATTAAGGGCTTTGCTGTCCTAGTTAAATCTTCATAAAGTATCTTATTCATAACTTGTGCTACATTGTATCTTATACTCTAGTCACATCCAAAGCTGCTTTCACAGTTCTGTCTTCTGATTCAAGTCCGGGTATCCCTGTCCGTACTACCCCTGCCAGACGTGGTCGTCCTAGTTAAATTTGCCCAGCTTTGTTTTTCACCCATCTTATACAGATCTTCAACATCATGTCTTATACTCCAGTCATATCCAAAGCTGCAATCACAGTTGTGCCTGTTTCCTGAAGGCTCTTTGCAAACCCAGGCATCTTCTCTCTACTGCCCCTGCTGGACACAGTCATCCTTGTTACATTTATGCGTTATGGTTTTGTTCATCTCCTGCGGATCTTGAACTAAGCCTTATACTCCAGTCACATCCAAAGCTGCATTCACAATTCTTAGCAAAAATCCAGTACTTGGTCTCCAAAGTAGAATAAAAAAAAAATAACATGTATTATCACATCCAGAAAGTAATAAAACTTCATAGATTTAAAAAAAGACCAGAAAATTCTGATAAGAGTAACCCTGGCCTACTCATACTCCAGTCACATCCAAAGCTGCATTCACAATTCTTCCTTTTTTCTTGGTGGCCCTCCATTTGCAAAATCTGCTCTCTGCCGACCCTGTTGGACATTGCTGTCCTTGTTTAAAGTGCATAAAGTATCTCAGACTCTAGTCACAGCCAAAGCAGCAGTATCTTTTACTCTAGTCACATCCAAAGCTACAATACCAATTCTTAGTGTCTTACTAAAGTTCTCAGATTGCAAGATTTCCTCCCTACTGGCCCTGTTGGGTAAAGCTACCCTACTGTAACTTGCATATAGTATCTTATACTCTAGTCACAGCCAAAGCTGCATTCACAAGACTCCTGAGTGATAAATGTAGCTAATCTGTTCCCATACTTGCCGTTCAGGAGTGTAGGAAAGCTGGGAGAGTTGGAGCAGAGGCCGAGCTGATTTAATGGCTCTCGGGCCGTGTTTGGAGCGCACTTTGGCGCTGGTTTTGGCGCTGGCGTTCGGGGACATGAGCTCAGAGGGTCTGTCATTTCCCCCGGACACGTTTAGTGCGTTGGTCTGAAAAATGATTCTTATTATTTAGCAGAATTCGCGCTCGGAGCAGCGCTCGCCCTTTGATGCTGGATGTGGAGCGCCATTGTTTGACGCCACTTTAAAACCTATTTGTCATATTCGCTAATGATCCGAAATGCTAACGCTTGTGTAAACAGTGTAACGAGCCGCCAGCGCCTCCTCACCGGGGTCACATCATTATTCACATGGTAATGTAAACTGCCAGCGAGCCGCCTCCAAAATATGGAACGCACATTCCCAAATAATACCGCCTAATCATCGGTACATAAACAGCGCCGCGCCCCGGGGACATCCCTGTATGCGTCCATGGGCAGAAGGAGGCGTCGGACCACACAGCACTAACTGCAGGTTACTCCAGTCACATCCAAAGCTGCATCAACCATTCCCTCTATATTCTGACTTTTCTTGTTATCAGTCATTGTACAGGAGGAGGAGGTGAGCTGTGACATCACCTATTGTGAATGGTGGATCCTGTGTTATCTACTGTAATAGAGGTGTATCAGTCATTGTACAGGAGGAGGAGGTGAGCTGTGACATCACTATTGTGAATGGTGGATCCTGTGTTATCTACTGTATATAGAGGTGTTATCATCATTGTACAGGAGGAGGTGAGCTGTGACATCACCTATTGTGAATGGTGGATCCTGTGTTATCTACTGTATATAGAGGTTTATCAGTCATTGTACAGGGGAGGAGTGAGCTGTGACATCACTATTGTGAAGGTGGATCCTGTGTTATCTACTGTATATAGAGGTTTACAGTCTTGTACAGGAGAGAGGTGAGCTGTGACATCACCTATGTGAATGGTGGATCCTGTGTTATCTACTGTAAAGTTATACATTGTACAGAGAGACTGTGAACTATTTGAGGTCGTTCTACAAAGGTTCATCATTACAGGAGGGTGAGCTGTACACACTATTGTGAATGGTGGTCCTGTGTTACACTAATAAGTTTTATCATTACAGAGAGAGGTACTGACTCCCATTATGGATCCTTTTAAAGAGTATAATGAAGAGGAGGGTGAGCTGTGCTCCTATTGGAATGTGGTCCGGTTATCTACTGTATATAGGTTACATCATTGAGAGGAGGGGAGCTGACTCACCTATTGTGAATGTGATCCGTTAACTGTAAAGGTTTATCATCTGTACAGAGAGAGGACTTACATCACCATTGAATGTGGATCTGTGTTATCTACTGTAATAGAGGTATAGTATTACGAGAGAGGTGAGCGTGACATCAATTGTGAATGGTGGATCCGTGTTACTGTTTAGGTTCAGTCTTGTACAGAGAGGAGTGACTGGACATCACCTAGTAGGTGGATCCTGTTCTACTGTAATAGAGGTTTACATCTTGCAGAGGTGACTGTGAATCACCTATTAATGGTGGATCCTGTTACACTGATATAAGGGTATCAATGTACAGAGAGAGTGCTTGACATACTATTTATTGACCTTATCTATGTATATAGATCAGTCATTGACAGGAGGAGGTGAGCGTGACATCACATTGTGATGTGGATCCTGTTATCTACTGTATTAGGTTTCCATTGACAGGAGAGGAGTGAGCGACACTATTGTGAATGGGCTGTTTATCACTTGTACAGGGAGGGTGAGCGTGACTCTATGATGGTGTCTGTTATTATTTAGAGTTATCATCATTGTACGAGGGTGCGTGACTCACATTGTGAATGGATCGTATACGTATTAGTTCTCTTAAGAGAGAGCTTGACACACTTTGTGAAGTGTCGTTTATTTGTTAGAGTTTCATCATGTACGAGAGGTGCGTGACATATTGATGTGGTCTGTGTATCTATATATGGTTTAGTCATTGTCAGGGATGGCTGTGATCACTATTGAGGTCTGTTATTACTGTATGAGGTTTTAGCATGTCAGGGAGAGGTACGTGATCTATTGTGATGTGATCTGTTGTATGTACGAAGGAGGTGGCTTGACACCATTGTGATGTGATCTGTTATATAGTAATCATTTCAGGGTGACTGTATCATCATTGTGAGGTGATCTGTATCTACTGTAATAGTGTTCACTACAGGGGGGTCGTGACTACTATGGAATGGTGTCCTTTATATTATTGAGGTGTTATCAGTTGACAGAGGAGGGACTGTACTCACCTTGTGAAGGGCTTTTTTCTGTATATAAGTGTTATCATCATTGTACAGGAGGAGGAGGGAGCGTGACATCCCTATTGTGAATGGTGGATCCTGTGTTATCTACTTATATAGAGGTGTATCAGTCATTGTACAGGGGAGGAGGTGAGCTGTGACATCACTATTGTGAATGGTGGATCCGTGTTATTACTGTATATAGAGGTGTTATAGTCATTACAGGAGGAGGTGACTGTGATCACCTATGTGAATGGTGGACCTGTGTTATCTATTATATAGAGGTTATCAGTCATTGTACAGGAGGAGGTGAGCTGTGAATCACTATTGTGAATGGTGGTCCTGTGTACTACTGTATATAGAGGTGTTATCAGTCATGTAAGGAGGATGAGGGTAGCGGAATCCTATTGTAATGGTGGATCCTGTTTTCATCATTTTGTAAGAGAGGAGGAGTGAGCTGTGACATCACTATTGTGAATGGTGGACCTGGTTTACGTTATAAGTGTTATCAGTCATTACAGGAGGGGAGGGACGTGATTCTATTGTGAATGGGATCCGTGTTATTACGTATTAGAGGTGATTCATCATGTAAGGGAGGTGAGCTGTCATCACTATTGTAATGGTGGATCTGTGTATACTATTGAGGGGTTATCATCATTACAGGAGAGGTGGCTGTGACATCATTATTGTGAAGGTGATCTGGTATTATTATAAGGTTATCAGTATTTACAGGAGGGTGGCGTGACATCACTATTGTGATGTGGATCTGTGTTATTACTTATTTAAGGTGTATCATCTTGTAAGGGAGAGTACTGTGAATCCTATTGGAAGGTGGACTTTTATCGTATTGTACTGAAGGGGAGTAGTGTACATCCTATTGTGAATGGGGACTGTGTTATCTACTTATTGAGGTGTATCAGTCATTGTACAGAGGAGGAGGTGAGCTGTGACATCACTATTGTGAATGGTGGATCCGTGTTATCTACTGTATATAGAGGTGTTTTCGTCATTCTAAGGAGGAGAGGTTAGCATTGTGATCACTATTGGTGAATGGTGGATACCTGTGTTATCTATATTAGAGTGTTATCAGTCATTGTACAGGAGGAGGTGAGCTGTGACATCACTATTGTGAATGGTGGATCCTGTGTTATCTACTGTATAAGGTGTTATCAGTCATTGTACAGGAGGAGGAGGGTGAGTGACTCCTATTGTAATGTGGATCCTGTGTATTATCATTTTCGATAGAGAGGTGAGTGTGACATCCCTATTTGAATGTGGACCTGTTTACTATATATAGAGGTGTTATCAGTCATTGTACAGGAGGAGGAGGTGAGTGACATCACTTTGTGAATGGTGGATCCGTGTTATCTACTGTATATAGAGGTGATTCAGTCATTTACAGGAGGTAGGTGAGCTGTGTATATCACCTATTGTGAATGGTGGATCCTGTGTTATCTACTGTATTAGAGTGTTATCAGTCATTGTACAGGAGGAGGTGAGCTGTGACATCACCTATTGTGAATGGTGGATCCTGTGTTATCTACTGTATATAGAGGTGCAATCAGTTATTGTAAAGGAGGAGGGGGAGGTGAGCTGTGACATCACCTGTTGTGAATGGTGGATCCTGTGCTAACACCTCTATATACAGTAGATATCAGTCATTGTACAGGAGGAGGTGAGCTGAGATATTGTAAGGGATTGAGAGTCTTACCCCTTAATACCTCCATGTTGCTACTGTGTATGTATATTTTATTTGTATATATTTAATTCTGTTGTTGCATGTTATCATATATCTTATGTTGTTGTATTATTTATATTTCATATGCTGCTATGTTTCTTCACCATGTGCTTGGTAGGGACGGTGCAGTCTGGGTCACAAGATGGGGGCACTGAGCTCATTACATATCAGATATAATTGTAGGACATATAAGAGTTAATTGTAGGAGGGGTTATCTGGGGAATAAGCCAGGAAGGTTTTCCTGCTTCAGTCAGTCGGGGGTCGAACCCTTTGTGCTCGGGTGGGCTATATGCCCGAGCTGCCTAAGTACCCCGTAACATTAAAGTTTTAGCCCAGCCATCCAGGGGGTACCCAGAGAAGAGCAAGGTACAGCAGAGCCAGCAGTAGAGAGGAAAAGAAAAGAAGGAAGTAGAGGAAGATTGAAGGTCACCGTAAAAGTGTACGGGCAGATCACTCCAGAATGTGGTGGATAGCTATGTGGGCTGAATCTCTGATGTCCGGGGCGAAACGGGCAGGAGAGCGCTACATCGTGATGATGCTTTACAGGGAGGACACTGAGGGGCCGTTTGAGACGTCACGTCCCGCGGAAACACTTAGTTATGCAAGGAACAGTGAAGGGAAAGGCGAAGTGATGTGCCGTCTTTACTGTTATGGAAATGCTGGAAATTACGTGGATGTGCTGTGTCCTGGAGTAATTAAATCTGTACAGTTAAGAGTTGTCCTGGACTGTATCTCTATTCGTTGGGATCCAGAAGCATCGTCATGCCAGTGCAGCAAAGAGGATGCTGACAGCACAGTGAGTACTGACCGTGCCATGCAAGATAAGAGGTACCGTTTTCCTGTAGAAGGAGGTCAAGGTACACAATGCCCGCAATACTCAGCCACGACTACCGGCCTAGCCCACCTCTACAATATCATCTATTGTGAATGGTGGATCCTGTGTTATCTACTGTATATAGAGGTGTTATCAGTCATTGTACAGGAGGAGGAGGATGTGAGCTGTGACATTACCTATTGTGAATGGAGGATCCTGTGTTATCTACTGTATATAGAGGTGTTATCAGTCATTGTACAGGAGGAGGTGAGCTGTGACATCCCCTATTGTGAATGGTGGATCCTGTGTTATCTACTGTATATAGAGGTGTTATCAGTCATTGTACAGGAGGAGGAGGTGAGCTGTGATATCACCCATTGTGAATGGTGGATCCTGTGTTATCTACTGTATATAGAGGTGTTATCAGTCATTGTACAGGAGGAGGTGAGCTGTGACATCACCTATTGTGAATGATGGATCCTGTATTATCTACTGTATATAGAGGTGTTATCAGTAAGATGAGTCGCACAACACCAGGGTTATGGGGTACTCGGCACCGAGCCCGTTGAAGTCTATGGGGAATGTCACAAGTAGCACAGCTCGGTCCGTTGCCCTGGGCGCTCATTCAAAGGGGATATTTACAGGGGATTGTAGTAATAGTTTGTGACGCCACCTGTGGTTTCTGATCAGGATGACCAGCGCTGCCGGGTAAATCCTCAGAGGGGGTGTTACTGGGCAGCAAGATGTTAAGTCTTCCACAGGTAAGACTAGTCCCTCTAAGTAAATGGCGGTGCAGGGTGCAGGGAATAAGTCAGACACACACAAGTCAGTCTCTTTCCATACCTTTACTGGTGGTATTTGCAGGTATGTCCCGGGAAGCTGCTCAGGGTGGAGGATGCACATCCAGGTAATCACCGAGTAGGTTTAAGGCCTCCTTTCTCTTTATGTGTGAGTTTCCAACCTGCATAAAGCTAAGTTCAACTCTGTGTGTAACAGCAATGCCCGGCCGACATTGTGGTGGAGCCTTCTTTTGGCAAGAACTAAGCCTTTATATGCAGCGTCCCGCTAGACTCCTGTTCTCCCTGACCCCGGTTACGTATCAGCACAATAGGGCCCCTCTGCGACTTGAAGTCCAGCAGGGATTCCGGTTTTCTCTCACTAGCCGTGAAGGAACTAGCAAGGCTTCGGACCCGGCGTCCGGTTAAGCAGAGTGGAGGCAGCAAATGTTGCTATAACGCCTCGGTCACTCTCTCCTTTCGTCACCACTCGCCCGTCGCCCTACTCACACCCTTAACATAAGCACGGGTAGCAGTAGGTGTAGTCGTCAGCTTCCTTCCTTCCACAGCTCACTGACCGTTTCTCAGTTAACTCGTTGTTATAATAACTGTAGTCCCCTTCCTTCTTTTCCTTCATAGACTCTGTCCAAAGCAGCTTTCAGGACCTTCCGTCAGACTGATTACAAGCCCGCTCCGAGAGTCACTTTCCACGTTCTTTGGGAACTAACAGTCCGTCTGTTCTGAGGTAACAGCTTGCAATCTTTCCTCTGTCTCATCTGACAGGAATCTCCACACGTCTGAACTCGCACTGGCTCAGACAAAGCTCTGACTAGAAAGACCTCCAGTCAGGAATGACCTCACTGCTACGTCTCCCACACCCTTAAATAGTCTAAGGCTCCCTCTGGTGGCAATACTGGGAAGTGTGAGTGTGAATGAATATCAGGTTTTTGTAATTACCTTTCTGTGCATTCTCCAGGAAACATGTATACCAAGCGCAGCTGGGCCACACACATTGTACAGGAGGAGGTGAGCTGTGATATTACATATTGTGAATGGTGGATACTGTGTTATCTACTGTATATAGAGGTGTTATCAGTCTTTGTACAGGAGGAGGAGGTTTGAGGAAGGAACAGCCACTATCTTGGATAGGGCCTATACCAGCCTCCATTTTGTCTGTTCACAGAGCCACAGGCTGCTAACTGCAACTGGCCCCAGGGCCTGTGGGCATATTCAATACGACAGGGTTTGGTGTCCACTGTGAATAAAAATGTCTTTTAGTATGCTAAGTAATTCAGGCCCAATGTTGAATAGCAAGGTCTGTTAGTATGATAATGAGATAAGGCCAAAACAAGACCTCAAAGCTTTAAGGTACTGCCACACTAAACAATCCCGCTAGCGATCACGATAACGACGCATACTAATGCGATCGCTAGCGGGATTGTTTCTATATCGCTAAATGCGGCCACATTTAGCGATATAGTTAACGACGCTATCGCCGTTAGCGATCTTCTTAACGACTTTAGCGGTACAAAAGTACCGCTAAATCGCTAAGAAAAGGTGCCACACAGCGATAAGATACTTACCCAGCGGGAGCGCCGACGAGAAAATAGGGTCCGGAGCGATTCCAGCGACGAGCGAGATCACAGCAGGAAGCTCGTCGCTGGAAGCTGCCGCACTGAACAATATCGCTAACGGGATCGCTAAATAGTGACGTTTTTTAGCGATCTCGTTAGCGATATTGTTTAGTGTGGCATACCCTTTAGCCTGAGCCATGGTAGCCTGGGGCCTGGGGGCTTCAATTAGATTATACCTGCCAGCCAGACACAGAAAACACATCTGTTGTGTCTCCCAGCCATGACGGCTCCGTTCTAGGATTATGAATTATGCACACATCTTTCTAGGTATAAACTCATAAAAAATATCTGCGTGATCCTGCGGACCTCGGGTATCTGATGGTGCAACTCCCGAGTCGGTGATGGCTCGGGGGTCTGAGATATAGAGATTGGCTCTCCACAGAGACCCAATCGGGCCAGGTTTGATCTCCATGCGACAGGCAAAACATACTGCATCCGCTGGTGCCTCTCGTGTCCTGATCCGATCATCTTGGAGAAAGTTAACCCCTTTATTAGGTAAAGGGAATAAATTCTGCAGGGGGCTAAGGGTGGAGATTATCATCCCACCCTCGGACACTGAGGGGAGGGACCTAGCAGGTTTAAGAACTGTGAGCTATGGGCAGACTGGATCCATTCTCACAGCAGCACGACCATGAAAAACTAAGAACCAAGGGACAGATCTGCCAAGGGAGCAGCGGCACACATTTTGGGGGACTGTCCAGCAACTAAGACTTTCACCTGTGGATCGAAGAGCTCCTTGCCTCCACATGCCCCTACAACCTGGTAATATTGACCTCTAGCTAATACCTCTAAGCCTTGTACCATTATTGTTGTATTTTACTCTGACTGCAAATCAATTGTAATTCCGTTGTATAGCTTACTGTATATTTCTGTAATTATCTAGTGCGCCCCTTTAAAGGGAATTAAACCATAAAATTAATCTTGGTCGGATGCTTTTACTCTGATCATGAATTTTAGAATACCCAGTGGGTAACCGGACACCCTCCCCGGCGGCCATTTGCTCTAGGTGCAGTTCCCTTACTGACCTGAGAGACAAAGGGGGCGCCGGAGAGCTGTGCCTGTGGAGCTACGTCACATTGGTGACGGAGAAGGACAGGGGTTGTCCTTCACAGGAGGTGAGCTGTGACATCACCTCTTGTGAATGGTGGATCCTGTGTTATCTACTGTATATAGAGGTGGTATCAGTCGTTGTACAGGAGGAGGAGGTGAGCTGTGACATCTCCTATTGTGAATCGTGGATCCTGTGTTATCTACTGTATATAGAGGTGTTATCAGTCTTTGTACAGGAGGAGGTGAGCTGTGACATCCCCTATTGTGAATGGTGGATCCTGTGGTATCTACTGTATATAGAGGTGTTAGCAGTCATTGTACAGGAGGAGGAGGTGAGCTGTGACATCCCCTATTGTGTATGGTGGATCCTGTGGTTTCTACTGTATATAGAGGTGTTATCAGCCATTGTACAGGAGGAGATGAGCTGTGACATCACCTATTGTGAATGGTGGATCCTGTGTTATCTACTGCATATAGAGGTGTTATCAGTCATTGTACAGGAGGAGGAGGTGTGCTGTGACATCTCCTATTGGGAATGATGGATCCTGTGTTATCTACTGTATACAGAGGTGTTATCAGTCATTGTACAGGAGGAGGAGGTGAGCTGTGACATCTTGTATTGTGAATGGTGGATCCTGTGTTATCTACTGTATATAGAGGTGTTATCAGTCATTGTACAGGAGGAGGTGAGCTGTGACATCTTGTATTGTGAATGGTGGATCCTGTTATCTATAAACAATGTTATTTTCTGATGACAAATTCCCTTTAAATAACTATGCAAATGTTCCCAAAGATGTACGCATCCCAGCCCCACAGCAGTCCCCCACACGATGTGGTATGTGGTATTTTGGCACAATCACAACTGTTGTTTTTTACGTTTATGTTGTTTTTAAGAAATTGCGTGAATTTCTGGATTATTCCTCTTAATCCCCAAATTTCCGAATGACAGGTTGAAAAATAAAAATGAGCAGAACGCACTCGGTGCAGGGTTCTGCTCTTGGTGCAGGGGGTTGCGCTCGGTGCGGGGGGGGGGCTGTGGCGGCGCTGTCACGATTTATTGCACTTGCTGTAGTAATACTCGGACTTGGCTCAGGGTCCGGGAGCAGCGACTGTTTAGTCTGTGGGGGGTCAGATATTCCGACATTCTTCCCCGGGGCCAGGACTCATTATAATGTATAATGATGCCCCTAATACAGGGGGAAGGATATTTATAAAGTGTTCTGCTATGATGAGAGTTATAGTGATTACAGTCATATTCCGCTTCCCTGCGCCGGAGGCTAATGCTGTAATGAGGATGATGATGGATAAATGGGTTAAAGCTGTGGCCACCGTCTTGCACCCTGCAGGTGTGTATACACTGTATATACAGTGGTGTGAAAAAGTATCTGCCCCCTTCCTGATTTCCGATTTTTTTGCATGTTTGTCACTCTTAAATGCTTTATATCAAATAAATGTAAATATTAGACAAAGATAACACAAGTAACCACAACATGCAGTTTATAAATGAAGGTCTTTATTATTAAGGGAAAAAGAAATCCAAACCTACAGGGTCCTGTGTGAAAAAGTGATTGCCCCTAAACCTAATAACTGGTTGGGCTGCCCTTAGCAGCAACAACGGCAAGCAAGCATTTGTGATAACTGGCAATGAGTCTTATAGCCTGGAAAGGGGGTAATACCCATGGAGCGTCCCAGGCTATTAATATCAGCTCACAACTGTATACTTAGTCTTTACTGGTTAATAAAATGAGGTACCCCCACAAAAACAATGATGTAGGGTTCCCCTATAATTAATAACCAGCAAAGGCTAAGCAGACAGTGCAGGCTAATATTAATAGCCAAGTAAGGGGCCATGGATACTGCCCCCCAGGCTAAAAACATCAGCTCTCAGCCGCCCCATAAAAGGCGAATCTATAAGATTTGCCAATTCTGGCACTTCGCCTCGCTCTTCCCACTTGTCCTGTAGCGGTGGCAAGTGGGGTAATAGTTGGGGGTGTTGATGTCACCTTTACATTGTTCAACATTAGTAATGGAGAGGTGTCAATAAGACGACCCCATTGCTAACCTCATAGACATATTGTATAAAAACACACACCCAGAATAAAGTCCTTTAATGGAAAGCATGACACAGACTCCTTTAATGAATCTAAATTACCGTACATACTTGTGTATAAGCCGACCAGTGTATAAGCCGACCCCCCTAATTTTGCCACAAAAAACTGGGAAAACTTATTGACTCGTGTATAAGCCGGGTGTATAAACTGCCGTCCTGCTCTGTGCTGCCCCCGTCCTGCTCCTTGCTCCCCCATCCAGCTCTGTGCTCCCCCATTCTCCTCTGTACTCCCCCCCTCCTGCTCCGTCCTCCGCTGTGCTCCCCCATTCCTTCTCCGTCCTCCTGTGCCCCCCCGTCCTGCTCCGTGCTCATTGTCCTCCTCCATGCTTCCCCGTCCTCCGTTCTCCCCCCGTCCTGCTCCGTGCTCATTGTCCTCCTCCATGCTTCCCCCGTCCACCGTTCTCCCCCCCGTCCTGCTCCGTGCTCCTTGTCCTCTCCTCCATGCTCCCCCCATCCTCCTCCATCATACTCACCCTCCCCGTGCCATCGCTGAACGTCCCTGTAATCCTGCGTTCTCCCCGGCTTCCTGCAGCTCTCCAGCGCTGAGCGGTGACGTAATACCGCTCATTAAGGCCATGAATATGGACGCCACGCCTATGGGAGTGGCGTCGCGTCCATATTACATGACCTCAATGAGCGGTATTACGTCACCGCTCAGCGCTGGAGAGCTGCAGGAAGCCGGGGAGAACGCAGGATTGCAGGGACGTTCAGTGATGGCACGGGGAGGGGTGAGTATGATGTCTCAGCCACCGGCTCCTGCCGCGGCACCCGCTCCCCCGCTGATTTCTGCCCAATGACTCGTGTATAAGCCGAGGGGGCATTTTCAGCACGAAAAAAGGTGCTGAAAATCTCGGCTTATACACGAGTATATACGGTAAATAATACTTATGCCATTTCCCATTCCACTGAAGCCAATGTCCCCTGTAACAGAGTTAAAATTAACAACCATATTCCTCACCTTTCTGCAGAAAAAATAATCCATTTGTCCATGACAAGTCTAGCTCCGCTACATCTAGATGGCAGGCTGCATTGTTGCATGATGTGACTATACAGCCTGCAAATCCAGCAGAGACACAGCGGTGCATGTTTCCTCAGCGCCTCGCAGTGAACTCCTTTCACCTCACTGACATCACCGCGAGCGTGAGAAAGTTCTTATGCTGGCGTTGCCATCAGAAAGGTCCTTGGAGTTCACAGCCAATGAGCTCAGTCCAACTCACTGGCAGTAGTGTGATCATCATGGGAAAAGTTCTAACATTAGTGAGTTGAAAGGAGTTCACCGCGAGGCGCTGAGCAAGCACGCACAGCAGTGTCTCTGCTGGATGACAGGCTGTATAGTCACATCATGCAACAATGAAGCCTGTCCTCTAGATGTAGCAGAGCTAGACCCGTCGTGGGACAAATAGATTATCTTCTCAGTGGAAAGGTGCCGAATATTGTAGTTTATTATTTTAATTCTGTTATAGGAGAACATGGCTTCAGTCGAATAGCTGATGATGTGAATATGGTTTAATTTAGATTCATTAAAGAAGTCTATGTCATTCTTTCAATTACAGGACTTTATTCTGGATGTGTTTTTTTATACAATATCACCATGGGGTTAGTAATTGGGGTGTCTCATAGATGCCTATCCGTTACTAACCCTGGGCTTGATATTACCTGACAATACAAACTGTGACATCAACCCAATACTATCACCCCACTTGCCACCGCACCAGGGCAAGTGGGAGGAGGAGCGAAGTTAAGTGCCAGATTTGGCGCATCTTATGGATGCGCCATTTCTGGGTCGACTAAGAGCTGATGTTTTAGTCTGGGAGGGGGCAAATATTCATGGCCCCTGCCTAGACTATTAATATCAGCCCACAGCTGTCTAACTAGCCTTTGCTGGTTAATAATTAGAGGTGGACCCTGGGTTATTTTTTGGGGGGGTCCCCCATTTTAATAGCCAGTAAAGGCTAAGTATACAGCTGTAAGCTGATATTAATAGCCTGGGAAGCTCCATGGGTATTACCCCCTTCCCAGGCTATAAACATCGGCCCACAGCCGTCGGCTTTCCTTCTGCTGGTTAGTAGAATTTCGGGGGATATCACGCCATTTTTTTTCATTTATTCAGTAATTTAATCTATTTAAGCTGCACAAGCACTGCACTAATTGTATATATCACTGACATCTTTATATCTATCTATTCTATGTGTATATATCTATTCTTTACTGTCAGGTCCTGCTGTGATTTTACTGTACACGGCATCGGTGTGTAAAAATCGCATGGCACTCGCATGGTTCAAGTCATGTCGCGGACATACTGCCGGTTCAACCAGGGCCCCTGCAGGGTGACTAATAATGAGGGCAATCTGGCCTGTGTAACTGGCCCCCGAGGCTCCGGGGGCCCCTGGCCAGATTGCCCTCATGTGCGGCGGGCAGGGAGCGATCCCAGCAGCTCCGCTGCCTGCAAGAGAAAATAGCAGGAGCGAGCTGCAAGGATCCTTCCTGCTGGCCCGCGCTTCCTGTCTCTGACACAGAGAGCAATGCCGCTGGATGACATCATCATTCAGCGGCTGGCTGTGTCAGAGCGAGGAAGCGCGGGTGCCGGTGATGCTGCGGACAGGTAAAAGATAGTGTGTGTGTGTGTGTGTGTGTGTGTGTGCAATGATGGGGAAAAACAATGAGTGTGTGTGCAATGATGGGGAAAAACAATGTGTGTGTTGTGTGTGTGTGTGTGTGTGTGTGTGTGTGTGTGTGTGTGTGTGTGTGTGTGAATGTGGAATGATGGGAAAAACAATGATGGGAGTGATGGGGAAAAGCAATGATGGGAGTGATGGGCAAAAACTGATGGGAGTGATGGGGAAAAACAATGATGGGGTGATGGGGAAAAACAATGATGTGGAAACACAATGATAGGAGTGATGGGGAAAAACAATGATGGGAGTGATGGGGAAAAAGCAATGATGGGAGTGATGGGGAAAAAGCAATGATGTGGAAAAGGCAATGATGAGAGTGATGGGGAAAAAGCAATGATGGGGAAAAGGCATTGATGGGGAAAAGGCAATGATGGGGTGATGGAGAAAGCAATGATGGGGTGGTAGGGGAGAAGGCAATGACGGTGTGATGGAGAAGGCAATGATGGGCGTGATGGGGAGAAGGCAATGTTGGGGTGATGGGGAGAGGGCAATGACAGGGTGATGGGGAGAAGGCAATGATGGGGTGGTAGGGGAGAATGCAATGATGGTAGTGGTGGAAAGGGCAATAATGGGGGTGTGGGGGAGGAGGAAATGATGGAGGTGGTGGAATGGGCAGTGATGGGATGGCAGGGGAGAAAGCAAAGTTGGTGGGGTAGAAGGCAATGATGGAGGTGGTGAAGAGGGCAATGATGGGGTGGGGGAGAGGACAATAATGGGATGTGGGGGGGAGGAGGATGGGGGACTTATAATGGCCTTAGGAACAGGGGAAGGAGGAGGAAGACATTATCACTTATGTCTAACACAGTCCCTTAGTATATAGTGTACGTACTTATTATGTATAACACAGTCCCTTAGTATATAGTGTACTCACTAATTCTGTATAGGACCATCCTTAGTTACATAGTTTCCTATTTTATTATGTATAACACCGTCCCTTATTACGTACCATCCTCTCTAGTTATATATGGTGCTGTCCCTTATTATATCGCTTCCTCTGCTGTTATGTAAAGTGCTGTCGCTTACATAGTGTATTCTTGTTAATTTTGTTATTCACAGCGCCCTCTTTTATGTAAATAGTCCCCTCTCTTTTAGATATAAAATGACTGCTGATGGAGGAGCCGGTGACCAGACAAGTCGATCAGCTCTTCCATTAGAAAGGAAGTTTTCCCATGCTCCATCAGCCGTCATTGCATTATACAGGTAACAAGACAGGACGGTATGTAATAAAAAACAGGGCTCTATATAATCCAATATGTAAGGGATGGTGCTGTATATAAGAGAGGGCACCGTATAATAGGGGACGGCAATATACATAATAAAGGAGACTATGTAATATTTATACATGTATGCGTGTGTATATATATATATATATATATTATATATATATAATATATATCATATACATATATATATTTATCTTTGTCGCCATAAAAGGAGGGGGGCCCAGACACATTTCTTGCATAGGGGCCCCAAGCTGTCAGTGTCCGCCCCTGATTTGAGTGCTGTGCGATTTTTTTTTCCTGCACCCATTGACAAGTCTCGTCTGATATATGAGGACAATCGCAGCAGCTGCCATTTTTTTCAGTCCATTTACGGCTGAGAAATAAATCGCAGATGAGCCGGGACTCATAAATTAACATTGGTCGGAGTGCGGTCAGATTTTCTTATCGGATTGCACTGGTCCGTTTTCCTGGCCGGTGAGTACAGGCCCTTACTCTGTGTCCTGCCTTTGTCCCCTCTTGACCTTACCCATAATATTGGATATCCTATACAGTGAGTCACAGGCGGCTTCTGTCTTCCTGGATTTCCGCCAGCCACAGTCTCCCGTGGCGCGGGGCGAGATCTGGACATGGCGTCTGCTTCTGCTCAGGTGCAGGTTTGTGACACGGACGCATTCACACTTTCCTTTATCCCTGGATGAACTTAGTGCTGGTCCCAGTGATGCATTGTGGGTAATATTGTGCATTATACAGGATATATAGCAGCACTTAAAGGGGCGGTCTGCTCCGGCACTTATCTGCTGGGACGCTCGCAGGTATGGTGCACCTATCCTATTCATCCCTAACTAAACCTCGATTCCCTGCCCCATGCTTTACACTGCAGCTCTGCTTCCATAAACCCCACATTCAGCGACTTTTTATCTTTTGCAATCTGCCCCAGTCTCCTGTTCTTCAGTTTCTCCCCCATGATTTGCACTCCAGCTCTGCTTGCTCAGACTCACCAGGTTCCACAGCTGCCATGTTGGACGTAATATGAGCACAATTAATATGAGCACAATTTGTCTCACACACGTTTCCCATTTCCGGGGATAATTGCGCTCGTCCTTGAGATCATTTATTTCAGAGCAGCGGATAACTGATGGGACCCGATTATGGCACCTGTGTCTTCCACATCTGCTCCACACCACACATCTCCATTGATACACAGACTTTTTTTTCTATTTGTTTGTTCCGATGAAGTCGGGATTCGACAGACGTCTCCACGGACATTGGGTAATTATGGAACTCGTGACTATTAGAATGGCTGCAAAAATCAGAATTTGACACAATTTGATTACCTAAGGTCACCACTAGAGGGAGCTCACTGCATACTATTTCATTATTGAGTCCAGTGTATGAACTGTATGCAGGAAGCTCCCTCTAGTGGTGGCTGCATGCAACAAAAATGGCATATTTTATGTCCATGACTGCAGAGGATTTGGTGCTTTGTACTTGGATAAACGAAGCTCCAACCACTATAAAAATAAGAAATGAATCAGCTCAGTAAATGATGGCTGTCAAATCCCTGCCCCAGTCTGATGGATGAAATCCATACAAGCTCCAACAGGAACCGAATGCAAGACGCGCAGACTTCAGCCGGGAATCCAATGAAAGCCATGTGCTTAGAGGGAAGAGAGTGGGGAAATAGTTGTGGTTGTGTAGCGGCCAGAGAAACAAGTGGGAGACAAGAGCCAGAATTAGGACGTCTGAAGGAGGAAGGTCTTGGCTCCTTTTACTGTTGCTGCCAAGGTAAAAACTGATCTGGATATCAAAATTATCTGTATCTGAGAGCAGCTCTGCAGCAGGCCAAAGGCATTTTTGCTTGTTATTGTTGGAATGTGGCTGCTAATATAGGAATTTCCTTGGCCGCGCCGTAGCACCAAACATTTTTACATATGTCAGTCCCAGTACCTATTGTTCTGTCAGGTAGCACTGTTCTGTGGCAGCACGCTCTCTGGTTGTTGGTGGCACTATATTTGACATTGTATATGGGAGCACTCTCCCATAGGGACATTTTCTAAGTCATTATTTAGCCTTGTGCCTAGGGGCTCACTGGAATATTTAGGGAATACCCCAGCACTGTAGTTACGGGGTAAGGCCAATAATCAACCAGGGCATCTGTGTTAGGCCGGTGTCCCACTTCCTTGACTCTCGCATCACACATGCAAGTGTGACTCCGGCCTCATCCTGCTGCTGGTCACTATGTCTGCTACTGCAGTAGCCAGAGCATGCTGAGAGTTGTAGTTTTGCAAAAAGTAAAGAACAACAGGCAGGGGAGGAGTGATCAAAACGAAGACCCTCATAAACCTTGAAAAAACATACAGAAGTGTCCCTGATCTGGATTTGAACCCAGGACTCCAGTTCTACTCACTCTTCACTATTCAAGTCATGATCAGAAAGCAAATTTTGAATTTAAAGGGGACTTGTCACTTGCCAGAAATATATAATTTTTTTTTACCTGGTGTAAATGCCGCTGTTCTCCTAAATCCGGTGATGTTTTTCTTTTGTTCCTGCTCCTCTCCGTTCCTGAGATATAGCCCCTTCTTCCTGGTATGTAAATCTTGTCCTTACTACCTAACTGGGCGTGGCTGTCAAGAACACGCCACAGAGAAGAGTTGACCACTCCCACTTTACCAAATAAACCACATTTATATGCAGGGAAGAAGGGGCCGTATCTCAGGAATGGAGAGGCGTACGAACAAAAGAAAAACAACGCCGGATTCAGGAGAACAGCGGCGTTTACACCAGGTAACAAAATTCTATATTTTGACAAATGACTGGTCCCCTTTAAATAAAATAAGTTACCCAAACCACACACCAGAACCATGACCTTGTCCCCTATCTGGCTGTAAGGTAATAGGATGGGCGGCGGGGAGCATGGGGTTTATCCGGTATGTAACCTCCGGGTAAGACCCCGGCCAAGTGCACGGTTATTTCGCTATTTTTATTACAGCAGACGTGCTCGGCACAGGAAATCCCCAGCTCCTCATTTACTCCGAGTGAACGGAGGTCATTGGCCTCAAGGTTTGTGAATCCTTCATAAAAGGAACGCTTCTTGGCCCCGGTCCCACTAATTAATAGAGGGGAATTGGAATAAAACCTGCAGATACAGGGACTGTTACACTTCAGATACACTGCGCTACATTTCCCTCTTTTATGTATATATTAAAGGGGAACAACACCAAAAAATTAATATTTCCCCTAAAATCCCCCTCTCTCCTGATTTTCAGGTTCCTTGTTAATAAAGCTCCTGTCTCCGGCACCGTCCCCCCTGCAACAGCTGTAATCTGCGAGGGGATCTAAGTGTTTAATTTCCCTACAGCGCCCACCCAGGTGGAAATGAAGCATTGCATGGTGCCCTCTGAAATCAATGAGCTCTGCGTGCCATATGGGACATGTCGGGTCCTCCAACGGAAGAGACTCTGCGCACTGGTCGGACATCCCCTTTAAGTCCTATATTGAGCCATATAATGTGGATGTATGTCTCTGATAAAGCAGAAAACTTCTCTACCCACAGAGAGTCGTAGTTTGTTTCTTTTAGCTTTCCAAGAAGTCCCATTGGTAAGAAAGCAAGATATACCCCTTTAAGAGCAGGACAGATGTCATTGCCTTTAAGAAGCTTAATAATAATAATAATAATCCACATTTATATTATTGACATTTTAATGATTCCATTTTTATTATTTATTTTTGAATGTTAAAAAAAAGCAAAACCATCACTCGTGATCATGTGGGAGATAAGGGGTAATACCACCTTTTCCCTGCAGATGGCACTGTCATTCCTTCTCAGGGACTTGCTGTCTATCTGAGTGGTGATAATAATATTATACTATTCAGTTATGCGACTTTTCTAACATTCTGGCAGAAGAGCGCGGAGCCGGAGCTCAGTGTGAACGGACGATGATCTGTCCACCGATAATTTGGATGTATTTGGAAATGAATGTTCATCTCCTACCTCTCGGAGACACCAGGAAGTGAATGATGAGGACACTGTCCTCATCTAACGACTATCAGTTAGTGGATGGAATAATGACAGTTTCCTAGCTCACAGGGATATATATAAAGCCTTCCTCTAGACCACCAGGGATGTGATATGAACGCCTTCCTCTAGACCACCAGGGATGTGATATGAACGCCTTCCTCTAGACCACTAGGGATAGTGATATGAACGCCTTCCTCTAGACCACCAGGGATGTGATATGAACGCCTTCCTCTAGACCACCAGGGATTGTATGAACGCCTTCCTCTAGACCACCAGGGATGTGATATGAACGCCTTCCTCTAGACCACCAGGGATGTGATATGAACGCCTTCCTCTAGACCACCAGGGATGTGTATGAACGCCTACCTGTAGACCACCAGGGATGTGATATGAACGCCTTCCTCTAGACCACCAGGGATGTGATATGAACGCCTTCCTCTAGACCACCAGGGATGTGATATGAACGCCTACCTTAGACCACCAGGGATGTGGTATGAACGCCTTCCTCTAGACCACCAGGGATGTGATATGAACGCCTTCCTCTAGACCACCAGGGATGTGGTATGAACGCCTTACCTGTAGACCACCAGGGATGTGATATGAACGCCTTCCTCTAGACCACCAGGGATGTGTATGAACGCCTTCCTCTAGACCACCAGGGATGTGATATGAACGCCTTCCTCAGACCACCAGGGATGTGATATAAACGCCTTCCTCTAGACCTTTTGACCAGACCACCAGGGATGTGATATGAACGCCTTCCTCTAGACCACCAGGGATGTGATATGAACGCCTTCCTCTAGACCACCAGGGATGTGTGATTATGGAAGACGCCTTCCTCTAGACCACCAGGGATGTGATATGAACGCCTTCCTCTAGACCACTAGGGATGTGATATGAACGCCTTCCTCCCAGTCCACCGATGGAGTTATGGATATGAACGCTTCCTCTAGACCACCAGGGATGTGATATGAACGCCTTCCTCCAGACCACCAGGGATATGGTATGAACGCCTTCCTCTAGACCACCAGGGTTGATGATATGAACGCCTACCTCTAGACCACCAGGGATGTGATATGAACGCCTTCCTCTAGACCACCAGGGATGTGATATGAACGCCTTTCTCTAGACCACCAGGGATGTGATATGAACTCTTTCATGTCCTAGGTTAATCCATGTCTGATGAAACCCCATCTCCCCATCCACCCCCTATCATCGTCTGTCCCCATCCATATCCATCCATCCCCCCATCATCCCCCATCATCTATCTTGCTTTGCAGCCCAAGATCTCCTAAAAATGCAAAACGTCACCTGCTTTGGAGGTAGAAATGGGCCCCCTGCCCTCTTGGGCCCCTGGACGGCCGCACAGGTTGCCTCAATACTATGTCCGCCCTTGTATCTATCGTTACCACCAGATGATCGTACATTGCAGACCTGATGAAGACCGTGGCCCCTCCTAGTGAGGACTCGGGGGCTCCGCACAATGGGATCAGTGTCCTCGGGACGTTTCCTTCAGATCCTAAGTGACATATTCCCAGAAGGCTCCTGGAATGTAATGGAAATCCCCCCGGCCGCTGTCACTTCGTGTTCTCCGCGCCGTCCTGGCCGCGCTCCAGCACAGGTAATAAATTCTGTCGCACAGAACGTGGCTGGTGTTTTATAAACCCGACGTGCCTCGTACAGTGACCTCGCCGACGGCCGGCGGACACAGATGTAGCAGAGCCGACGATGTCTGGTGCCTGAGCGTGTATTAATGGTGTAGGGCGGCGGAGACCCGGGAACAATCTCGTGATGAGAATGGCGCTTATCTGGTGATGAGCGCATCCGTTGAGGCTCTCGTTCATCCAGTGGCGGCCGCCTGTCGCACCGCTGGACGGACTCAATGGTTCATTTCAGAACCATTAAAGGTGGAAAAACTGAAAATAAAATTGCAAATCTAAAATAATGCGGTGCATAAGTGTGAACACCCTCTTATAATCTGGGATGTGGTGCTCAGAATTATCCAATCACATTTACCTTCACAGCAGTCAGTGCGCGGCCGCCATCATGGACAGTGATTCTGATTAACTCCATGGAAAGTTTCGCTGTTCCAGGAGGATTTTCCTGACATTTCCTTAGTTGCTGTTAGGAATTGTGGTTCTGTGCACCCATCTGGGAATTTATCGGGTCCAGTACGGCGCTGCTCCGGTCACAAGCGCCGCCATTGTCCTGACCTCGGATGTGGAGCTACCACGCGCGCAGGGAACCTGTTCCAATCTCTCGGAGTGTTGCGGTCTGGAGTATGAATGCCAGGAACATGGGACGCTGCTGTGTCTGGTACCAGGCAGTGGTGGGATTGTGTCCATTCTGCGGTCAGCTCAGCAGGGAGTGGTTGTCTGGGGATGATTGGGAGGTAGTCATCACCTGCTCAGTTCCTCCAGCATCAAACGGCCAAATAATCCTGCTTCCTGCTCGTCAGGTCTGTGCTGGTTACTGCTGTTCCTCTGTGCTTTGGAGGTGAGTGGTGTTATCTTTTCAGGGTTTTCCTTAGGGTTCTTCCCCTGGTCTCTTTGTGCTACACTCCCAGGGGTTCTTGTGGAGGTCCCAACTGGTTCTTGACTAGACGCCAGCTTTCTGGCGACATTGGGCCTGGGAAGGGCTCTTCCAAAGTCCCCCCTTCATCTCTTGGAGCTTTGTGAAGAGAATCCTGGCCCTCAAAGGCCCTCCTAGCTGGGCAGCTTGCGCCAAGTGTGTCTATGGCTGCGCCTTGACCGGTTTGGTGCCAGTCTTGCTGGGTCTCTCTGCGTAGCGCATCACAGTTGCATTTTACAGTAAAATTCATTGTTTGTAAACAGCTGACAACACAGCAAAGGGATCTCATTGTGGAAAGTTATTAGTCAGGAGAAGGGGATAAAAAAATGTCTGAGGCTTTAGATCTAACATGGAGCACTGTGAAGATGTCATCAAGAAGTGGCTTAAATTTGGCACAAAGTGATATTACCTTGAACTGGGCATCCCTCAAAAATTGATAAAAAGTCAAGAAGTAAATTTGTTTGTGGGCTGCCAAGACTCCTACACAACATTAAAGGAGCTGCAGGAACTTCAGGCTATGCCTGGTTGTGACCTTTATGTGACAAACATCTCCCGTATTCTTCATATGTCTGGCCTGTGGGGGTCGGGAGGCAAGATGGAAACCTTTTCTTACAAATAAACACATTCAAGCTCTGTTGTATTTTGCCAAAATCTCAAGCAACTCTGTCAGAAACCTGTGGGAAATGTGTTATGTCTGATTAGGCCAGGTGGGAACTTTTTGACCATAATTCCAAAAGGTGCAAAGCCAACACTGCGCATAACCAGAAGATCACCATCCCCACAGTGAGGCATGGTGGAGGCAGCATTGTGCTTTGGGGCTGATTTTTGGCAGCCAGAATCGGAGCTTTAGTCAAGGTAAAGGAAATTATGGACAGTTACAAATGTTAATCAAATTTGCAATAAAACCTTCAGGTCTCTGCTAAAAAGCTAAAGAGGAAAAAGAATTTCACCTTTCAGCACAACACCGACCCTAATTGACCTCCAAATTAGCAAAATAAAAGTTTCACCAGGAGAAGATGAAAGTTCTCGAATGGCTCAGCCCGAGCCCAAACCTGAACCAAAGTGACAATCTATGATCAGAAAAAGGCGCTGTACACAGGAGATGCCCCCACAATCTGTCAGATGTGGAGCTACTGCAAGCAAGAGAGGGGGCAAAGATCTCCAATCATAGATGTTCCATGCTGATAGACTCAGACCCAAAAAGACTAAATGCTGCCATATATTCAAAGGGGACTTCAACAAAGTATTAGTATATGGGTGTTCAGATTTATGCAACCTCATTATTTTATGTCTTTACTGTTCTTTTTCCATCTGAAAAGACTGAAGTTTGTTTTTCAGTGCATTATTGGCAAGACAAATACCTGGAATGCAAAAGGGGGTGTGTGTAAACTTTTTAGATCCACTGTAAATTAATTACAAAATGCAGTTTTTAAATGAAGGTATTTATTATTAAAGGAAAAAGAAATCCAAACATACAGGGTCCTGTGTGAAACAGTGATGGCCCTTCCCCCAAAAAACATAAATTAACTGAGGTTTACCACATCTTTGGGAAGCTGAGTTCACAATCCCTACCACACGCAGGCCTGATTACTGCCACACCTGTCCTCAATCAAGAAATCACTTACATAGGACCTGCCTCACAAAGTGAAGTAGACCAAAAGGTTTCTCAAAAGTCAGACATCATGGCGCGATCCAAAGAAATTCTGAAACAAATGGGAAACGAAGTAATTGAGATCTATTAATCTGGAAAAGGTTATACAGCAATTTTTAAAGCTTTGGGCCTCCAGCGAACAACAGTGAGAGCCATTATACACTGTGTTCCAAATTATTATGCAAATAATATTTTCTCAGATTTTCCCAAATTACCTATATGAATTGCAGTCATTGTAATTTTCCAGTCACATAACTATTAGAGTACAATTGAAAGGTTTTTGTATAAACTGCCTATGATAACAGTATATTTTTTAAAAATAAAACACAAACTGCACTCAAAATGCATGTTCCAAATTATTATGCACAGCAGAGTTTTCTACCTTTTCATTTTAATAAAGAACAAAAAAATGGTCATTTCTGAAATTATAAGCATTATCAGGTTATTACAAACTGAAATCAAACAGTTTTCAACTCAAAACTTTATTCTAGGTGATGTTACATTTGCACATAGGACCCCTTGTTCGAAAGGAGCTTCTGAACTCTCTCCTCCATTGAATTTGTCAGGTTTTGGATGGTTTCTGCTTCAATTGTTTAGCATGAGGACAGAATACCCTCCCAGAGCTGTTGCTCAGATGTGAACTGCCTCCCCCATCATAGACACTCCTTTTGATGATGCTCCAGAGGTTCTCAATGGGGTTGAGGTCAGGGGAGCATGGGGGCCATACCATAAGTTTGTCCCCTTTTATGCAGATAGCAGCCAGAGATGCAGATGTGTTATGTGCAGCATGAGACGGTGCATTATCATGCATGAAAATGATCTTGCTGCGGAATGCACGGTTCTTCTTCTTGAACCATGGCAGGAAGTGCTGTTTGAGAAACTCAACATACACTATGGAGTTCATCTTTACCCCTTCAGGGATCGTAAAGGGGCCGACAATCTCTCTCCCCATGATTCCAGTCCAAAACATTACTCCACCTCCTCCTTGTTGGCGCCGTAGCCGTGTTTGCATGGGGTGTCCATCAACCAGCCATCCTCCACTCCATCCATCTGGACCTTCGAGCGTTGCACGGCACTCATCGGTGAACAAAACAGTTTTGAAGTCAGTCTTCATGTATTGTTTGGCCCACTGGAGCCGATTCTGCTTGTGTGCAGTGGATAGAGGAGGTCGACAGGATGGCTTATGCACAGCTGCAAACCTCTGAAGGACCCTGCATCTTGTTGTTCGGGGACGTTGGAGCACCAGCAGCTTCAAAAACTTGTCTGCTGCTATGACAAGGCTTTTTTGCTTCTGCTCTTTTAACCTGATGTAATTGCCTGTAGGAAAGAGTCCTCAATTTTCCCTTATCAGCACGCACACGTGTGTATTGTGAATCAGCTACATACTTCTTGATTGTGCGATGATCACGATGAAGTATCTTGGCAATGTTGATTGTAGTCATGCCTTGACCTAAACACTCCACAATTTGTTGCTTCTCAGCAGCCGACACATCCTTTTTCTTTCCCATTTTGGCAGAAAATGTAGGCTGCTTAATAAATTGTGGGACAGCCTTCTTAAGTAGTCTTGCCTTTCATGGACACACCTGCCAAACTAATTAGCACAGGTGTCTGCAATTGCTTACAGTGATATAAAGAGCCCTGACACACATCACCATCAATGAGTTTAACTGACAAACAAAAAATTCTTACCTTATCACTCCTAAACAATTTTTGCATAATAATTTGGAACACAGTGTATACATATGGCAAAAACATGGGACAGTGGAGAACCTTCCCAGGAGTGTCCGGCTGACCAAAATTACCCCAAGAGCACAGTGATGACTCATCCAAGAGGTCACAAAAGACCCCACATCAACATCCAAAGAACTGCAGGCCTCGCCTCAGTTAACATCAGTGTTCATGACTCCACCATAAGAGACTGGGCAAAAATGGCCTGCAGTAAAATAAGGTGGTGGCAGTGTGATGGTCTGAGGCTGTTCTGCTGCTTCAGGACCTGGAAGACTTGCTGTAGTAAATGTAACCATGAATTCTGCCGTCTGCCAAAAAATCCTGAAGGAGAATGTCCGGCTATCTGTTCGTGACCTCAGGCTGAAGCGCACTTCTGTTATGCAGCAGGACAATGATCCAAAACACACCAGCAAGTCCAACTCTGAATGGCTTAAGAAAAACAAAATTAAGACTTTGGAGTGGCCTAGTCAAAGTCCTGACCTTAATCAAATTTAGATGCTGTGCCATCCAATGTGGCTGAATTACAACAATTCTGCAAAGATGAGTGGGCCAAAATTCCTCCAGAGTGTTGTAAAAGACTCATTGCCAGTTATCACAAACGCTTGATTGCAGTTATTAGGTTTAGGGGACAATCACTTTTTTGCATAGGACCCTGTAGGTTTGGATTTCTTTTTCCCTTAATAATAAAGACCTTCATTTATAAACTACATTTTGTGATTACTTGTGTTATCTTTGTCTAATATTTACATTTGTTTGGTGTGTAAGGACGTGACCGAGGCCATCACATGCTTCCCCCACTTTGGACACTGTTCACATGTATTCTGTGCGGTTCCAGAACGTTTATAAGTAGTCATGTGTTTATGTACTGCAGTGTGAATGTATTTGATATGTGTTATGTAAAGAAGTAGGGATAGAATAGAAGGTAGTATAGGACCATAGAGGATTAGAATAGAGGAGGCATACTAAAGAGAGGGAATAAGAGTATTAGCTTCGGTTTAGTCAGCATAGGGGTTTTCCAGACTGGGAGGAGTTACAGAGTAGCATAGTGCGGAACAGTGGGGATATAGTGTAGACACTTCCTGGTTAGTGAGCAGAATCCGGGCATCCTTCCCAGGGCAAGTGCAGAGCAGATGCAGCAGTGAGTAGAAAAAGTCTGGCAGCTGTGGGGATAAGGTTGCTTTGGCAAGAAGGGGCCCTAGGCTGTGTCGTGCAGGCGGTCACCAGCTTAAACAGGACCGTTCCGTAGAGGATCCGATGCTTACGGCAGGGACTAGGTGAAGCTGAGACGGCAAGCCTATTAACCTTTAATTCAAAGCCAGACCAGGAGAATGGTAGGAAGCTGGTGGGTCTACTAAAAGCATGGATAGGAGAGGGAATGTCCAGGAAGAAGCAGTGATTGCTGGAATAGGACAGGGATTGTTCAGGAAAAGACAGGACAGAGATTGCCAGAAGCGAGGCAGGGATTGCCAGAAGGATTTGAGGTTGCCAGGAAGGCAGGGAAAGCATGAGAGATGCCACTCTGTGTACACTGTGCTGCATTTGTGATGGATACCCTACTGCTAAGTAAGGTTGAACTGTTGAAAAAGGACATTGTCTCTGAAATGGTTTGTGGGACTCATGGATACGGAGCCGGAGTGACAGAAGCCGAGGGGACTCTGATAGTAAATGTGACTGTACTGCTGCGCACGCTGCACATGCAGCAGAAGGGGCATTGTATTTCATCTGTGGGGCGCCAGGGTGTGGGAACAGTACAGCCTTTGCCATGACTACCACCCTGGCCGCCTTACAGGTGATTGGAAACATCATGCAAAAGAATAGGAAATCAGGAGGGGGCAAACACTTTTTTTCACACAACTGTATAATGATAGATGACTCAGGGGTTTGGTAATATACAGAGAAGAAAAAAGAACTACATAAGAATGTGCAGACCTGAGATTTCTTAAAAAAATTTGAATCAATTTTTATTAGGAAAAAAGGACAACCATGCTGGGAACTATCCATTTAATAGAATTTGGTAAATATTATAAAATACATATAATGACTATAATGAGATGATATCACACAAAAAGATATAACAGATATTAAACAAAACACCAAAAAGTTACTACTGCACATTGACAATACCAAAAGCATAATAGGGAAGAGAGTCTCCTATCAATCAAGAAACCCTGCCTAAAATAAAAGTTCAAATTGAGCTGTGGAGCCCAGCTGCGACTGAATTCATATCTCCCAGAAGGGTGCACAGAAGGAATTTACCACTAGAGGTCTCAATTACATACACACACCTTCACCCATCCCTAGGACCACCAGAGGGAGCTATATAGTGATATAAAAGGAGGGTGAAGCCAGGAAAGTTGAGCAGAGTCAGGTTGGAGAAGGCTGCAGGCTGCAGCAAGGAGGAGAGCTCAGCTCAGACAGAGCTAGTGTGTGTATCCTCGAGTGAGGGCCCGAGTAAGCCGAAGGCGAGTGGAAAGAGAAGTAGTAGAAGGGGTAGAGGAGCCTAATCAGCTCACCCCAAAGAGTACATACCAGACACCGGGTCTGAGCTTACAGGGATCTCCACGACCCAGTAGGAGACACCGGAAACCTGGGAACTACAGGTCTCAGGAGCCCTATAGAGCTGATACGTAACTGGGTCAGGAGGAGTCCGGAAAGCAGGACGCTGCAAGTAGGGACTGTACTTCAAGAGAAGGCCCTACCACAAGGTCAGCCCGGCTTGGGACGGAGACAAACTCAGGCCTAGCTTCATGCAGGTCAGAGACTTATAATAGGAGACAGGAGGCCCTATCCTACTCAGTGGGAGAATCTGGATGTGCACCCTTCACCCTACACTGCTCCGGGATGTGCCTGCAACATCTTCAGGAAAGGTACCAAAGTGACTTGTGTGTCTGTTCGCCTTCTTGTACCTACCCTGCCTGCTTCCCCATATAACTATCTGCCCTGAAGGACTCAGCCTCACCTGTGGGAGGCTTAACACCTATAGCTGCACAACACCAACCCTTCAGTGGATCTTCACCGCAGCGCTGGTCACCCTGACCAGAAATCACAGGTGGCGTCACGAACATCCCCATACCAACATTCAACTCCCCTGTAAATATCCCACATTAACGGGTGAGCGCCAGAGCCACGGACTGAGCTGTGTTGCCGTGACATCTCCCATAGAAGTCTATAGGCTCAGATCCGAGTTCCCATTGCTCTGGAGGGCGACTCAGAACAAAGGATGAAGAAAAAGGCAAGAAAAAAGAAGGGAGTACCTGCTGGCACCTAAGATATGGAGGCCCATAGAGCTGGAAGGAGTGACAGAAAATAGTAAAGCATGGTGGGGGCAGGAGGAAGCTTGGTACTGTCAATGTGCAGCGGTAACTTAGTGGCGTATTGTTTAATATTTGTTATAGCTATCATCAATGAAGTACTTTATTTGATTCATGCATATTTTATATAGAATTAGGTGTTGGCATGCTATGCAGATTTTACATTTTGGTCAGTTTTCTTTTCCTAATAAAAAAAATTGATTTTTATTCTTTTTAAATAAGTAGTTTTTTCTTCTTGTCTATATATTTTTATTTTGGTTGACTATGATATGTAGCACCCGTTTAGCATTGGTGTGACCTATATACAGGTCCTTCTCAAAAAATTAGCATATAGTGCTAAATTTCATTATTTCCATAATGTAATGATTAAAATTAAACTTTCATATATTTTAGATTCATTACATACCAACTGAAATTTTTCAGGTCTTTTATTGTTTTAATACTGATGATTTTGGCATACAGCTCATGAAAACCCAAAAATCCTGTCTCAAAAAATTAGCATATTTCATCCGTCCAATAAAATAAAAGTGTTTAAAACAAATATAAAAAAAACCATGAAATAATAATGTTCAGTTATGCACTCAATACTTGGTCGGGAATCCTTTTGCAGAAATGACTGCTTCAATGCGGCGTGGCATGGAGGCAATCAGCCTGTGACCCCTGCTGAGGTGTTATGGAGGCCCAGGATGCTTCGATAGCGGCCTAAGCTCATCCAGAGTGTTGGGTCTTGCGTCTCTCAACTTTCTCTTCACAATATCCCACAGATTTCTATGGGGTTCAGGTCAGCAGAGTTGGCAGGCCAATTGAGCACAGTAATACCATGGTCAGTAAACCATTTACCAGTGGTTTTGGCAGTGTGAGCAGGTGCCAGGTCGTGCTGAAAAATGAAATCTTCATCTCCATAAAGCATTTCAGCCGATGGAAGCATGAAGTGCTCCAAAATCTCCTGATAGCTAGCTGCATTGACCCTGCCCTTGATGAAACACAGTGGACCAACACCAGCAGCTGACATGGCACCCACACCATCACTGATTGTGGGTACTTGACACTGGACTTCAGGCATTTTGGCATTTCCTTCTCCCCAGTCTTCCTCCAGACTCTGGCACCTTGATTTCCGAATGACATGCAAAATTTGCTTTCATCAGAAAAAAGTACTTGGGACCACTTAGCAACAGTCCAGTGCTGCTTCTCTGTAGCCCAGTGCTGCTTCTCTGTTTCTGGTTCAAAAGTGGCTTTACCTGGGGAATGCGGCACCTGTAGCCCATTTCCTGCACACAGCCTGTGTACGGTGGCTCTGGATGTTTCTACACCAGACTCAGTCCACTGCTTCCTCAGGTCCCCCAAGGTCTGGAATCGGTCCTTCTCCACAATCTTCCTCAGGGTCCGGTCACCTCTTCTCGTTGTACAGCGTTTTTCTGCCACATTGTTTCCTTCCAACAGACTTCCCATTGAGGTGCCTTGATACAGCACTCTGGGAACAGCCTAATTGTTCAGAAATTTCTTTCTGGGTCTTACCCTCTTGCTTGAGGGTGTCAATGATGGCCTTCTGGACATCAGTCAGGTCGGCAGTCTTACCCATGATGGGGGTTTGGAGTAGTGAACCAGGCAGGGAGTTTTTAAAAGCCTCAGGAATCTTTTGCATGTGTTTAGAGTTAATTAGTTGATTCAGAAGATTAGGGTAATAGCTCATTTAGAGAACCTTTTCTTGATATGCTAATTTTTTGAGACAGGTTTTTTGGGTTATCAGGAGTTGTATGCCAAAATCATCAGTATTAAAACAATAAAAGACCTGACAAATTTCAGTTGGTGTTTAATGAATCTAAAATATATGAAAGTTAATTTTAATCATTACATTATGGAAAATAATGAAATTTAGCACTATATGCTAATTTTTTGAGAAGGACCTGTATTGGTCGTGCGCTCCGCTCACATATCTGCTCACTCTCGGGGTATGGTGACAGTGACGGTCGTTACTGATCGCCCATCTTACATTTCTCCGTGTCTCGGCCATGAATATCTCTTTGGCCCAAGATGACGGAATAAGACGCGGCTGGAAGGAATCTCGTCACATCTCCCACTAATCCTTCTACCAGTTTAACAAGAGGACATCAAAGGGCCGGAGTGGGCATTATCCCGGGCGGCGGACAGCTGGGCATCCCGCGTGTAGTTAGCAGCTCGGGCTCGGACCGCTGCCAGTGACATTCCAGGATGATAAGGGTCATATTCCTCCGCGGGAGGACACATACGAGCAAGGACTGGTCATGTGCCTGCTCTAATGCTTCATTCTGCGAAGACCCCAAGAGAATCTTCTCCCACCGCCAGCAGCAGTGTACAGACTCCGAAGTGGGGTCATTCACTGACAGCAAGCGGCTCCGCGACTATCAGAGAGTAAAAAGTCAGATCACAAAGATCAGAAAGGTGCAAAACATCATGTACCCTGAATAAGGGGGAAACGGATTATTGTGGATGTCGCTGTTATTATGGGGGCACTGTGGATATCGCTGTTATTATGGGGACACTGTGGATATCCTGTTATTATGGGGGCACTGTGGATATCACTGTTATTATGGGGACACTGTGGATATCACTGTTATTATGGAGACACTGTGGATATCACTGTTATTATGGGAGCACTGTGGATATCACTGTTATTATGAGGACACTGTGGATATCACTGTTATTATGGGAGCACTGTGGATATCACTGTTATTATGGGACACTGTGGATATCACTGTTATTATGGGAGCACTGTGGATATCGCTGTTATTATGGGGACACTGTGGATATCACTGTTATTATGGGGACATGTGGATATCACTGTTATTATGGGCACTGTGGATATCACTGTTATTATGGGAGCACTGTGGATATCACTGTTATTATGGGGCACTGTGGATTCACTTTATTATGGGGCACTGTGGATATCACTGTTATTTTGAGGACACTGTGGATATCACTGTTATTATGGGGACACTGTGGATATCGCTGTTATTATGGGGGCACTGTGGATATCACTTTATTATGGGGCACTGTGGATATCACTGTTATTTGAGGACACTGTGGATATCACTGTTATTATGGGAGCACTGTGGATATCACTGTTATTATGAGGACACTGTGGATATCACTGTTATTATGGGAGCACTGTGGATATCACTGTTATTATGGGGACACTGTGGATATCACTGTTATTATGGGAGCACTGTGGATATCGCTGTTATTATGGGGACACTGTGGATATCATGTTATTATGGGGACACTGTGGATATCACTGTTATTATGGGGGCACTGTGGATATCACTGTTATTATGGGAGCACTGTGGATATCACTGTTATTATGAGGACACTGTGGATTCACTGTTATTATGGGAGCACTGTGGATATCACTGTTATTATGGGGCACTGTGGATATCACTGTTATTATGGGGACACTGTGGATATCGCTGTTATTATGGGGGCACTGTGGATATCACTGTTATTATGGGGACACTGTGGATATCACTGTTATTATGGGAGCACTGTGGATATCACTGTTATTATGGGGACACTGTGGATATCACTGTTATTATGGGAGCACTGTGGATATCGCTGTTATTATGGGGACACTGTGGATATCACTGTTATTATGGAGCACTGTGGATATCACTGTTATTATGGGGACACTGTGGATATCACTGTTATTATGGGAGCACTGTGGATATCACTGTTATTATGGGGACACTGTGGATTCACTGTTATTATGGGGACACTGTGGATATCGCTGTTATTATGGGGACACTGTGGATATCGCTGTTATTATGGGGCACTGTTGATATCACTGTTATTATGGGCACTGTGGATATCACTGTTATTATGGGGCACTGTGGATATCACTGTTATTGTGAGGACACTGTGGATATCACTGTTATTATGGGGACACTGGATATCACTGTTATTATGGGGACACTGTGGATATCACTGTTATTATGGGGACACTGTGGATATCACTGTTATTATGGGGACACTGTGGATATCGCTGTTATTATGGGGGCACTGTGGATATCACTGTTATTATGGGGACACTGTGGATATCACTGTTATTATGGGAGCACTGTGGATATCACTGTTATTATGGGGACACTGTGGATATCACTGTTATTATGGGGACACTGTGGATATCACTGTTATTATGGGACACTGTGGATATCACTGTTATTATGGGGGCACTGTGGATATCGCTGTTATTATGGGGACACTGTGGATATCACTGTTATTATGGGACACTGTGGATATCACTGTTATTATGGGGACACTGTGGATATCACTGTTATTATGGGAGCACTGTGGATATCACTGTTATTATGGGGACACTGTGGATATCACTGTTATTATGGGGACACTGTGGATATCACTGTTATTATGGGGACACTGTGGATATCGCTGTTATTATGGGGCACTGTGGATATCGCTGTTATTATGGGGGCACTGTGGATATCACTGTTATTATGGGGACACTGTGGATATCGCTGTTATTATGGGGACACTGTGGATATCGCTGTTATTATGGGGCACTGTGGATATCACTGTTATTAGGGGACACTGTGGATATCACTGTTATTATGGGGACACTGTGGATATCACTGTTATTATGGGGACACTGTGGATATCACTGTTATTATGGGGACACTGTGGATATCACTGTTATTATGGGGCACTGTGGATATCGCTGTTATTATGGGGCACTGGATATCGCTGTTATTATGGGGCACTGTTGATATCACTGTTATTATGGGGCACTGTGGATATCACTGTTATTATGGGGGCACTGTGGATATCACTGTTATTGTGAGGACACTGTGGATATCACTGTTATTATGGGGACACTGGATATCACTGTTATTATGGGGACACTGTGGATATCACTGTTTATTGGAGGACACTGTGGATATCACTGTTATTGTGAGACACTGTGGATATCACTGATATTATGGGGGCACTGTGGATATCACTGTTATTATGGGGACACTGGATATCACTGTTATTATGGGGACACTGTGGATATCACTGTTATTGTGGGACACTGTGGATATCACTGATATTATGGGAGCACTGTGGATATCACTGTTATTATGGGAGCACTGTGGATATCACTGTTATTATGGGGACACTGTGGATATCACTGTTATTGTGAGGACACTGTGGATATCACTGTTATTATGGGGACACTGTGGATATCACTGTTATTGTGAGGACACTGTGGATATCACTGATATTATGGGAGCACTGTGGATATCACTGTTATTATGGGAGCACTGTGGATATCACTGTTATTATGGGGACACTGTGGATATCACTGTTATTATGGGGACACTGTGGATATCGCTGTTATTATGGGGACACTGTGGATATCACTGTTATTATGGAGGACACTGTGGATATCTGTTATTATGGGACACTGTGGATATCGTGTTATTATGGGGGCACTGTGGATATCACTGTTATTATGGGGACACTGTGGATATCACTGTTATTATGGGGGCACTGTGGATATCACTGTTATTATGGGGCACTGTGGATATCACTGTTATTATGGGACACTGTGGATATCACTGTTATTATGGGGCACTGTGGATATCACTGTTATTATGGGAGCACTGGGATATCGCTGTTATTATGGGGGCACTGTGGATATCGCTGTTATTATGGGGACACTGTGGATATCACTGTTATTATGGGGGCACTGTGGATATCACTGTTATTATGGGGCACTGTGGATATCACTGTTATTATGGGGACACTGTGGATATCACTGTTATTATGTGGGCACTGTGGATATCACTGTTATTATGGGGACACTGTGGATATCACTGCTATTATGGGGACACTGTGGATATCACTGTTATTATGGGGACACTGATGGATATCACGTGTTATTATGGGGGCACTGTGGATATCACTGTTATTATGGGGACACTGTGGATATCACTGTTATTATGGGGACACTGTGGATATCACTGTTATTATGGGGCACTGTGGATATCACTGTTATTATGGGGGCACTGTGGATATCACTGTTATTATGGGAGCACTGTGGATATCACTGTTATTATGGGGACATTGTGGATATCACTGTTATTATGGGGACACTGTGGATATCACTGCTATTATGGGACACTGTGGATATCGCTGTTATTATGGGGACACTGTGGATATCGCTGTTATTATGGGGCACTGTGGATATCACTGTTATTATGGGGACACTGTGGATATCACTGTTATTATGGAGACACTGTGGATATCGCTGTTATTATGGGGGCACTGTGGATATCGCTGTTATTATGGGGACACTGTGGATATCGCTGTTATTATGGGACACTGTGGATATCACTGTTATTATGGGGACACTGTGGATATCACTGTTATTATGGGGACACTGTGGATATCGCTGTTATTATGGGGGCACTGTGGATATCACTGTTATTATGGGGACACTGTGGATATCGCTGTGTAGCCCAGCTGCGCTTGGAGCCACATGTTCCCAGGAGGATGCACAGAAGGTAAACCCACATACACACCTGATATTCATTCACACCTTCACTATTCCCTGGAGCCACCAGAGGGAGCCCTTGAAGAGTATCTATAATATAAGGGTAGTGGAGAGACGGCAGTTAGATCTCCTCAGAACACCAGAGTGAGTAGTTAGTTAGATTTAGTCTACCTCAGAGTGAGATCTAGTCAGAACTCCTCAGACGAGCTGAGAGGGAGTTAGTTGTTAGATCACCTCAGAGAGACGAGCTGAGAGGGAGAGTTACCTCAGAAAACTGAAAGACTGTCTGTTACCCTGGAAAGTAGAAAGTAAGCTCTCGAAGTGTGCATAGATCAGTCAGACGGAAGGTCCTGATAGCTGCTTCAGACAGAGCCTTAGAAAGAGAAGAAGGAAAGGGAACAGCAGTGATTGAAAGGCTAAAGACTACAGCTTGAACTTAGTTTACTGTGTGGAGTCCAGTAATAGTGGAGGAAGAAAGCCACTTCAGCCTGGTCAGAACTGAGTCAACTGAGTGTAGCTTCAGTGAGCAAGCGTGCCGACGCTTTGAGAGCGGTGAAGAGAAAGGAGAATCAGCCATCTACTGCTAGTGTGCTTATGTTAAGGGTTAGAGTAGGACGAAAGGCGAGTGGAAGGAAGAAGAGAGTGACAGAGGTTGAAACAGCATTGATCGCTTACCTCTACTCTGAACAACCGGACACCGGGTCCGATCTTGCTAGCATCTACACGACTAGTAGGAGATACCGGAGACCCTGTGGGACTTCAAGTCGCAGGGGCCCAGCAGTGCTGATACGTAACCGGGGTCAGGAAGAACAGGAGTCTGGTCAGCGCAACCATTAGAGACTGAGTTCTATCCAAGAGAAGGCTCCACCACAAAGTCAGCCGGGCGTATAACTGAAGACAGAGACTTTGTTTCACACAGGTCAGAAACTCACACAACTGGAGTAAGGAGGCCCTACACCTACTCAGTGGGATTACTGGACGTGCATCCTCCACCCTGCCAGCTTCCCGGGACGTGCCTGCAACTATACCATCAGTAAAGGTACAGAAAGAGACTTTCGTGTGTGTGTCTGCCTTATTGCTCCTGCACCCCTACACCGCAATATACCCTGAGGGACCCAGTCTTGCCTGTGGAAGACTTAACACTTTGCTGCCCAGTAACAACCCCTCAGAGGATCTACCCTGCAGCGCTGGTCACCCTGACCAGGTACCACAGGTGGCGTCACGAACAAACTGAATATACTTTATTCCCCTGTAAATATCCCACATTTTATGGTGATCGCCCAGGGCAACGGACCGAGCTGTGCTACCCGTGACATCCCCCATTGAAGTGAACGGGCTCGGTGTCGAGTACCCCATAGGCCCTGGCTGTGCGACTCAGGGACACTGTGGATATCGCTGTTATTATGGGGACACTGTGGATATCGCTGTTATTATGGGGACACTGTGGATATCACTGTTATTATGGGGACACTGTGGATATCACTGTTATTATGGGGACACTGGATATCACTGTTATTATGGGGACACTGTGGATATCGCTGTTATTATGGGGACACTGTGGATATCGCTGTTATTATGGGGACACTGTGGATATCACTGTTATTATGAGGACACTGTGGATATCACTGTTATTATAGGGGCACGGTGGATATCGCTGTTATTATGGGGACACTGTGGATATCACTGTTATTATGGGGCACTGTGGATATCACTGTTATTATAGGGGCACGGTGGATATCGCTGTTATTATGGGGACACTGTGGATATCACTGTTATTATGGGGACACTGTGGATATCGCTGTTATTATAGGGGCACGGTGGATATCACTGTTATTATGGAGGCACTGTGGATATCACTGTTATTATGGGGACACTGTGGATATCGCTGTTATTATACGGGCACGGTGGATATCGCTGTTATTATGGGGCACTGTGGATATCGCTGTTATTATGGGGGCACTGGATATCACTGTTATTATGGGGACACTGTGGATATCACTGTTATATGGGGACACTGGATATCACTGTTATTATGGGGACACTGTGGATATCACTGTTATGGAAGCACTGTGGATATCACTGTTATTATGGGGCACTGTGGATATCACTGTTATTATGGGGACACTGTGGATATCACTGTTATATGGGGACACTGGATATCACTGTTATTATGGGGACACTGTGGATATCACTGTTATGGAAGCACTGTGGATATCACTGTTATTATGGGGCACTGTGGATATCACTGTTATTATGGGGACACTGTGGATATTGCTGTTATTATGGGGGCACTGTGGATATCACTGTTATTATGGGGACACTGTGGATATCACTGTTATTATGGGGACACTGTGGATATCGCTGTTATTATGGGGACACTGTGGATATCACTGTTATTATGGGGGCACTGTGGATGCCTCTGTTATTATGGGGGCACTGTGGATATCACTGTTATTATGGGGACACTGGATATCGCTGTTATTATGGGGACACTGTGGATATCACTGTTATTATGGGGCACTGGTGGATATCACTGTTATATGGGGGCATGTGGATATCACTGTTATTATGGGGCACGATTGATATCACTGTTATTATGGGGGCACTGTGGATATCACTGTTATTGTGGGGCACTGTGGATATCACTGTTATTATGGGGCACTGTGGATATCACTGTTATTGTGGGGGCACTGTGGATATCACTGTTATTATGGGGGCACTGTGGATGCCTCTGTTATTATGGGGGCACTGTGGATGCCTCTGTTATTATGGGGGCACTGTGGAAAGCCTCTGTTATTATGGGGGCACTGTGGATGCCTCTGTTATTATGGGGGCACTGTGGATGCCTCTGTTATTATGGGGGCACTGTGGATGCCTCTGTTATTATGGGGGCACTGTGGATGCCCCTGTTATTATGGGGGCACTGTGGATATCACTGTTATTATGGGGCACGATGATATCACTGTTATTATGTGGGCACTGTGGATATCACTGTTATTATGGGGCACGATGGATATCACTGTTATTATGGGGCACTGTGGATATCGCTGTTATTATGGGGCACTGTGATATCCTGTTATTATGGGGGCACTGTGGATACCTCTGTTATTATGGGGGACATCTGGGATATCACTGTGTTGTTATGGGGGCACATGTGGATATCACTGTTATTTGGGGCACTGTGGATATCACTGTTATTATGGGGCACTGTGGATATCACTGTTATTATGGGGGCACTGTGGATATCGCTGTTATTATGGGGACACTGTGGATATCGCTGTTATTATGGGGACACTGTGGATATCATGTTATTATGGGGGCACTGTGGATATCACTGTTATTATGGGGACACTGTGGATATCGCTGTTATTATGGGGACACTGTGAATATCGCTGTTATTATGGGACACTGTGGATATCACTGTTATTATGGGGCACTGTGGATATCACTGTTATTATGGGGACACTATGGATATCACTGTTATTATGGGGACACTGTGGATATCACTGTTATTATGGGGCACTGTGGATATCACTGATATTATGGGGCACTGTGGATATCACTGTTATTATGGGGCACTATGGATATCACTGTTATTATGGGGCACTGTGGATATCGCTGTTATTATGGGGCACTGTGGATATCGCTGTTATTATGGGGGCACTGTGGATATCACTGATATTATGGGGCACTGTGGATATCGCTGTTATTATGGGACACTGTGGATATCACTGTTATTATGGGGGCACTGTGGATATCGCTGTTATTATGGGGACACTGTGGATATCACTGTTATTATGGGGACACTGTGGATATCACTGTTATTATGGGGCACTGTAGATATCACTGTTATTATGGGACACTGTGGATATCACTGTTATTATGGGGGCACTGTGGATATCACTGTTATTATGGGGGCACTGTGGATATCACTGTTATTATGGGGACACTGTGGATATCACTGTTATTATGGGGACACTGTGGATATCACTGTTATTATGGGGACACTGTGGATATCACTGTTATTATGGGGGCACTGTGGATATCACTGTTATTATGGGGACACTGTGGATATCACTGTTATTATGGGGGCACTGTGGATATCACTGTTATTATGGGGGCACTGTGGATATCACTGTTATTATGGGGGCACTGTGGATATCACTGTTATTATGGGGGCACTGTGGATATCACTGTTATTATGGGGGCACTGTGGATATCACTGTTATTATGGGGGCACTGTGGATATCACTGTTATTATGGGGACACTGTGGATATCACTGTTATGGGGCACTGTGGATATCACTGTTATTATGGGGCACTGTGGATATCACTGTTATTATGGGGCACTGTGGATATCACTGTTATTATGAGGACACTGTGGATATCACTGTTATTATGGGGCACTGTGGATATCACTGTTATTATGGGGCACTGTGGATATCAATGTTATTATGGGGGCACTGTGGATATCACTGTTATTATGGGGGCACTGTGGATATCACTGTTATTATGGGGACACTGTGGATATCACTGTTATTATGAGGACACTGTGGATATCACTGTTATTATGGGGCACTGTGGATATCACTGTTATTATGAGGACACTGTGGATATCACTGTTATTATGGGGGCACTGTGGATATCACTGTTATTATGGGGCACTGTGGATATCACTGTTATTATGGGACACTGTGGATATCACTGTTATTATGGGGCACTGTGGATATCACTGTTATTATGGGAGCACTGGGGATATCGCTGTTATTATGGGGGCACTGTGGATATCACTGTTATTATGGGGACACTGTGGATATCACTGTTATTATGGGGGCACTGTGGATATCACTGTTATTATGGGGACACTGTGGATATCACTGTTATTATGTGGGCACTGTGGATATCACTGTTATTATGGGGACACTGTGGATATCACTGCTATTATGGGGACACTGTGGATATCACTGTTATTATGGGGACACTGTGGATATCGCTGTTATTATGGGGGCACTGTGGATATCGCTGTTGTTATGGGGACACTGTGGATATCACTGTTATTATGGGGACACTGTGGATATCACTGTTATTATGGGGGCACTGTGGATATCACTGTTATTATGGGAGCACTGTGGATATCACTGTTATTATGGGGACATTGTGGATATCACTGTTATTATGGGGACACTGTGGATATCACTGCTATTATGGGGACACTGTGGATATCACTGTTATTATGGGGACACTGTGGATATCGCTGTTATTATGGGGGCACTGTGGATATCACTGTTATTATGGGGACACTGTGGATATCACTGTTATTATGGAGACACTGTGGATATCGCTGTTATTATGGGGGCACTGTGGATATCGCTGTTATTATGGGGACACTGTGGATATCGCTGTTATTATGGGACACTGTGGATATCACTGTTATTATGGGGACACTGTGGATATCACTGTTATTATGGGGACACTGTGGATATCAATGTTATTATGGGACACTGTGGATATCGCTGTTATTATGGGGGCACTGTGGATATCACTGTTATTATGGGGACACTGTGGATATCGCTGTGTAGCCCAGCTGCGCTTGGAGCCACATGTTCCCAGGAGGATGCACAGAAGGTAAACCCACATACACACCTGATATTCATTCACACCTTCACTATTCCCTGGAGCCACCAGAGGGAGCCCTTGAAGAGTATCTATATATATAAGGGTAGTGGAGAGACGGCAGTTAGATCTCCTCAGAACACCAGAGTGAGTAGTTAGTTAGATTTAGTCTACCTCAGAGTGAGATCTAGTCAGAACTCCTCAGACGAGCTGAGAGGGAGTTAGTTGTTAGATCACCTCAGAGAGACGAGCTGAGAGGGAGAGTTACCTCAGAAAACTGAAAGACTGTCTGTTACCCTGGAAAGTAGAAAGTAAGCTCTCGAAGTGTGCATAGATCAGTCAGACGGAAGGTCCTGATAGCTGCTTCAGACAGAGCCTTAGAAAGAGAAGAAGGAAAGGGAACAGCAGTGATTGAAAGGCTAAAGACTACAGCTTGAACTTAGTTTACTGTGTGGAGTCCAGTAATAGTGGAGGAAGAAAGCCACTTCAGCCTGGTCAGAACTGAGTCAACTGAGTGTAGCTTCAGTGAGCAAGCGTGCCGACGCTTTGAGAGCGGTGAAGAGAAAGGAGAATCAGCCATCTACTGCTAGTGTGCTTATGTTAAGGGTTAGAGTAGGACGAAAGGCGAGTGGAAGGAAGAAGAGAGTGACAGAGGTTGAAACAGCATTGATCGCTTACCTCTACTCTGAACAACCGGACACCGGGTCCGATCTTGCTAGCATCTACACGACTAGTAGGAGATACCGGAGACCCTGTGGGACTTCAAGTCGCAGGGGCCCAGCAGTGCTGATACGTAACCGGGGTCAGGAAGAACAGGAGTCTGGTCAGCGCAACCATTAGAGACTGAGTTCTATCCAAGAGAAGGCTCCACCACAAAGTCAGCCGGGCGTATAACTGAAGACAGAGACTTCGTTTCACACAGGTCAGAAACTCACACAACTGGAGTAAGGAGGCCCTACACCTACTCAGTGGGATTACTGGACGTGCATCCTCCACCCTGCCAGCTTCCCGGGACGTGCCTGCAACTATACCATCAGTAAAGGTACAGAAAGAGACTTTCGTGTGTGTGTCTGCCTTATTGCTCCTGCACCCCTACACCGCAATATACCCTGAGGGACCCAGTCTTGCCTGTGGAAGACTTAACACTTTGCTGCCCAGTAACAACCCCTCAGAGGATCTACCCTGCAGCGCTGGTCACCCTGACCAGGTACCACAGGTGGCGTCACGAACAAACTGAATATACTTTATTCCCCTGTAAATATCCCACATTTTATGGTGATCGCCCAGGGCAACGGACCGAGCTGTGCTACCCGTGACATCCCCCATTGAAGTGAACGGGCTCGGTGCCGAGTACCCCATAGGCCCTGGCTGTGCGACTCAGGGACACTGTGGATATCGCTGTTATTATGGGGACACTGTGGATATCGCTGTTATTATGGGGACACTGTGGATATCACTGTTATTATGGGGACACTGTGGATATCACTGTTATTATGGGGACACTGGATATCACTGTTATTATGGGGACACTGTGGATATCGCTGTTATTATGGGGACACTGTGGATATCGCTGTTATTATGGGGACACTGTGGATATCACTGTTATTATGAGGACACTGTGGATATCACTGTTATTATAGGGGCACGGTGGATATCGCTGTTATTATGGGGACACTGTGGATATCACTGTTATTATGGGGCACTGTGGATATCACTGTTATTATAGGGGCACGGTGGATATCGCTGTTATTATGGGGACACTGTGGATATCACTGTTATTATGGGGACACTGTGGATATCGCTGTTATTATAGGGGCACGGTGGATATCACTGTTATTATGGAGGCACTGTGGATATCACTGTTATTATGGGGACACTGTGGATATCGCTGTTATTATAGGGGCACGGTGGATATCGCTGTTATTATGGGGCACTGTGGATATCGCTGTTATTATGGGGGCACTGTGGATATCACTGTTATATGGGGACACTGGATATCACTGTTATTATGGGGACACTGTGGATATCACTGTTATGGAAGCACTGTGGATATCACTGTTATTATGGGGCACTGTGGATATCACTGTTATTATGGGGACACTGTGGATATTGCTGTTATTATGGGGGCACTGTGGATATCACTGTTATTATGGGGACACTGTGGATATCACTGTTATTATGGGGACACTGTGGATATCGCTGTTATTATGGGGACACTGTGGATATCACTGTTATTATGGGGGCACTGTGGATGCCTCTGTTATTATGGGGGCACTGTGGATATCACTGTTATTATGGGGACACTGGATATCGCTGTTATTATGGGGACACTGTGGATATCACTGTTATTATGGGGCACTGTGGATATCACTGTTATTATGGGGGCATGGTGGATATCACTGTTATTATGGGGGCACGATTGATATCACTGTTATTATGGGGGCACTGTGGATATCACTGTTATTGTGGGGGCACTGTGGATATCACTGTTATTATGGGGCACTGTGGATATCACTGTTATTGTGGGGGCACTGTGGATATCACTGTTATTATGGGGGCACTGTGGATGCCTCTGTTATTATGGGGGCACTGTGGATGCCTCTGTTATTATGGGGGCACTGTGGATGCCTCTGTTATTATGGGGGCACTGTGGATGCCTCTGTTATTATGGGGGCACTGTGGATGCCTCTGTTATTATGGGGGCACTGTGGATGCCTCTGTTATTATGGGGGCACTGTGGATGCCTCTGTTATTATGGGGGCACTGTGGATATCACTGTTATTATGGGGCACGATTGATATCACTGTTATTATGTGGGCACTGTGGATATCACTGTTATTATGGGGGCACTGTGGATATCACTTTTATTATGGGGACACTGGATATCACTGTTATTATGGGAGCACTGTGGATATCGCTGTTATTATGGGGCACTGTGAATATCGCTGTTATTATGGGGGCACTGTGGATGCCTCTGTTATTATGGGGGCATGGTGGATATCACTGTTATTATGGGGGCACGATTGATATCACTGTTATTATGTGGGTACTGTGGATATCACTGTTATTATGGGGGCACTGTGGATATCACTGTTATTGTGGGGGCACTGTGGATATCGCTGTTATTATGGGGACACTGTGGATATCGCTGTTATTATGGGACACTGTGGATATCGCTGTTATTATGGGACACTGTGGATATCACTGTTATTATGGGGGCACTGTGGATATCACTGTTATTATGGGGACACTGTGGATATCGCTGTTATTATGGGGACACTGTGAATATCGCTGTTATTATGGGACACTGTGGATATCACTGTTATTATGGGGGGCACTGTGGATATCACTGTTATTATGGGGACACTATGGATATCACTGTTATTATGGGGCACTGTGGATATCGCTGTTATTATGGGGGCACTGTGGATATCACTGTTATTATGGGGACACTGTGGATATCGCTGTTATTATGGGACACTGTGGATATCACTGTTATTATGGGGACACTGTGGATATCACTGTTATTATGGGGACACTGTGGATATCAATGTTATTATGGGACACTGTGGATATCGCTGTTATTATGGGGGCACTGTGGATATCACTGTTATTATGGGGACACTGTGGATATCGCTGTGTAGCCCAGCTGCGCTTGGAGCCACATGTTCCCAGGAGGATGCACAGAAGGTAAACCCACATACACACCTGATATTCATTCACACCTTCACTATTCCCTGGAGCCACCAGAGGGAGCCCTTGAAGAGTATCTATATATATAAGGGTAGTGGAGAGACGGCAGTTAGATCTCCTCAGAACACCAGAGTGAGTAGTTAGTTAGATTTAGTCTACCTCAGAGTGAGATCTAGTCAGAACTCCTCAGACGAGCTGAGAGGGAGTTAGTTGTTAGATCACCTCAGAGAGACGAGCTGAGAGGGAGAGTTACCTCAGAAAACTGAAAGACTGTCTGTTACCCTGGAAAGTAGAAAGTAAGCTCTCGAAGTGTGCATAGATCAGTCAGACGGAAGGTCCTGATAGCTGCTTCAGACAGAGCCTTAGAAAGAGAAGATGGAAAGGGAACAGCAGTGATTGAAAGGCTAAAGACAGAAGACTACAGCTTGAACTTAGTTTACTGTGTGGAGTCCAGTAATAGTGGAGGAAGAAAGCCACTTCAGCCTGGTCAGAACTGAGTCAACTGAGTGTAGCTTCAGTGAGCAAGCGTGCCGACGCTTTGAGAGCGGTGAAGAGAAAGGAGAATCAGCCATCTACTGCTAGTGTGCTTATGTTAAGGGTTAGAGTAGGACGAAAGGTGAGTGGAAGGAAGAAGAGAGTGACAGAGGTTGAAACAGCATTGATCGCTTACCTCTACTCTGAACAACCGGACACCGGGTCCGATCTTGCTAGCATCTACACGACTAGTAGGAGATACCGGAGACCCTGTGGGACTTCAAGTCGCAGGGGCCCAGCAGTGCTGATACGTAACCGGGGTCAGGAAGAACAGGAGTCTGGTCAGCGCAACCATTAGAGACTGAGTTCTATCCAAGAGAAGGCTCCACCACAAAGTCAGCCGGGCGTATAACCGAAGACAGAGTTAGACTTCGTTTCACACAGGTCAGAAACTCACACAACTGGAGTAAGGAGGCCCTACACCTACTCAGTGGGATTACTGGACGTGCATCCTCCACCCTGCCAGCTTCCCGGGACGTGCCTGCAACTATACCATCAGTAAAGGTACAGAAAGAGACTTTCGTGTGTGTGTCTGCCTTATTGCTCCTGCACCCCTACACCGCAATATACCCTGAGGGACCCAGTCTTGCCTGTGGAAGACTTAACACTTTGCTGCCCAGTAACAACCCCTCAGAGGATCTACCCTGCAGCGCTGGTCACCCTGACCAGGTACCACAGGTGGCGTCACGAACAAACTGAATATACTTTATTCCCCTGTAAATATCCCACATTTTATGGTGATCGCCCAGGGCAACGGACCGAGCTGTGCTACCCGTGACATCCCCCATTGAAGTGAACGGGCTCAGTGCCGAGTACCCCATAGGCCCTGGCTGTGCGACTCAGGGACACTGTGGATATCACTGTTATTATGGGGACACTGTGGATATCGCTGTTATTATGGGGACACTGTGGATATCACTGTTATTATGGGGACACTGTGGATATCACTGTTATTATGGGGACACTGTGGATATCACTGTTATTATGGGGACACTGTGGATATCGCTGTTATTATGGGGACACTGTGGATATCACTGTTATTATGGGGACACTGTGGATATCACTGTTATTATAGGGGCACGGTGGATATCGCTGTTATTATGGGGACACTGTGGATATCACTGTTATTATGGGGCACTGTGGATATCACTGTTATTATAGGGGCACGGTGGATATCGCTGTTATTATGGGGACACTGTGGATATCACTGTTATTATGGGGACACTGTGGATATCGCTGTTATTATAGGGGCACGGTGGATATCACTGTTATTATGGAGGCACTGTGGATATCACTGTTATTATGGGGACACTGTGGATATCGCTGTTATTATAGGGGCACGGTGGATATCACTGTTATGGAAGCACTGTGGATATCACTGTTATTATGGGGCACTGTGGATATCACTGTTATTATGGGGACACTGTGGATATTGCTGTTATTATGGGGGCACTTTGGATATCACTGTTATTATGGGGACACTGTGGATATCACTGTTATTATGGGGACACTGTGGATATCGCTGTTATTATGGGGACACTGTGGATATCACTGTTATTATGGGGGCACGGTGGAAATCACTGTTATTATGGGGGCACTGTGGATGCCTCTGTTATTATGGGGGCACTGTGGATATCACTGTTATTATGGGGACACTGGATATCGCTGTTATTATGGGGACACTGTGGATATCACTGTTATTATGGGGACACTGTGGATATCGCTGTTATTATGGGGACACTGTGGATATTGCTGTTATTATGGGGGCACTTTGGATATCACTGTTATTATGGGGACACTGTGGATATCACTGTTATTATGGGGACACTGTGGATATCGCTGTTATTATGGGGACACTGTGGATATCACTGTTATTATGGGGGCACGGTGGAAATCACTGTTATTATGGGGGCACTGTGGATGCCTCTGTTATTATGGGGGCACTGTGGATATCACTGTTATTATGGGGACACTGGATATCGCTGTTATTATGGGGACACTGTGGATATCACTGTTATTATGGGGCACTGTGGATATCACTGTTATTATGGGGGCATGGTGGATATCACTGTTATTATGGGGGCACGATTGATATCACTGTTATTTTGGGGGCACTGTGGATATCACTGTTATTGTGGGGGCACTGTGGATATCACTGTTATTATGGGGCACTGTGGATATCACTGTTATTGTGGGGGCACTGTGGATATCACTGTTATTATGGGGGCACTGTGGATGCCTCTGTTATTATGGGGGCACTGTGGATGCCTCTGTTATTATGGGGGCACTGTGGATGCCTCTGTTATTATGGGGGCACTGTGGATGCCTCTTTTATTATGGGGTGTGTAGCCCTGGTGTGTGAAGGCACACGCAGTACCCTGGAGGATGTGTGGAGAGATAGCAGTTTAATGCTAAATGAACATTCATTCCAACATGCACTTAGACACGCCCACAGGTTTATAAGCTTGTGACATCAGCAGGGAGTGTTCAGTCAGAGAGTGTCCTGTCTTCAGTCAGTTCAGTTTGTCTGAGGAGACAGTCAGTCAGCGAGAAGTCTGTGCAGGAGAGAGGAGTGAGCTGCAGATAATTCAGACGCCTGTCTAGAGGACGGTAGAGGTTCAGAGACGTGCTCCTGCCTAAAAGTATTACTGGTATTCTGCTAGCAAGCTCTGGAAGGAACTAAGAAGGAACTGACTGATATATATATCTGTGAAGTGAGGGATGCTTATGCTACCAGCACGGGCAAGGCGAAAGGCACAGTGGTAGATATTGTGAGTGCTTTACGGATTGGAAGTCCTGCACTGTTAACCGGTTACTGGGACCGAAGCATCACCATAGCTTCATGCATGGTGGTAGAAGAACCAGATTTATTGGAGGGAACTACGCTTCATGCTAGTTGGACTCGTCATATTGGAAGTAAAGGAGGCCCCTAACTTGCCCAGCTGCTATCTCGAAATACATCCTCCTTGGATCAGCCTCCCTGGGACCTGCCTGAACATCTTACAAGTAAAGGTATGGAAAGACACTGACCGTGTGAGACTGAGTTATTTATCCGCACCCGACTTCACAAATCCCATAGACTTTGAGGGACCAGTCCCACCTGTAGGGGACCCGACATCTAGCTGCCTCACCATCCCCTCAGAGCTCTACAGCAGCGCTGGTATAAATTACCAGAATACTACAGGTGGCGTCACGAACTGTATATAAATCAATCCCCTGTAAATATTCCCCCAACATACGCCAGACCGCCAGGGCCACAGACCGAGCCACAGCTACCTGTGACAATCCCATAGACTTCTACGGGCTCGGCTCTGAGTACCCCATTGCCCTGGTAACCCACAATTGTGGTGGCGGGTCGACACAAAAATTTGGCGTCACGAACAGGATGCGAAACTCGCAGAATTGCGAGCCCTGTGTGCCTAAGGAATTGTTTTAGTGAAAAAGACTGTTTGCTATTTTTGGCGCTAAAATCCGCCATTTTACCGCCATATTCGCGCCCTCAGGCGCTGGAGAAGAAGGTGGGCGTACCTGTAAAAGCGCGCTGTTGCCTGGCTCCGCCCCCGGCTCTGACTCATCGGCAGGTCCTGCGACAGGAAGTGAACGCTCTGACATCAGAGCGCCTGCGACGAAGGTCCTGTCTCCACCGAAAAGGAATGAAGGAGATAGAGAGACGCTGGCGTGCCCTGAAACAGCGGCTGCTGAGGGACGCAGTGTTCTCTCCTACAAGCATAATGCCGTCTCCTGAATTCCCAAGTTCCCTGCTGAGGAAGGCTGAAGAGAAACCGGAGGCTGCCCCCAAAAGTACCGATCCTGATCCACCGATGGAGCGGTGGAGGCAAAGGAGGTTGAGGAGGTACCGCCAGTTCCGGAACGCCCGCCCGGCCAGGAGGCCGCAGCAGATGATCAATCCCTGGTAGGGACACCGGCGGGGACCCAGCCGTCAATGATGGAGAGCGACTGGGAAGAGATGGAGCAGCGACAGCAGCAGGTTAGTGCGTCCTCAATTGAGCCATTGCGCACACCTGCTTCCTGCTCTGCATCACACCAGCATTGTGCGTCCTATTCCGCATCGCCCCCTGCGTACACCTCAGTATCGCAATCGGCGACCTATTCTGCATCGCAATCGGCGACCCAATCTACATCGCAAACTGCGGTTACAGCTGAATCGCCCCCTGCAACGCAAATTGAGACGCAGTCGGCGTCTCACGAGAAAGAGATACCCGTTGCGCCCCTGATGGTTCATACAAAGACTGTTGCGACCCAGACTCTGATCGCAGCACATGATCTGTTCGTCATGAGATCTAGGGATCATCGCATTGTTCCAGCCCCCGGGATGGAAAGTGTAACAGAAATTAATAAAGAGATGTGAAGAACGGTAGGACCCAGACAGGGTTTACCGCAGCTGAGAAGATGTATATAAGTTTTTATAAAAGTGAAAGTAGTTTGTACCGTTAATATGAAAAATGTCTATTTAATACTTTGTGTATTTTTCTATGTTTAATGCAACGTTCAAGATATTCGTACCTCCCGGATGGGAAGAAGTTAATGTTTGTTGTTATGCATAAACAAAATTTTCTGTCTTCTTGTATTTCACAGCTCGGGAGTGCTGTCTTTTACCATGGGGGAATGTGTAGCCCTGGTGTGTGAAGGCACACGCAGTACCCTGGAGGATGTGTGGAGAGATAGCAGTTTAATGCTAAATGAACATTCATTCCAACATGCACTTAGACACGCCCACAGGTTTATAAGCTTGTGACATCAGCAGGGAGTGTTCAGTCAGAGAGTGTCCTGTCTTCAGTCAGTTCAGTTTGTCTGAGGAGACAGTCAGTCAGCGAGAAGTCTGTGCAGGAGAGAGGAGTGAGCTGCAGATAATTCAGACGCCTGTCTAGAGGACGGTAGAGGTTCAGAGACGTGCTCCTGCCTAAAAGTATTACTGGTATTCTGCTAGCAAGCTCTGGAAGGAACTAAGAAGGAACTGACTGATATATATATCTGTGAAGTGAGGGATGCTTATGCTACCAGCACGGGCAAGGCGAAAGGCACAGTGGTAGATATTGTGAGTGCTTTACGGATTGGAAGTCCTGCACTGTTAACCGGTTACTGGGACCGAAGCATCACCATAGCTTCATGCATGGTGGTAGAAGAACCAGATTTATTGGAGGGAACTATGCTTCATGCTAGTTGGACTCGTCATATTGGAAGTAAAGGAGGCCCCTAACTTGCCCAGCTGCTATCTCGAAATACATCCTCCTTGGATCAGCCTCCCTGGGACCTGCCTGAACATCTTACAAGTAAAGGTATGGAAAGACGCTGACCGTGTGAGACTGTGTTCTTTATCTGCACCCGACTTCACAAATCCCATAGACTTTGAGGGACCAGTCCCACCTGTAGGGGACCCGACATCTAGCTGCCTCACCATCCCCTCAGAGATCTACAGCAGCGCTGGTACTAATTACCAGAATACTACAGGTGGCGTCACGAACTGTATATAAATCAATCCCCTGTAAATATTCCCCCAACATACGCCAGACCGCCCGGGCCACAGACCGAGCCACAGCTACCTGTGACAATCCCATAGACTTCTACGGGCTCGGCTCTGAGTACCCCATTGCCCTGGTAACCCACAATTGTGGTGGCGGGTCGACACAGGGGCACTGTGGATATCACTGTTATTATGGGGGCATGGTGGATATCACTGTTATTATGGGGCACTGTGGATATCACTGTTATTATGGGGCACTGTGGATATCACTGTTATTGTGGGGGCACTGTGGATATCACTGTTATTATTGGGGCACTGTGGATATCACTGTTATTATGGGGGCACTGTGGATGCCTCTGTTATTATGGGGGCACTGTGGATGCCTCTGTTATTATGGGGGCACTGTGGATGCCTCTGTTATTATGGGGCACTGTGGATATCACTGTTATTGTGGGGGCACTGTGGATATCACTGTTATTATGGGGCACTGTGGATATCACTGTTATTGTGGGGGCACTGTGGATATCACTGTTATTATGGGGGCACTGTGGATGCCTCTGTTATTATGGGGGCACTGTGGATGCCTCTGTTATTATGGGGGCACTGTGGATATCACTGTTATTATGGGGCACTGTGGATGCCTCTGTTATTATGGGGGCACTGTGGATATCACTGTTATTATGGGGGCATGGTGGATATCACTGTTATTATGGGGGCACTGTGGATATCACTGTTATTATGGGGGCACGATTGATATCACTGTTATTATGGGGGCACTGTGGATATCACTGTTATTGTGGGGGCACTGTGGATATCACTGTTATTATGGGGGCACGATTGATATCACTGTTATTATGGGGGCACTGTGGATATCACTGTTATTGTGGGGGCACTGTGGATATCACTGTTATTATGGGGCACTGTGGATATCACTGCTATTATGGGGCACTGTGGATATCACTGTTATTATGGGGGCACTGTGGATATCACTGTTATTATGGGGACACTGTGGATATCACTGTTATTATGGGGACACTGTGGATATCACTGTTATTATGGGGCACTGTGGATATCACTGTTATTATGGGGACACTGTGGATGCCTCTGTTATTATGGGGGCACTGTGGATGGCTCTGTTATTATGGGGGCACTGTGGATATCACTGTTATTATGGGGGCACTGTGGATATCACTGTTATTATGGGACACTGTGGATATCACTGTTATTATGGGGACACTGTGGATATCACTGTTATTATGGGGGCACTGTGGATGGCTCTGTTATTATGGGGGCACTGTGGATATCACTGTTATTATGGGGGGCACTGTGGATGCCTCTGTTATTATGGGGGCACTGTGGATATCACTGTTATTATAGGGGCACTGTGGATGCCTCTGTTATTATGGGGGCACTGTGGATGCCTCTGTTATTATGGGGGCACTGTGGATATCACTGTTATTATGGGGCACTGTGGATGTCACTGTTATTATGGGGCACTGTGGATATCACTGTTATTATGGGGCACTGTGGATATCACTGTTATTATGGGAGCACTGTGGATATCACTGTTATTATGGGGCACTGTGGATATCACTGTTATTATGGGGCACTGTGGATATCACTGTTATTATGGGGACACTGTGGATGCCTCTGTTATTATGGGGGGACTGTGGATATCACTGTTATTATGGGGCACTGTGGATGTCACTGTTATTATGGGGCACTGTGGATATCACTGTTATTATGAGGACACTGTGGATATCACTGTTATTATGGGGGCACTGTGGATGCCTCTGTTATTATGGGGGCACTGTGGATATCACTGTTATTATGGGGCACTGTGGATGCCTCTGTTATTATGGGGGCACTGTGGATATCACTGTTATTATGGGGGGCACTGTGGATGCCTCTGTTATTATGGGGGCACTGTGGATATCACTGTTATTATGGGGGGCACTG
>JARQOD010000002.1:9356087-9382320 GCA_033576555.1 Oophaga sylvatica
GTTATTATGGGGCACTGTGGATATCACTGTTATTATGGGGGCACTGTGGATGCCTCTGTTATTATGGGGGCACTGTGGATATCACTGTTATTATGGGGGCATGGTGGATATCACTGTTATTATGGGGGCACGATGATATCACTGTTATTATGGGGGCACTGTGGATATCACTGTTATTGTGGGGGCACTGTGGATATCACTGTTATTATGGGGGCACTGTGGATGCCTCTGTTATTATGGGGGCACTGTGGATATCACTGTTATTATGGGGCACTGTGGATATCACTGTTATTATGGGGCACTGTGGATATCACTGTTATTATGGGGCACTGTGGATATCACTGTTATTATGGGGGCACTGTGGATATCACTGTTATTATGGGGGCACTGTGGATGCATCTGTTATTATGGGGCACTGTGGATATCACTGTTATTATGGGGGCATGGTGGATATCACTGTTATTATGGGGGCACGATTGATATCACTGTTATTATGGGGGCACTGTGGATATCACTGTTATTATGAGGACACTGTGGATATCGCTGTTATTATGGGGACACTGTGGATATCACTGTTATTATGGGGCACTGTGGATATCACTGTTATTATGGGGCACTGTGGATATCACTGTTATTATGGGGACACTGTGGATATCACTGTTATTATGGGGCACTGTGGATATCACTGTTATTATGGGGCACTGTGGATATCACTGTTATTATGGGGCACTGTGGATATCACTGTTATTATGGGAACACGTGGATATCGCTGTTATTATGGGGGCACTGTGGATATCACTGTTATTATGGAGACACTGTGGATATCGCTGTTATTATGGGGACACTGTGGATATCACTGTTATTATGGGGCACTGTGGATATCACTGTTATTATGGGGCACTGTGGATATTACTGTTATTATGGGGGCACTGTGGATATCACTGTTATTATGGGGGCACTGTGGATATCACTGTTATTATGGGGCACTGTGGATATCACTGTTATTATGAGGACACTGTGGATATCACTGTTATTATGGGGCAATGTGGATATCACTGTTATTATGGGGACACTGTGGATATCACTGTTATTATGGGGCACTGTGGATATCACTGTTATTATTGGGACACTGTGGATATCACTGTTATTATGGGGCACTGTGGATATCACTGTTATTATGGGGGCACTGTGGATATCACTGTTATTATGGGGCAATGTGGATATCACTGTTATTATGGGGACACTGTGGATATCACTGTTATTATGGGCAATGTGGATATCACTGTTATTATGGGGACACTGGATATCACTGTTATTATGGGGCACTGTGGATATCACTGTTATTATGGGGGCACTGTGGATATCACTGTTATTATGTGGACACTGTGGATATCACTGTTATTATGGGGCACTGTGGATATCACTGTTATTATGGGGGCACTGTGGATATCACTGTTATTATGGGGGCACTGTGGATATCACTGTTATTATGGGGCACTGTGGATATCACTGTTATTATGAGGACACTGTGGATATCACTGTTATTATGGGGCAATGTGGATATCACTGTTATTATGGGGACACTGTGGATATCACTGTTATTATGGGGCACTGTGGATATCACTGTTATTATTGGGACACTGTGGATATCACTGTTATTATGGGGCACTGTGGATACACTGTTATTATGGGGGCACTGTGGATATCACTGTTATTATGGGGCAATGTGGATATCACTGTTATTATGGGGACACTGTGGATATCACTGTTATTATGGGGCAATGTGGATATCACTGTTATTATGGGGACACTGGATATCACTGTTATTATGGGGCACTGTGGATATCACTGTTATTATGGGGACACTGTGGATATCACTGTTATTATGGGGCACTGTGGATATCACTGTTATTATGGGGGCACTGTGGATATCACTGTTATTATGGGGACACTGTGGATATCACTGTTATTATGGGGCAATGTGGATCGCTGTTATTATGGGACACTGTGGATATCACTGTTATTATGGGGCACTGTGGATATCACTGTTATTATGAGGACACTGTGGATATCACTGTTATTATGGGGCACTGTGGATATCACTGTTATTGTGGGGGCACTGTGGATATCACTGTTATTATGGGGGCACTGTGGATGCCTCTGTTATTATGGGGCACTGTGGATATCACTATTATTATGGGGGCACTGTGGATGCCTCTGTTATTATGGGGGCACTGTGGATATCACTGTTATTATGGGGCACTGTGGATATCACTGTTATTATGGGGCACTGTGGATATCACTGTTATTATGGGGGCACTGTGGATATCACTGTTATTATGGGGCACTGTGGATATCACTGTTATTATGGGGGCACTGTGGATGCCTCTGTTATTATGGGGGCACTGTGGATATCACTGTTATTATGGGGCACTGTGGATATCGCTGTTATTATGGGGCACTGTGGATATCACTGTTATTATGGGGGCACTGTGGATATCACTGTTATTATGGGGGCACTGTGGATATCACTGTTATTATGGGGGCACTGTGGATATCACTGTTATTATGGGGGGCACTGTGGATGCCTCTGTTATTATGGGGGCACTGTGGATGCCTCTGTTATTGCCGCCATACTCCCCACCTGTTTGTCATATCTCCCGCAGGTCTCTCTGGCTCCCGTTCTTCTCTCATTCCTTCCAGGATCCTTGGCGCATCGGCATCTTGTCCTGTCCTGTGAGCGTCAGACCAGCGACTACAAAAATAAAATCTCTTTCCCTTTTTTTGCCTTTTACGGATTATGTGAAAGAACTTGTAATTTTCAGCCAATCTTAAGTCTTCGATGATCTGCAGAACCGTTCGGGGAAAAATGAAAAATGACTGCAATTTCCTGCGAGTCTATGACGTTTGCTGGAAAGTTCTGAGATTGCGGCCGGACCTGGAATTGAATGGGAGGGAGGATAATGGAACATTAGTGAAAAGTGCGGCTCGTTCTCACTGTAGAAGGTGCTAATGTGGATCTACAATAAGCCGGGGGCGCAGGTAATCTCGGACTCTAGCAAATATTCAGAGGGTCATAAAGTGAATAAGGTTCACACAGAACTAATAAGCTTTTACATAACTTGTGGGGTGAATTAAGGAGTGATACATAGTGATGAGAGAGCATACGCGGTAATGCTCGGTGCTTGCCCGAGCATCGCTGTACTTGTGAGTATTTCCGGGATTGTTCGGCGGGAGTTGGGGTCCCTGCTCTGCATGTTTGGCGCTCTTTAGGGGCTGCATGGTCTGACCGCTTATACACTGCGTGCAGAATTATTAGGCAAATGAGTATTTTGATCATTATCCTTTTTATACATGTTGTCCTACTCCAAGCTGTACAGGCTTGAAAGCCAACTGCCAATTATGTAAATCAGGTGATTTGCATCTCTGTAATGAGGAGGGGTGTGGTCTAATGACATCAACACCCTATATAAGGTGTGCTTAATTATTAGGCAACTTTCTTTCCTTTGGCAAAATGGGTCAGAAGAGAGAATTGACCGACTCTGAAAAGTCAAACATTGTGAGATTTCTTGCAGAGGGATGCAGCAGTCTTGAAATTGCCAAACTTTTGAAGCATGATCACCGAACAATCAATCGTTTCATGGCAAATAGCCACCAGGGTCGCAAGAAGCATGATGATAAAAAAGGCGCAAAATAACTGCCTATGAATTGAGGAAAATCAAGCGTGAAGCCGCCAAGATGCCATTTGCCACCAGATTTGACATTTTTCAGAACTGCAACGCTACTGGAGTATCAAAAAGCACAAGGTGTGCCATACTCAGGGACATGGCCAAGGTAAGGAAGGCTGAAAAACGAGAAACATAAGATAAAACATCAAGACTGGGCCAAGAGATATGTGAAAACTGATTTTTTCTAAGGTTTCATGGACTGATGAAATGAGAGTGACTCTTGATGGGCCAGATGGATGGGCCCGAGGCTGGATCAGTAAAGGGCAGAGAGCTCCACTCCGACTCAGACGCCAGCAAGGTGGAGGTCTGGACTGGTATCATCAAAGAGGAACTTGTGGGACCTTTTCGGGTTGAGGATGGAGTGAAGCTCAACTCCCAGACCTCCTGCCAGTTTCTGGAAGACACCTTCTTCAAGCAGTGGTACAGGAAGAAGTCGGGATCGTTCAAGAAAAACATGATTTTCATGCAGGACAATGCTCCACCACATGCATCCAAATACTCCACAGCGTGGCTGCCGAGTAAAGGTCTAAAAGAAGAAAAAATAATGACATGGCCCCCTTGTTCACCTGATCTGAACCCCATAGAGAACCTGTGGTCCCTCATAAAATGTGAGATCTACAGGGAGGGAGAACAGTCCACCTCTCGGAGCAGAGTCTGGAGGCTGTGGTGGGATCTACAGGGAGGGAGAACAGTCCACCTCTCGGAGCAGTGTCTGGAGGCTGTGGTGAGATCTACAGGGAGGGAGAACAGTCCACCTCTCGGAGCAGTGTCTGGAGGCTGTGGTGGGATCTACAGGGAGGGAGAACAGTCCACCTCTCGGAGCAGTGTCTGGAGGCTGTGGTGGGATCTACAGGGAGGGAGAACAGTCCACCTCTCGGAGCAGTGTCTGGAGGCTGTGGTGGGATCTACAGGGAGGGAGAACAGTCCACCTCTCGGAGCAGTATCTGGAGGCTGTGGTGGGATCTACAGGGAGGGAGAACAGTCACCTCTCGGAGCAGTGTCTGGAGGCTGTGGTGGGATCTACAGGGAGGGAGAACAGTCACCTCTCGGAGCAGTGTCTGGAGGCTGTGGTGGCTGCTGCAGCAATGTGGATCGTAAACAGATCAAGCAACTGACAGAATCTATGGATGGAGGCGTCTGAGTGTCATCGTAAAGAAAGGCGGCTATGTTGGTCACTGATATATATATATATAATATATATTTTTTGAATGTCAGAAATGTTTATTTCTAAATTTTGTGCTATATTGGTTTACCTGGTGAAAATAAACAAGTGAGATGGGTATAGATTTGGTTTTTATTAAGTTGCCTAATAATTCTGCACAGTAATAGTTACCTGCACAAACAGATATCCTCCTAAGATAGCCAAATCTAAAAAAAAACACTCCAACTTCCAAAAATATTAAGCTTTGATATTTATGAGTCTTTTGGGTGATTGAGAACATAGTTGTTGTTCAATAATAAAAGAATCCTCTCAAATACAACTTGCCTAATAATTCTGCACACAGTGTAAGGACCTATTTGGGTGAGACTTTCTTTTCAGTACTAGGTTTTTATTATTCAAGTTTTGGGCGTTTTCTGGGTTATAGCTTTGGTGTCAATGTGCTATAACTTACTATAGTTATACCCGTTATCTTATTTTAATTGCCTGGTACTGTGACAGTGTTGCAATATTTAGATATAGGAAAGATGTGTATCTTCGTACCGTGTTAGCCAGTAGATAGAAAAATATTTAGACTTGAGAGACTCTCAAGTCTAAATATTTTTTTGCAATATTTATACATTTATATAACATTATTGTATTATTGAAATCTTTAATGGTCTCTGAATTCCCGGTCCAGAATTATTTGTATATGTGTCGGATCTCTTTTGTGTCCTTCACTTTGTTACGTTTTTGACCATACAATTTTTTAAATACTTTTTGAATACGATATCCCTATTGAGCAATGAATAAAAATATTTGAGATATTTTAGATGGGTGTTTTGTACTCCTTTTTGTTCTTTGTATATAGTTGTATTTTGGAGTATACCTATTCTTAGCAGTGGTGATTTTTATTGATTTAACCCTTTTTATTCTGGATTTTTATTTGTAGATTAAATCATGACTGGAAGAGCCAGAGCAAGAGCACTTGGACACGGGGTCAGGACTCACAACCACCCAAGCTTGGTGTTCCTGGGACAGATTCTGACAAGCCATCACCTACTAATACTGAACTTGTTGGACGAGGATGTCAAAAAGGAGCCCCTGCAGTAGCTAGACCAGAAGCTAGAGGTTTTGACATTTCGGCCGGATTTCAAGATGTGTCAATTGGAGAGCATGATGGTCGTAGACGTGACTTCCATGATATGGGTGTTTCCACTAGACAATCCATCCAACATGTCATAGAATCAAAATCTGGTTTTTCTGGCAACTCTATTCAGCTGTGCACAGACTATGTCAAATTGATTGCTAAACCCCAGTGGGTCTTGTACCAGTACCATGTTGACTAAAGTCCACAGATAGAATCTAGATGACTGAGGTCAGCTCTACTTTACCAGCATGATGACCTAATAGGAAAAGCACGTGGTTTTGATGGAGCTTTTCTTTTCTTGCCAAAGAAACTAAATAAGATCAATGAGGTGGTTAGCCGCACACGCAATGGAGAAATAGTAAAGATTACTATTACTTTGACAAATGAGTTACCACCAACTTCACCAACCTGCTTTCACTTTTACAACATTATATTCCGAAGGCTTCTGAAGATGATGAATATGAAGCAAATAGGTCTGAATTATTATCACCCAAATGATGTTACAGAAGTCAGAACACACAACCTGTCTGTGTGGCAAGGATTTACCACCTCAATTTTGCAGTATGAGACTCGTAAGATGTTGTGCATTGATATGAGCCACAAAGTCCTTCGAAGTGAAACTGTTCTGGATGTAATGTACAATTTGCCCTCGAAAATTGGATCACATGCCTTCTATGGTGCTTGCAGTAAAGAACTGATTGGACAGATAGTTCTTACCAAATACAACAGTCGTACATATCGTATTGATGATATCAACTGGGATTTAACTCCGGAGTCTAATTTAAGCAGTCAGATGGCTGTGAAATCAGTTTTATTGATTATTACAAAAATCAATATAACAAGCAGATCACACAAAGGCATATCCAGGGGGGGCGCCTAATGCGGCGGTCCACAGTGTCTCCCCCGCAGCTACATTCTGCCGCCCCCGGCCTGTGAGTCGGCGGTTCTCTGCGCTGGCTGTCAAGCTGACAGCCGGCGCAGAGAAGCTGCTGCGTGCCGGCTCCCAGGGACCAATTGTACTGGCGTCTCTACAGACGCCAGTACAATTGTAGCTTTGACCGCCGGATCAGAGCGACGCCAGCAGCGTGATCAGGTCATGTGATCACGCTGCTGATGTCACTCGCCGTTGGCGCCCAGAGCTGAAGAAACCACCGAAGAGTAAGGGAAGGAGGGGGAATATAATGTGTGGGGGGACTTAGATTGGGGATGGGGGATACTTTGGGTGGGGGGGATTTGGAGTGGGGATGGGGATACTTTGTGTGGGGGGGATTTTGAATGGGGATGGGGATACTTTGTGTGGGGGGATTTTGAGTGGGGATGGGGGATACTTTGGGTGGGGGGGATTTGGAGTGGGGATGGGGCATTTAATGTGTGTGTGGGGATTTGGAGTGGGGATGGGGGGTTATTTAATGTGTGTGGGGATTTGGCATGGGGATGGGGAGGTTATTTAATGTGTGGGGGGATTTGGTGTGGGGATGGGGGATTTAATGTGCGTGGGGAATTTGGAGTGGGGATGGGGATTTAATTTGTGAGGAGGGATTTGGAGTGGGGATGTGTATTTTAATGATGGGGAGATTTGAGGACACTGAGTATGTATGTATGAGTGCATGTATGAGGAAACAGTATGGGGGATGGGTGCAGACACAGTATGGTGAGTGGGGGGATGGGTGCAGACAGCATGGGGAGTGAACGGGTGAATGTATGTGGACACAATATGGGGAGTGAGGGTGATGGGATGTGTGCAGACACAGTATGAGGAGTCAGGGCTATGTGTGAGCAGACAGAATAGAGAGTGAGGGGGTTAATATATGAGGAGACAGTATGGTGAACAGGCGGGATGTGAGAGGAGACAGTGTGAGGAGGGATGGAGGGGAATAGTGTGAGGCGACAGTATATTGCAGATATTTTTATTTAGGAGCATTATAATGACACTTCTGTCTTTAAGGGCATCGTGTGGGGATGTGCTGCAGAAGACTGGAGAAGATGGAGGTCTGCAGAGACGGCTGTGGATGAGAAAACTCATCATGGGGTCTAGACAAGATGAAGACAAGAAGGAGACCGACTCCAGAGACGACGACATCTATCAGGTACCTGGATGTAAATATTATTTGTGATACTGACTAATTCTCATGTTTTTATTATGTTAGGAACGTTAAAGGGGTTCTCCAGGTCTGTGCTGAGTCTGCAGTCATTCTATGTGACTGCAGACTTCTGAATTCTCACAGCGCTCACTGCACACTCTTAGGATTCTCTCGTGCCGGCGATTTACATACATGCGGTCACATGCTGACTAGACGTGTGTGGCCTCACTCAATGAAAATGAACGGAGCGAGGCCGGGCACGTCTAGTCAGAATGTGGCCAGAAGTATACAGATCACATGCTTGTGCTGACATGACCGTGCACCAGGAAGGGAGAACCCTAAAAGTGTGCAGTGCATTCGTTGTGAGGATTCAGAAGCTGCAATGTCAGGATTCAGCTCTGCAGGTTCCAGCAGTCATCACATGGACACTTCACTCATGCCATTTTCATACTTATGGTCCTGTGACATCGAGCTTCTCTTCCTGCTTTTCTCAGTTTTTCACTGAACATTGAGAGCATTAGGAAGAGCAGCTCATTGGTACATGACTAAGTGTGCAAATCACATATGTGCTGGGGGGCGCCAAACTGAGTTCTTGCCCCGGGTGCCAGAAAGCCTAGATACACCTCTGAGATCACAGACCTGAAACAGCCAGCTCTCATACACAATCCCAAAAAAGCAAGAGGCCCAGGAAAAATGCCAACTGGGCATATTATTCTGATTCCAGAATTCTGCAATTTAACAGGTTTAACTGATAGAATGAGAGCTGATTGTTCTGTAATGAAAGAGCTAGCAAATCACACTTGACTAGTACCAGAACAGAGAGGAAAACAAGTGTGAACATTTTTGGACCATATTCACAGAGATGACAATGTACAGAAAGAACTTGGGGATTAAGTTTTGACAGTAAACTTCTGTCCTTCTCTAAAGTTTTCTGCAGTTTGTAATTAATAATTTACCCCATTACGCTCATTAAAAAGACTTCTGTTTCAAATTCTTACTGCTGCTTCATGACTGGGCTCAAATGCACCAACTACTACCAACATCATCATCTTCTGCCTAGAGGCAGTTTGTCACGATCCATTTTTGGATTTGTGGCAGATCTGGTTCCATTGAGTTAAACCTTTTTTCCTTTCAGGCCAGTGGGGGTTAAATGTGAGTTTTTCCCCGCTGACAAGCTGGTGTAATTGCATTACTGCTGGGTCAGCTGATGTGGGCGGTGACCACTCCCACCATCCTTCAAAAGGTCACCTGATGCATCAGCTGACTGTCAGTGTTAGAGCAATCTGCAGTGACCAAGCTGGAGTAAGGAGCTCTCTGGGTGCAGTGGTGCTTCTGCTGAGTTCACTTATCTGGTGCCTTTATTCTGCTGTGCGTTGTTTTGCTGCAGAGAAAGCTAAGTGTGGTATTTTTGTTACCTTGTCCCTTTGGTGTCTGTCTCTTCCCCCTGTGTTTATTAGGCTAGTGCTCCTTGCTGGCCAGGGCAGTTATAGATGACAACTAGGGACGAGGTATCCTGACGGTGGCGGGGAAGGACCTGCATAAGGCGTTAGGGGAGTGCAGGAAAGGCTCAGGTTTGAGCTCAGGTGGTGACCATCCCTCATTCACTATTTTTAGGGCCTTCTTCCCCCCAGTTCCATCCCCGTTGTGAGTTGTACCATTAGCTGACCGACCATCGGTTGGGTTTGTGTCACTCTATGACAGTCACTTCGTGACACAGTTACTGTGCAAACATTGTATTGTGGAGTTTCCTGTGTGTGTGTGTGTAATTTGAGAAGGAACGACTACCCTAGTTAGTGACACTATTTTGCTGTAAAAAAAATAAAAATACAGGCCACATATTTTACATTGTGGTATCTCTGTCACACGACTCACCTATCTGTTATCTAAAAATTGTGGCATTTCACATCTACACTGAACTTTTTTGTTGTGTCTAAAGGTACTGCCACACTAAACGTTCCCGCTAACGATCACGATAACGACGCATACTAATGCGATCGTTTTTATGATCGTTTTAATGTCGCTAGTAGCTGCCAAACTGGACGATCTCGTTAACGACGCATAAGCGGTTAGCGATCTCCTTAACGACTTTGGCGGTCATTGCGATGTAAAAAACAGCGCACATCGTTCACAAAAGGTGCCAGACACAGCGATATAGGCTCACCAGCGGGACGCCAACGATCAAAATACGGTCCAGAACTCTAGTGAACGATCAGCGAGATCACAGCAGGGGCCACGTCGTTGCTACATGCCACACACAACAACGTCACTAACGAGATCGCTAAATAGTGACGTATTTTAGCGATCTCGTTAGCGATCTTGTTTAGTGTGGCATACCCTTTAGCCTAGTTATTGACACAATTTTGCTGTGAAAAAAAAAATACAGGCCAGATATTTGAAAGTGGGGTATCTTCGTCACACGGCTCATCAATCTGTGGGCTACAAATTGTGCCATTTGAGGGCTCCATTGAATTTTGTTTGCTGTGTCTTAGCCTACTTATTGAAACAATTTTGCTGTAAAACCAAAAAAACTGAGGACAGATAATTTAAAGTCTGGTATCTCCATTACACGCCTCACCTATCTGTGGGCTAAAAATTGTGTCATTTGAGGGCTCCACCAAGATAGTGAGTGGCGATGATGCCATAATTAGCGTCACCAGCCCACTTCTCTGTGTTCTGAAACGCTCTCTGCTCACAATCAAAGAGGATGCTTTGCAGGCAGAGATTGATGAAATGTAGCAAGGAACCATACAAGGTGATTACACACAGCCCGGCCTCATCTCATCCCATTATGAATTGGGTGAAAATGAGGAGGAGGAAGCAGGAGCTACTTTCATGCACTCTAGATGGTACTACAAGCACAACTGTCATACCGTCTGTTCAGCGTGGATGGCCTGAGGACAGGGAGGAGGAGGAGAAGGAGGAGGAGAAGAGCATAGACAGTCGTCCTCTTGGTGAGGACACAGAAGTCTTGCCTGTTAGCAGTCTGGCACACATGGTTGAGTTTGTTACGCTGCCTTTCCCGTGACCCTCGCATTCTCAAAATTTTGGATGTCGGTCATTATTGGTTGGTGACACTTCTAGACTCAAGGGTATGCCACACTAAACAAGAACGCTAACGAGATCGCTAAAAAACGTCACTATTTAGCGATCTCGTTAGTGATGTTGTTGTGTGTGGCATGTAGCAACGACGTGGCCCCTGCTGTGATCCTGCTGTGATCTCGTTCATCGTTCTCATCGTTCCGGACCCTATTTTGATTGTTGGCGTCCCGCTGGTGAGCATATATCGCTGAGTGTGGCACCTTTTTGTGAGCGATGTGCGGTGTTTTTGTACCGCCGAAGTCGTTAAGGAGATCGCTAACCGCGATAGCGTCCTTAACGACATCGCTAAATTAGGCAGCTATTAGCGATATTGAAACGATCCCGCTAGCGATCGCATTAGTATGCGTCATTATCGTGATCGCTAGCGGGATCGTTAAGTGTGGCAGTACCTTCACGCTACAAGGAGAACTTTTGATCTCTTATTTCAGAGGCAGACAGGTCTACTAAAATGGTGCAGTACCAGAGGGCCCTTGGTGCGGAATTTAAAAGAAAAATCCCATCTTAAAACGCTGGTGGCAGAGGTCACAGTTCGTTGGACAACCAAGGAGTAGAGGCGAGAGAGACACAACTCCAGTCCAGCAGAGGCAGGGGAACACTGGCAAAGTTCTGGGACAGTTTTCTCAGACCCTCCATTCGCACAGGCCCTGAGGCGTGGGATAATCTCACAAGAAGTGCAAAGTTTTGGAAGATGCTGAGGGAGTACCTTGCTGACTGTACCAATGTCCTCTGTGATTCCTCTGTGCCTTATAATTATTGTGTATCCAAGCTGGACACGTGGCATGAACTGGCTCTGTACGCCTTAGAGGTCCTGGCCTGCCCTGCCACTAGCGTTTTGTCAGAGCAGGTTTTTAATGCCACTGGTGTAATTCTAACTGATAAGCGCATCCACCTGTCAACTGAAAATGCTGACAGGCTGACTCTTATTAAAATGAACAAGGGCTGGATTGGGCCAGACTTCTGTACACCACTGAATGATAACAGCGAAACATAAACTGTAATCCAGTGTCTTTTTCTCGGAACTCTATTACCATGCATCTCTTCACACCCACACATGGGTATAAGCATCCTGACTTTGCCTATTTGCTGTTGTCATCCTCCTTCTCCTCATCCTCATCATCCAGCACCATTAGATCACTAGGGTGGTCCATGATGCAACAGCCACGTTATTGTGTTAAAGGGTGTTTTTGATGCCAGTAAAAAAAAACTTTACACATTATGTTGATGTGTACCCCACAGGGGGATATGTTTGTCAACCCATACATTTAGTGCATGGGCATTACAAGTATAGGATACCTGCTCCTTTAAATTGGGCAAAGATTTTTAGGAGGCCATCGTCCACGTCTCTTCAGACACCACCACTAGATCACCGTGGTGAACGTGTTCTGTGATGTAACAGCCATGTTATTGTTTGCAAAGGGGTGTTTTTGGTCTCAGCAGAGTTCACCTATCATTTCTTGTGTCCCCCCCCCTCCCAATGAGGACTCCAAATAAATATCAATTTAAAAATAATTATAGGGTTGTACAGGAAGAGCAAAAAGATAGTCGTGTTATGGCACTGCGCCCTGCCTACACTAGAGTTATTATTTTTAAATGATCAGAAATAAATAAAAATGTTTAAATGCAGATGAAGTTGATAGAAAACCACAATCTGTGTCCTACTAGCATTCCTCTGTACACATCTCAGTATTTATATCACTATTAGCGTGATCTATTTCCCTTCAGCATTTCTCTGTATTTAGATCACAGATATCACCACATGCTTCAGCCGCAGGGCAATGAGTATTGCCTATGATTGAACAGTTCTGGATGACATTTTTACAGTGTGAAACATTAATTAAGCATAAAAAATGTATTTGTCTAGAACACAGTCGGTGGACACTTAGTAATCCCCCCCATTTACTGGCATAAGAAGGTCTTGAGATCCATTTGTAGGAATCCAGATATTAAAACTACAAAACAACAAAGATTATCTTTTAAGTAGAAACAGATTATTGAAGAAATTTAAACAAGTTATTCAACATTTATTTAGCCTCCCTTGACAGAACAGTGGAACCATAATCGTGCAGAATACTAGAGTAAGGGGAAAACGGAAATTCTTGATGCAATAACGCAACTTCCCCTAAACGAAGGTGAACTGTACTACAATGCTGGGAACAGGATTAATTGTCCAATGTCTGATGCCAGACTCCTTCAAACATCAACTACCTGCTGGTGATCATAAGCACTAAACAAAAACCAAGAAGAAAAATTAAGTTTTTTTTTAAAGGAGTCTCTGGGCCCATATGTGAATTGGGAATCTGTTATTACAGTCTCCAATTTGTGTTGGTGTCATCAGAGCTTAACCTTAAATGCAGGTGGTTGGATGACTGCTGATGACCCTGAGGATTTAAAGAGTGCTTTTAAGATCAGTATCAGGATCAACTTCAGCTGGAGGATTTTAAGCAGCACTGGAGGAGGAGGAGGAGGAGGAGGAGTTGTGTTTCTTGTAGATTCACTTTCCTTCTTTGATGGGGTGTCACTTAATCTTAGAAGTATGGGCTGGTCTGATGTTATCACACTACCATTCAAAGGAAGATTGCATTTCATTGGTTGTCCATCTGGGGATCTGTTGTTGTATTTTTGTAGGCACCAACTGCATCTTCCTTTCTTCCAAACACAACCTCTGCAACTCTGGAACTCAACAAGCAGGTGTGCTTCAAGGCACCCCATACACAGAAAAGCTCCACGATATCTTCCTTTGTGACTTTTGGATGCAAATTAGTAATGGTCATTTTTGTGCCTTCTAAAGGGCTAAAGACAGACTCTTTTGGAGTGGGCCCTACTGATGAACTGGCCTTCTTTGTGACAAGTGTCCGTGACACGTTGGTTAGAGCCTTTGTGTGCAATAAAGGTGGCGAAGTCTCGTGCTGAGTAGACATGTGAGCTGTGTATGCATCATTCTGTACCACTTTAGTAAAAGGTAAAGTTTGCCCAAGAGAAATTAATTTCCAGACATTCCCAGCCTTTTTTGCACAGTGTTGGCAGCTGTGATCTTCATCTTCTTGGTGGGGATGTGGGAAAGTTTCAAGTCGCCATCAATGCCATCATCGTCCATATCTTGGAAAGAGGAAATCTGTTGTTTCTCAGGCTCGTGGTTACCTACGTTTATTCCTTTAACAGTGGTCGTTACACCTGAAAAAATAGTTTTCGGCTATGAAATTTGGATGGTCTGGGTAATATGTACGGGTGAAGATGAAGAACCTTGTGCCATGGATGAGTCGATAGTTACGGCCGGTGCACTCCTCTTTAAGCATCTCACGAGCATCTTGCACTTTACCCTTTATACAGACACGTGCGTCTTTGGCAACCAATTTGTCACGGGCATCTTTTATGCCGAGCTTCAGACGCGCATCTGTTACACCGATCTCCTAATGGGCATCAAACGCATTCTGGTAATTGGTGGTGGGTAAGCGACTAATCATTGTAGGCTGTATCCTGGATCTCATACCTCCCTACCCCCTGTTATTAATCCTGCACTTTCCCATTCCTGCCGTCACCATTGCCTTTTTCCTGATCACTACATCCAACGACTCTTCGGCCAGGATCACACATGCGACGAAGTCGTCCGACACTCGCATGTGAAATCCCAGCTCTTGCGCCGGCACTCGGGAGTGGAGTGCATGCCTGCATGTATTTCTATGCAGCCGCGCACTCCACTCCCGAGTGCCGGCGCCAGAGCTGGGATTTCACATGCGAGTGTCGGATGACTTTGTCGCATGTGTGATCCTGGCCTTCCGCCATATTTCTGCTAAAAACCTGCACCTTCCCAGCAGCAACTATGTAGGAAACCACGTTATTGTTTTCAAGGGTATGTTGATGTGTACTCCCCCCGGGGGAAATGTTTATCAGTCCATACACTTAGTGTATGGGCATTACAAGTATAGGAGACCCGCTCCTTTGTAACGGGAAATTTTTTTTATGAGACCCTCCTTCACGCTTCTTCCAAGGGGATTGGGGTGCGTGCAGATTTGGGGCAGGCCTTGCATTCACTGCATAGCCAAACAGTATGGGAGACCCAGTTCATAATAATGGGAACTGGAGGGATTGGTCAGCTGCTTCAACAATGCAATTCTCAACTTTTGGGTCTTCAACCTCAACACTGAGATTCTCCACTCCAGGTTCTTCAGGCTCACCACTGCAATTCTCCACTGCTGGCTCTTCATCCTCAACAATGCAATTCTCCAATGCAGGTTCTCCAGCCTCAACACTACAATTCTCCACTCCAGGTTCTTCAGGCTCACCACTGCAATTCTCCACTGCTGGCTCTTCATCCTCAACAATGCAATTCTCCACTGCAGGTTCTTCGGCCTCAACACTGCAATTCTCCACTCCAGGTTCTTCAGGCTCATCACTACAATTCTCCACAGCAGGTTCTTCATCCTCAACAATGCAATTCTCCACTGCAGGTTCTTCGGCCTCAACACTGCAATTCTCCACTCCAGGTTCTTCAGGCTCATCACTGCAATTCTCCACTGCTGGCTCTTCATCCTCAACACTGCAATTCACTGCAGTTTCTTCATCCAAAAACACTACAATTCTCTGATGCAAGTTCTTCAGGCTTAACACTGCAATTCACTGCATAGTCACAGTATGGTAGTACCAACTTCCTAACAATGGGAAATTTAGTTTCATGTGGCCATCCACTACGTCAGTTCAAAGGGTTATTGGGGTGCATGTAAGTTTGTGGCAGGGCAGGCCTTGCATTCACTTCATGGGCAAACTGTATGGGAGTAAAAAAATAAGCATAATGGGAACTTTGGTTTTATGTGGCCATCCACTAAGTCGGTTCAAAGAGTTATTGGGGTGCGTGTTACTTTGTGGCAAGGCGTGCCTTGCATTCACTGCATAGACAAAGACTATGGGAGACCCACTTTCTTATAATGGCAACATTTTTTCATGAGGCCCTCCTGTACAAGACGTAGAGGTGCGTCCTAATTTTTGACAGACTCACTGTATAGGCAATAACAGTATAGGAGACTCACTGTTTAATAATGGGAACAACAAAGCATAGCCGGCTGATGGCCCTTTAAGAATATTAATGCCGCCTGATGCCCCTATAAAAATAGGCTTTGTGACTTTTCAGAGTCCCTCCTTCATAAATGAAACAGGATGTGTCTGATGATGTGTTACCACCACATGGCCAAATAAGGTTGTTAAATTTTAAAATGACATTTCCCTGTGAATGCATTTGTATTGGTTGAAAGCAATGCTAAAGTTGAAAAACACATAAAAAAAACCTACGTGTGAACATAGCCCAAGAGGTGGTGGTACATTTTTTGGGGGGGGCTATTTATTTTGCCTTCCATACAAATCATTACCCTGGAAAGGATGTTGCTTGACATATTTCCCAGGAAAATCCATTTTGGTTTCGTCTTTGTATGCTTAGTGTACGCCTGTAAAAGTGGTGTAACACTGACAACATTGGTCACAGCAGTGACCTGGGAGGCAGAAATGCTTCCAGGGGTCTTCCCATGATTTTCCCGTGTCATTTGAGCACTGTTCACATAGATTTCCGAAGTTTTGAAACCCTAAAAAGAACTCCTGTGGGGGAGGTCACGGCAAAAAAGCTCGGGTTTCCCATAGACTTACATTGGGCTCGTTTCTCGGGTTGAGTACCCGAGTATTCCAATCTGCTCGACCCAAGCAACGAGCACCCAAGCATTTTAGTGCTTGCCCATCACTAGTGATTCGCTGTGTGTAAAGAAAAGAGAAATAAGTAAAACACAAGTACAAGATACAAGCTCGCTGACTTGAGAAAACCTCCTCTATGATTTCAGGAAACCCCAAGAATATTGTAAAAAAAAATGGTAATTTTCCCAGTTTCTGTTGATACATGTAAACGCCTTCCTTCCTCATTGATTTAATGGGACGAGGGGGCCAAAAACTTACAAGAATGCGCCGTGCAAGCAGCCAATGTGGGGGTTGCTAGGACCCTGGGCTCGCCTGTAAGCAGATGGGTTAAAGGGGTATTCCCACTTTAAGTCAAATTTAACCTCTGGTTCTTCCATACCTCCCCTCTTTAGAGGAACTGATGATCTGTGCAGATATTTCATAATATTTGATATTTTCCTAAGGAGACATTTGAAGTGCAATTCTTTTTCAGTCTCTTAGCTTGCAAAATGGTATCAGTAAGAAAGAGGAATGGGGGAAAAAAAGGCATATGAGCTACAGAGAAAAAGGAAGGGAAAAAAAAGAGGAAAGTTTGTCCGGGAATGCCCACTGAGCACTCAACCTGCAGCTGCACAAGGATATTAGGGAAAGCAAGACTTGGAAATAAAAGAAGAAACTTAGAAATCAACTAACAGCAAAGTGTTGGAACAGTTCTGGTAGGTGGATACATATTAGTGGAGTTGAAGTATTTGTTGGCACTGGTGGGCCCCTCACCCGCTGGTCCTGGTGACCGTGGTTGTTACGCCCCTGTGAAGGATCAGACTGAGCATGATTTGTTAGTTATGGTTTGTATTTTGTAGCAACAAAGACATAAACCAACAACATAGCACATTGCATATCTGAAACTGTTCAGGTACTCAGAAACAGCAATGGAGATAGACAGGCGTACAAGCTATTACGTTGAGAGAAAGGAAGGGAACAAATTACTGTTTCTTAGGGAACACTCACTGAGCACGGATTCTGCAGCTCCACAATCAATATCTCTAAAAAAAAATCAAAACTTAAAAATAAAAGAAACAACTTAGAAAGTACAACTGGAACTATCCAGTTACAGAAATATATGGAAGTGGGAGTGAATAAATAAGCTAACAGGCCAGAGAATTGACAGAAAAGAAGAGAACAGAAAGATGTTTCACAGTGAACACTCACTGAGCACTAACCTGCAGCTCTACAATTAGCATCTCAGAGAAAACAAGGCTGGAAAGCAAAAGAAACAATGCAGAAATTAGCAAAAACGCATAGCAGAACCTGAACCTTTCCTGATATATAGAGATAGAAAACTAAATATTCTATAATAGTCTGCTTCACTTCCTTTCTTTGGCAGCCGCACAGTGTTATGCCTTGTAGATGAGGGCCAGAAAGAGCATGTACAATCCTGAGAGGTGGCATCCCAATCACCCTTGTTTCCCCCCGTGTCAAAAATTTTCAAACACCCAACTGACTGTGGGGAATCTCAGATGGGCCATTCTGCAAAGCTGTTCACACATTCTATTCCAAGGGCATCAGAGGTCTGCTCCAAAGATTCACAGAATCTTGAGAGGAAAGCATCTGCACCAATGCCTAAAATGTTTTCATGTTGGATCTGGGGCCAGATGAAGTAAGGTCCGAGCAGAATCTAAACCCTTGTCCCTAGACATTAACCACCGGGGGTAGAGGTGATCCTGATGAGACTCAGATACCAAAGGCACACGCGGACTGTTCTGTGGTGTCAGGGCAGGAAGACGAGGAGGGTGACTCTCAAGGTGAGGAGTATGAGATCAGAGAGGATTTCAATGAGGTTGTAGATTGCACTTGGTGTGAACCCAGAGGTATGCATCTGAGTAGCTCAGCAGAGGAGGTGGAGGAGGAGGAAGACGAGAAAGTTACGTTGCAGCTTCCCAACTGTGGCTGTGGTGAGCAACGGTCGTGAGTATGCAGTTTGCAGGGGCGGCATGGGTTGCCTAGCCTGGGCCTTTTTTGATACTGAAAAGGATGACCCAACTCACGTTATCTGCAAAATTTGCAAGAAAAAAACTCAGTAGAGGCAAAAATTGCAAGAATTTGACAACTACATGTATGAACCGGCAAATGCGTGATCAACATGCCTTAGTGTGGGAATCTCACTGCGATAAAATGCTGACTAACGGGCATCGCCAACCACCAGCCGTTCCATCAACCACATCTGCTGCTTCCTTCTCCGTCACCATGCCAAATCTTCTCACACAGGTCTCCGGCCGCAGAAGCTGCATTTATTTACCCCCTAAAGTCGATGTGAGTGAGAAACTGTCAGCTGTTATGGAAGTGGACATGACTGCTGTTTTTGTGTCACCTAGCACAACACATCTTTCTCAATCCACCATAACATCTCCTCCTGCACCTCACTCACATTCCAGAAGTTTGTCCTGTTCTCCATACTCCTCCCTCTCTCAGCACAGCAGCCAGCCCTTGGTCTCGCAGTTGTGGTCACGTAAAATAATTTTTCCTCCTACACATGCCAAAGCTAAAAGCTTGAACTCCACCGTCTCCAATCTATTGGGCACAGAAATCCTGCCTTTCTGCCTGGTGGATACATCCAGTTTCAAAAAGCTGATGGCTGTCGCAGTCCCCCAGTATCAGTTGCCCAGTCACCATTTCTTCTCTAAGAAAGTTGTGCCTGCACTACACCAGCATGTTGCAGACATCTCCCGTTCCCAGAAAAAAATCTATGTCTACCAGGGTGCATTTCACCACTGACACCTGGATGAGCAAATATGGACAGGGGCGTTACATCTCATTGACTGGGCACTGGGAGACTCTAGTGGCTCTAGGGGCAGGCAGTCAGGGGGCTGCTTCACAAGTCTCTGAATCCCTAAGGCTTGCAGGACAAACCTCTATATCTAAAACTTCCTCCACTGCTTTTGGCTTCTAAACCTCCCCTTTAATGAGACAAGTGTTCCAACAGTGCAGATAGAACCCCCCTCCGTACTGCATAGCCAGGGCTCACCGCAATCAAGCAGTGTTCAATATAATATGCCTTGGAGACCACAGTCATACAGCTGAAGAGTTGTGTACAGCTATCCAGGCTGTCTCCACTGAATCTGGTGCCAGATAGTCTGGTGCAAACCTGGTGGTGGCCCTACACCGGGGCAGCCTCACACACGTGCCTGGCATGGCTCACATCCTTAACCTGGTGGTACAGCAATTTCTCTGCCACTGTCCCGGCATGGATGCCCTGCTGCATAAAGCACAGTCGCTGTGTGCTCCCTTCCTCCGATTGCACCCCGCAGGTCATTGACTTGCATCGCTACAGAGGTCTTTCAGCCTACCAGTTAACTGCTTGATTTGCTATCTTCTGACATTATGGAATTCCACTCCGCATATGTTGCAGCAACTTTTTCAGCAGCGATGAGCCCTGATGCAGTTTGTCCTTTTGCATAGCCTGGGCCAACACAGTACAGACGTGGGCAAATCACACTTGAGGAGTGTGCACAGATCAAGGACCTCTGCACCATTCTGCACAGTTTTTAAATGGCTACTAAGATGGTTAGCGCTGACGATGTCGTCATCAGCATCACTATTCCGATCATCTACATGCTGGTCCACACTTTGAATAGTCTGCGTGAGGAGGTGGTGGGCCTAGAGGAAGAGGTGTAAGCAAAGGAGGATGCAGAAGGGATAACATCTCAAATTTCTGGACTGTCGTCGCACAGGCGGGTACCATGGGAGGGTGGCTTACAGTGACCAATGGGGGCTCATGGTACCAGACAAACTGTTAGTGAAGGTGTAGGAACCGAGGAACAAATGGAGGAGGACAAGGTAATGGACGCGCAACAGTCAGAAGATGAAGAGGATATTGATCTCTGTTGTCCATGGTTGGCGGGAGGGGAAGGAGGAAACGAGCCTCATTGTTACCCTGCCACCAACACACCATGATTTGGACCTCATGAAAGTGCCTGACACATGAGCGCTTTCTTTTTGCACTATCTTCAACATGATGCCCTTATTCTTAGGGTTTGAAATAGTGCTGACTACTGGGTTGCTACTCTGTTAGATCCATGGTACAAGAGTAAATTTAGCAAGATGCTTATCCCCCAGAAAGGGATGCGTGCATGCTGGAGTATCAAAACACGTTTGTAGACAATCTTAAGCATAGTTTTTCCGAAGACAGTAGTGAGCATCAAGGCGTCATTGCAAAAACTTTAGCAGCTGTGTAAGTGGCATAAGCAATTTCTGGTAGTCGCTTCACACATTTTTTAGAGCAGTCCATCCACCAGCAGAGCAGAGTACAAGTCTGACACAGTGTGAATGACTGGAGAGGATGGTGCAGGAGTATTTGGAGCTCAATATAAATGCCATCGCGGTGTTTGGACCTTTTTGCATTTTGGTCTTCAAAACTGGAAGAGTGACTTGGGATCGCCTGTCACGCTTTGAAGGTTTTGTCATACCCAGTAGCCAGTGTTTTATCAGATCGTGTCTTCGGCGCTTCTGGTGGTGTCCTGATGGATAAACGCATCCGGCTGTCCCCTGAAAGCGTAGACCGCCTAACTTTAATCAAAATGAACAAGTCATGGATCTCCAATTAGATTTGCACCCTAGTCTCACACTGGGCAGACGAGGCGATGGTGTAGAGTTCCCACACAGGCAGGCCTGTACTTAATTCAGTCAACTACCAGTGTTACTTTACTTACATTTTTCTACCAATATACTGTATGAAACAAAAATTGGAGGTGTTGCATGAGGTGTCAGGGCTCCCAGCTAAGAAGGCTTACACCACTACCTTAACCAACAGGTCCTCATTGAAACTTCAATTCCAAGCTGTAAATGCTGGGCCAGACCCTGATACCTCATGCATGGACCATGGCTGATTGCTTCTGTGCCATTTTCAAATTTCTACTGGGGGTCAATTGTTGCCATGTTTCCTGGTGTCTGCCCCTAATTTAAGCTGTTTGGGAAGATTTTTGTTACCCCTTAAGGTGTTGTGTATATACATGTTTGGCAAACATCTAAACGTTTGGTGAATTGAACCGAACCGAACCTTGAAAAGTTCACTCATCTCTAATTATGAATCAAATGAAAAAAAAAATTCCACTAAACTATAAATGCATTTCATTAAGTGAAGTAATGAATTCCTGAATGAAGAATGTATGAAATTTAAATTGACTTTTTTTAAGTCTAGTTCTGAAATTAAAACTCATTAAATTATGCACTTTTTCAACCTTTTCTGTGAGTTTTTTTCTTTTGTAACTCGTTACACAACTTTATTAGCCAGGCGGCTGCAATTACCACAATTTTAAACTAAGCCATAAAGAGTTTTCTTTTTTTTTAAGATAGATTTTATAGGAGATGGGAAACTTAGGCGGACCGTAGTTTTCTTGGATGCACGTTGGTCGATGAGATCACGCCTGAGTTGTGAACTTGTGATTAATTTCATAACATTTGATTTTCTTGTGAAAATATATTATTGTTTTATCACCAAGAGTTGATCCCAACACAGCGCACAGGTGCAAATCCTGTTTGAAAAGGTGACCCAGGGGCCGAAAAACCCGGGATCGGAAAAAACTCCTATCCCAACATGCACGCAAATATCATCAAGGAAGCGATACTCTTATAATAAAGATGACTAGTAGGAATTTTATCTAATTTTTTTATTTTTAGATTATTCCTTTTTATCTTTTTTATTTTCAAAAGGAAAATCATTTAATAAGCAACACGATGCATATGTAAAAAAAATAAAGTACAGGTTTGAAAAAATAAAACTTAAAAAGCAAAAAAAACTATTTAAACAATAAAAATGCACAAAACACTTTTTTTTTAATAAACTACACTTGACATATTTGTATAGATTTGATAATTGATAATTGCATGATTATAATACCCTATAATGTACCGTCTATATACAAAAAAATTAATTTGGTAAAATAAACATCTTTTTTTTTTTTTTTTGCTGCTATTCCCAAAATTAAATCCATAAAACTTAAACTAATAAAAATGACAATAAGCCTGTAAGACCAAAAAGGGAAAAAAAAATAAAAATATACTCAAAACAGAAAAAAAACAAGAAACAATGTGTCTCGCCTGTCAGAACTGACCCTGAAAATGAAGTTCTACCTGAACGGATCACTTAAAAAATGTCCACTAATTTTTGCACCTAAAAATTATTTAATAAGAAATGGATAATATTTGGTCATTTACATGTATGTTTTTGAGTTTTATGGTTAATTCTGCAATTTTCGGGTGAAATGTATCCATCGATTTGGATGATTCCTAGTTAAAATTAGAGATAGTCGACTTATTCGGTTCTCGGTAATAAAAAATTACCCGGTTTGGAAAAAGTTTAGAGGAGCTTGTCCTGCATCTGAACCCGTCTGTAAATCAATCTCAGAATTATTGTCGGGATGGAGATTTATCTACTGGGAGAATATTGCAGGTCGCACCTGTAGCTGCACGTCATGAAAAATCATTGTCAGTAAGTCTGACCTTCAGCCCCAGACTTTTTCGTCAGTCTCAGAAATTGAATTGGATTGGAATGGTGGAACTGGAATTTTCAAAGGTGAATTGTAATTTTTCAATAGGATAAATCGTGGTTAATGGGGGAGACTTAGACAGAAGAGTTAAGAAAAATGTGTAAGAAATAAGTGACCTCTACCCATGTTCATACTTTTTTGTACAAACCTAGTGCTCATTTATTAACATTGTCGGTAGATATGTATCATATACTGGGAGCCACTGTTGGACTGTATTGGCAAAGGCCCACCAGTAAGAGTGATTCTTGGTGCCCACTGTTCAGCCACATGCAAAAATAACCTGTCTTTATTAAACAAACATACTTTTGCTTTTATGTAGTATTAATTTGAGTAGCTTACTTAATGATTGATAAGATGACACTTTTTTCTGCACCAGCAATTAGCACTTCTTCACGGGGGCCTTCCGGAGGATTTTCCTGTTTCCCAGTGGGCCAGTCCAAGGCTGCTGGGAGCTCCTGTAGGTTGGTGCATGTATGTCTTGGGTTTTTCCACTTTGATGGTAATACATTTCTATGAGGTGCATACTCAGGAGACATGAGAAGATGCAGACTCTGTTGGGCGTAGGTCAAGCGGTGTGCTTATGGTACCAGAAGTACACACAGAGAGGAAGGGATTTCTGCTCCTGAGTTTAACTGATGAACTGGATCCTCAAAGTGCTTCGTCCGGATGAGCAGTTATTATGTAGCAGGAAAATCCAGATGGAGCAGCAGGTGGTGGCAAGAGGAGGAGCAAAAGGGAATCATGGGATCTGTTGAAGCAGAGTAGACTCAACGATGAGAAGCTGTAGAAGTGACCACTTGGGCCACAGGGTAGTTCTTAGCATCCTCAAGAATAAAGTGGATGCCCACTATCTTCCCAGTAATCAGCCAATGATGAATTGTGGCCCTTACTAAGGTTACCAAATTACCTGAGTCCAACAGACCAGTCATTTGCACTCCGCTGCTACGGGACATGCTTGCAGCCCCTCTCCTGGTTGAGGGACAGTGTGTAGCCCAGCTGCGCTTGGTGCCACATGTTACCCAGGAGGATGCATGAAAGGTAATTCACAATCACCTGATATTCATTCACACTCCACATTTTCCTGGTGCCACCAGAGGGAGCCCTTTAGAATACGCAGGTATATAAGGGTGTGGAGAGATAGAGCAGGGAGATGAAGGCAGTCTAGCTGAACGTTAGCTAGTTGATGGTTGTACCTCAGAGAGAAGAGCCGTGAGGAAAGTTACCTCAGAACGTGCGGACTGATAGTTCCCTAGGGAAGTGGAAAGTGACTCTCGAAGTGAGCATAGATCAGTCTGACGGAAGGTCCTGATAGCTACTTCGGACAGAGCCTCAGAATGAAGTGAAGGAAAGGGAACTGCAGTATTTGTAAGACCGAGTCAACTGAGGTATTGTTAGAGAGCGAGCGTGCCGACGCTTGGAGAGCGGTGAAGAGAAGGAAGCTGACATCTACTGCTGCTTGTGCTTATGTTAAAGGTGTGAGTAGGATGACAGGCAAGTGGAAAAGGGAAAGAGAGAGTGACTGAGGATGAATAGCAATGATGGCTTACCTCCACTCTGCACTACCGGACACCGGGTCCGAGCTTGCTAGAACCTTCACGGCTAGTGGGAAAAACCGGAGACCCTGCTGGACTTCAGGTCACAGAGGGGCCCAACAGTGCTGATACGTAACCGGGGTCAGGAAGAACAGGAGTCTGGTCAGCGCAACCATTGGAGACTTAGTTCTGTCCAAAAGAAGGCTCCACCACAAGATCAGCCGGGCGTAGCAAAGAGAACGGAGTTAAACTTTGTTTCATGCAAGTTAGAAACTCACACACATATAGACGTAAGGAGGCCCTACACCTACTCAGTGATTACTGGACGTGCATCCTCCACCCTGACGGCCTCCCGGGACGTGCCTGCAACTTCATCACCAGTAAAGGTACAGAAAGAGACTGTCTTGTGTGTGTCTGGATTATTGCTCCTGCAACCCTGCACCGCCATATACTCCGAGGGATCAGTTTCGCCTGTGGGAGACTTAACACCTTGCTGCCCCAAACCCTCAGAGGACCTACCCTGCAGCGCTGGTCACCCTGATCAGAAACCACAGGTGGCGTCACGAACATTTCTATCATCCCCTGTAAATATTCCTTTTAGTGAGCGCCCAGGGCAACGGACCGAGCTGCGCTACCCGTGACATCCCCCAGTGAAGTGAACGGGCTCGGTGCCGAGTACCCCATAGCCCTGTTACGTGCGACTCAACAGCACTGCAGGTGTCATGACCCAGGACGGGTTTTGGTCTTTGTCCCGTTCGGCCAGACTGGGTTAATGGTTTTTCAGCCTCTCTCTGCAGAAGGCGCTATTTAGTTGCCAATTGACCCAGGGCTGGGTCAGTTATACTCCTGCCCTCGGCTGAGTTAGTTTGGGCCTCCTGTGTCCTGTGCCTTGTGCCTGATCTTTTTTGCTTGTTTTGGGTTTTGACCCGGTCCGTCTCTTCGTTGTGAGTTTGTCTACTGTCTTGGTACTGTGTATTTGCCCGTCCTGGTTTTCTGATCCCCTGGGACGTTCTGGTTATTTTCTGCCTGCTCCTCTTGTACTGTGTTGCTCCCTCTGTGTATGACCTGGCTATCCGTTTTGTCTATGCCCCTTGGTAACTCTGTCCCGTAGTTACCCTTCTAGGAGTTTCCTTCTGCTCATAGCTCTCTGGAGCTTAGGGCCACGCCCACCAGCAGTCACGTGCTTAAGGTCCTTGGCCTGAAAATCTCTGTCTGTTACTGCCTTCTCTGAGAGACTGTGGCCCCGGGGCCGGGCCCCTTGGCGTCACAGCTTTGGGGCCCCTTTTGCTAAACACGCACTTCCCGCCCCCGTCC
>JARQOD010000002.1:9382420-9490150 GCA_033576555.1 Oophaga sylvatica
CCTCCTCCTCCTGTACAATGACTGATAACACCTCTATATACAGTAGATAACACAGGATCCACCATTCACAATAGATGATATCACAGCTCACCTCCTCCTCCTGTACAATGACTGATTGTGATGATACTGAAGCTTCATTTCTGGTGCTGTTTCCAAACTCTCCCCCATAGTACTACAACCCCCCACCGTTTGCAAGCACAGGGCAAACTACCCCTCCCTCCTTTTCTCTGCAGCTCACGCTTCCCTTCCCCCCTGTCAGCCTGCACTCAGGCAGTGTAATTGAGCTGCCAGTGCGGGAAGTTTTCCCGCTTCACCGCTGGGTCCTGCATTGTCCGAACACGTGCTTTCTTCCTATAGCAGCCATGTTGGAGTAATTCATTCTTTTTTGGAATAACACGGTGGGAGCATTCGCTAGAAAACGAAAGTTACTGTGTTGAACCATGCGCCGATGGGCATCGTTCCCGTGGTACTGGTAAACCCGTAACTCCAACAGAACCCGAGAAATGGAATTCTCGGGTGCCCCATGAACTAGCCCACCCAAGTGTGGGCTCATTGGAACCGTCATTTCAAAGCAAGACCATTGATAGGTCTGCCATTATTCTGCTAGGTTCACAGAACGAGTTATGAACCTTATGATATCGCAGAGCTCAAACCATAGCTTGTAGCCAGGGGAGGTGCTAGAGGACCAGCCCTTTTGTGAGGTCAGAAGCTGACATGCATAAGTCTTACAGTGAAGTTCCTTGAGGATTCTTTCTGCTGGGACGTGCTGAGTAAGAGATCTCCCAATGAACTATGACGGTGGCTCCTTCCCCCAGCCTGGCTGCCTGTATATGATCTAACAACCATGTGAGTTATCTTTCATTCTTAATCCCATTTTATTTTATAACTGCATCTGTACATAACGATATTGTCTCAGTTTGTTACATCTTTTTTATTATAAAGCATTGCCTGTTTTTAAGGAATAAACCTATAAATTTATTAGTTTGTTTCTCCTGCTCTATAAACGAATCTGCACGTGCCTGAAGTAACTACGCTACTGTTTTGGGGTTGCTACGGACCCTCTTGATAAATTGTGTATTAAGTCAAACCCGTAGCTGGTGGCAGCTAAAAGGAAGGGGTGTAAAGTGTTAATCTATTGGGTACGCTGGCAGTGACGCAGCGGGGTTTATAAGGGTACTGCCTGGCTGCAGCCAGGAGTAATTATAATTCCCTCACTGCAGCGTGCCCAATAGCCAGCACACATCCAAGTGACCCGTCTGGCGACCAATTATCCTAGGTGCAGTTCCCTGACTGACCTGAGGGTAAGGGGGGCGCCAGAGAGCTGCAAGTTCCTAAGTGGAAGTGGGATAGTTATAAATCCCTGCAGTTTACTGGGTCGGACGGCAGCAGCCGTCGTGTGTGTGCACGTTCCATCACATGTGGTGGCAGCGGTGGGATCACAAGCCGTGACCCCCGGGCTACCGTGTGGCGGACTGTGTGCCCGTTCATCACATATTGGTGGCAAGCGGTGGGATTATAGAGCATTAGTGAGCTGGTTTGAGCAATCATTCCATTCACTAAAAAAAAAAACTTGCACGGTTCTTCAGCGACCCTGCAACTAAAGTTTTGGAGAACAGACTCAGTGTTTATTAGTCCTGAGACAATTGTGTGTACTTGCGGTTACCCCCCCCTTCTCTTTGTTTTCTATCCTATCTTTTATTTGGCAACCATGGCTACGAGGGATACGACTGGTATAATCGGAATAGCAAGGAAGCTCTTCTTGCCATGTGCGAGTGGAGGAAGATTGTCCCCATGGCCCAAACCAAGGCCGAAGTGATCCAGGCCCTGATGGCACGGGACCATGCTCAGAGCGAGGAGGGCGCAGGAGCCGGCCCAAGCCAAGTTGGTGCCGCAGGAGCAGAGGCCCGACCCCTGACTGCTTACACCCAGGGCGGGATGGACCCTTACCTGCAGGCGGCCCTGGAGGCACTCCCAACCGACGACCGTGATGGGCGCCTGGAGCTGATCCAGCGATACCAGCAGGAGGCCAAAAAAACAGCGAGAGGCTGAGATAGCCGAGCGCCAAGCCCAGCGAGAGGCCGATAGAGCCGAGCGGGAAGCTCAGAGAGCCCATGAACTGGAGCTGCTCAGACAAGGGGCAATGCCCTCCACAGCCCAGAGCAGTGTGCCCAGCAGCACTCAGAGTCCCAAGCCCCGGCCGGAGCACTTTCCCGTGATGGAAAAGGACGGAGACTTGACACTTTTCTGCGGGCCTTTGAGAAAGTCTGCAGACAGTACCGGCTGCCTGACAACCAATGGGCCAGGTACTTGACTCCCGGGCTAAAGGGCAAAGCTCTGGAGGCGTTTGCTTCACTCACGCCGGATCAAGATGACAACTATCAGGCCATCAAGCAGGCCCTGATCGCCAAGTACCAGCTAACCCCTGAGGTATACCGAAAGAAGTTCCGGAACCTCCAACGTGGCCCACATGACAGTTATAGCGATGTGGTGCAAGGACTCCGGAACCACTTTGACCAGTGGATCTATGGACTGTCAGTTGACACCTATGAGGAGCTGAAAGACCTGATGATCAAAGACCAGTTCCTGCATCTGTGCCCAGCTGAGGTCCGACAGTTCATCCTGGACCGAGAACCAGAGGACGCGGTCACAACAGCCCGGATCGCCGACAGCTATGAGGCCAACCGGAAACCCGAGGTGCGGAAGCCCGTCGCCACCCGCTGGGGAGGGGGTAAGCCTGCAACCAACCCCAGTGCCCCTGCCAGTCGTCCCTCTGGAGGCACTATCCCCTTTGCCAGCGCCAGGCCTACATCAGACCCCCGCCAGTGTTTCTCCTGTAAAAGGACTGGTCACATCAGCGCCACCTGTCCGGAGAGGCAGAAGAACCCCCAGCCAAGGCCTCCGGGCCCAACGCCTCTGTTCTTTTGGTGGGTGGTGTGGTGGGGAGGGTTGATGACAACGTGCAGCCCGTCCGCGTGGGGGCCCGTCTTGCTACAGGCCTCAAGGACACCGGGGCTGAGCGAACCCTCATCCGACCCGAACTGGCGGCCCCTGAAGAGTTGATTCCGGGAAAACCCTAACTGTCACAGGGATTGGGGGTGTCCACTACCCCTTGCCGATAGCCCGAGTTTTCATTGACTGGGGTACCGGGAGTGGGTGAAGGAAGTGGGGGTGTCCGAAAACCTGCCCACTGATGTTTTATTGGGGACTGATCTGGGGAGGATGGTGGCGTACTATGTCCCTGACACCCCTCCCCAATCTGATGATAAGGTTAACGTTAACCATGATGTTGATGTTGATGATGATGGGAAACTGATTGTGTTACCTGCTAATGCTTTGCGAAGTGAGGATGCAACTGATAACCTTTCTTTCCCTAGGACTGATGTTGATAATGATGTATCTGTGCCATCTGAATCTGTTAACCCTTTCTCCGAAGTGGTAGATGTGTCCACAGGTACAGGAGCGTTCAGTCCCGTCGCTCTGCGGAGTGAGACGGCTGAGGAACCCCTAGCAGGAGCAAGCGACAGTGCTCAAGGAAATGGGGAGGTGCATGGGAACCGGGAGGAAGGTGACGCCATGACACTGACCAGTGCCACCGAGGAAGGTAACTGGCCCATAAGTAGCACTGCTCCTGAAGTGTTGGGGGTGGATGGGGAGGTAGAGCCCATAGCAGCGCAGGCTGATGGGTCTATAGAAATCCCCGGGGAGACTGCATATGTAGCTGCTGTCACCCGCAGTCAGAGTGCCCGGATCGCAGGTAGCGCCCTGCCATCTGGACCCTCCTCCGCTACAGGAGAGACTGAACCAGAGGTGGACCCAGAGCCGGTCCCAGAGGGTCCCAGTGAGGAAGGAACCCTGACGTCACTTCTGGCTGCCTCCAGCCAGGAGTTCCAGGCCGCTCTGCACTCAGATGTGAGCCTGGAGAACTTGAGACACCTCGCCGAGACGCCCACCTCCGTGACTGATAAGGAGAGGGTGTTCTGGGAACGAGGAAGGTTGTACCGGAAGACCGTACCCGGAGATTCCCAAAAGGAGTGGTTGAGGGGGAAACAGCTGGTCGTCCCGCACCAGTTTCGAGGTGAGTTGTTGAGGATTGCCCATGAGATTCCACTTGCTGGACACTTGGGGATTAGCAAAACTAAGTCACGGCTGTCTCAACACTTCTATTGGCCCAAGATGGGGACAGATGTGACTAACTACTGCCGCTCCTGTATCACCTGTCAAAGAGTGGGGAAGGCGGGGCCTGCCTTAAGGCTCCCCTGATCCCGTTGCCAGTGATAGAGGAGCCTTTCCAGAGGATCGCGGTGGACATTGTGGGCCCGCTGGCCGTCCCCAGCAGCTCTGGAAAGCAATACATCCTGACTGTGGTAGACTACGCTACCCGGTACCCGGAGGCGGTAGCTCTGTCCTCAACTAGGGCAGATAAGGTGGCGGATGCACTGGTGACCATCTTTTCACGGGTAGGATTTCCCAGGGAGATGCTTACCGATCAAGGGACCCAATTTATGTCTCGCCTAATGAAGGCTCTCTGCAGCAAAATGCAGGTGACGCGTATGGTATCGAGTGCGTATCACCCACAGACCAATGGTTTGTGTGAGCGCTTTAACGGTACCCTCAAACAGATACTCCGCATGCTGGTTGAGACCCAGGGACGCGATTGGGAGCGGTACCTCCCACACCTGCTATTTGCCTACAGAGAAGTCCCGCAGGCCTCGACGGGGTTCTCCCCCTTCGAGCTCCTGTATGGTAGGCGAGTCCGGGGACCCCTTGGGTTGATAAGAGAATCCTGGGAAGATGAGCCAAACCCCACGGAAGTGTCCATCGTGGATTATGTCATGCGCTTCCGCGACAAGATGCAGACCTTGACGCAGTTGGTGCATGACAACATGACGCAGGCTCAGGCTGACCAGAAGCACTGGTACGACCAGAACGCCCGGGAGCGGACCTACCAGGTGGGTCAAAAGGTGTGGGTGCTGGTCCCCGTACCAAAGGATAAGCTTCAGGCAGCCTGGGAAGGCCCGTACGTCGTGCACCAACAGCTCAACCCAGCCACCTACGTGGTCACGCTTGACCACACTCGGGGTAGGCGCAAGGCCTTTCACGTCAACATGATGAAGGCCCATCACGAACGTGAAGCCTGCGTCCTACCGGTCTGCAATCTGCCCGAGGACGGGGAAGAGGATCCCCTCCTAGACATGCTAGCCCAAGCCATGGCCAATGGGTTATCACGACGTGGCAAACCCGCTGAGGTGCGCATGTCGGATTACCGAGAGGTCATGCCTCCGTAGCGCCCTCTAAAGGGGGGAGGTGTGATGATACTGAAGCTTCATTTCTGGTGCTGTTTCCAGAACTCTCCCCCATAGTACTACAACCCCCCACCGTTTGCAAGCACAGGGCAAACTACCCCTCCCTCCTTTTCTCTGCAGCTCACGCTTCCCTTCCCCCCTGTCAGCCTGCACTCAGGCAGTGTAATGTGAGCTGCCAGTGCTGGAAGTTTTCCCGCTTCACCGCAGGGGTCCTGCATTGTCCGAACACGTGCTTTCTTCCTATAGCAGCCATGTTGGAGTAATTCATTCTTTTTTGGAATAACACGGTGGGAGCATTCGCTAGAAACACGAAAGTTACTGTGTTGAACCATGCGCCGATGGGCATCGTTCCCGTGGTACTGGTAAACCCGTAACTCCAACAGAACCCGAGAAATGGAATTCTCGGGTGCCCCATGAACTAGCCCACCCAAGTGTGGGCTCATTGGAACCGTCATTTCAAAGCAAGACCATTGATAGGTCTGCCATTATTCTGCTAGGTTCACAGAACGAGTTATGAACCTTATGATATCGCAGAGCTCAAACCATAGCTTGTAGCCAGGGGAGGTGGCTAGAGGACCAGCCCTTTTGTGAGGTCAGAAGCTGACATGCATAAGTCTTACAGTGAAGTTCCTTGAGGATTCTTTCTGCTGGGACGTGCTGAGTAAGAGATCTCCAATGAACTATGACGTGTGGCTCCTTCCCCCAGCCTGGCTGCCTGTATATGATCTAACAACCATGTGAGTTATCTTTCATTCTTAATCCCATTTTATTTTATAACTGCATCTGTACATAACTATATTGTCTCAGTTTGTTACATCTTTTTATATTATATAAGCATTGCCTGTTTTTAAGGAATAAACCTATAAATTTATTAGTTTGTTTCTCCTGCTCTATAAACGAATCTGCACGTGCCTGAAGTAACTACGCTACTGTTTTGGGGTTGCTACGGACCCTCTTGATAAATTGTGTATTAAGTCAAACCCGTAGCTGGTGGCAGCTAAAAGGAAGGGGTGTAAAGTGTTAATCTATTGGGTGACGCTGGCAGTGACGCAGCGGGGTTTATAAGGGTACTGCCTGGCTGCAGCCAGGAGTAATTATAATTCCCTCACTGCAGCGTGCCCAATAGCCAGCACACATCCAAGTGACCCGTCTGGCGACCAATTATCCTAGGTGCAGTTCCCTGACTGACCTGAGGGTAAGGGGGGCGCCAGAGAGCTGCAAGTTCCTAAGTGGAAGTGGGATAGTTATAAATCCCTGCAGTTTACTGGGTCGGACGGCAGCAGCCGTCGTGTGTGTGCACGTTCCATCACATGTGGTGGCAGCGGTGGGATCACAAGCCGTGACCCCCGGGCTACCGTGTGGCGGACTGTGTGCCCGTTCATCACACTGATAACACCTCTATATACAGTAGATAACACAGGATCCACCATTCACAATAGGTAATATCACAGCTCACCTACTCCTCCTGTACAATGACTGATAACACCTCTATATACAGTAGATAACACAGGATCCACCATTCACAATAGGTGATGTCACAGCTCACCTCCTCCTGTACAATGACTGATAACACCTCTATATACAGTAGATAACACAGGATCCACCATTCACAATAGGTGATATCACAGCTCACCTCCTCCTCCTGTACAATGACTGATAACACCTCTATATACAGTAGATAACACAGGATCCTCCATTCACAATAGGTGATGTCACAGCTCACCTCCTCCTCCTGTACAATGACTGATAACACTTCTATATACAGTAGATAACACAGGATCCACCATTCACAATAGGTGATGTCACAGCTCACCTCCTCCTCCTGTACAATGACTGATAACACCTCTATATACAGTAGATAACACAGGATCCACCATTCACTATAGGTGATGTCACAGCTCACCTCCTCCTCCTGTACAATGACTGATAACACCTCTATATACAGTAGATAACACAGAATCCACCATTCACAATAGGTGATTTCACAGCTCACCTCCTCCTCCTGTACAATGACTGATAACACCTCTATATACAGTAGATAACACAGGATCCACCATTCACAATAGGTGATGTCACAGCTCACCTCCTCCTCCTGTACAATGACTGATAACACCTCTATATACAGTAGATAACACAGGATCCACCATTCACAATAGGTGATGTCACAGCTCACCTCCTCCTCCTGTACAATGACTGATAACACCTCTATATACAGTAGATAACACAGGATCCACCATTCACAATAGATGATATCACAGCTCACCTCCTCCTCCTGTACAATGACTGATAACACCTCTATATACAGTAGATAACACAGGATCCACCATTCACAATAGGTAATATCACAGCTCACCTACTCCTCCTGTACAATGACTGATAACACCTCTATATACAGTAGATAACACAGGATCCACCATTCACAATAGGTGATGTCACAGCTCACCTCCTCCTGTACAATGACTGATAACACCTCTATATACAGTAGATAACACAGGATCCACCATTCACAATAGGTGATGTCACAGCTCACCTCCTCCTGTACAATGACTGATAACACCTCTATATACAGTAGATAACACAGGATCCACCATTCACAATAGGTGATGTCACAGCTCACCTCCTCCTCCTGTACAATGACTGATAACACCTCTATATACAGTAGATAACACAGGATCCACCATTCACAATAGGTGATGTCACAGCTCACCTCCTCCTCCTGTACAATGACTGATAACACCTCTATATACAGTAGATAACACAGGATCCACCATTCACAATAGATGATATCACAGCTCACCTCCTCCTCCTGTACAATGACTGATAACACCTCTATATACAGTAGATAACACAGGATCCACCATTCACAATAGGTAATATCACAGCTCACCTACTCCTCCTGTACAATGACTGATAACACCTCTATATACAGTAGATAACACAGGATCCACCATTCACAATAGGTGATGTCACAGCTCACCTCCTCCTGTACAATGACTGATAACACCTCTATATACAGTAGATAACACAGGATCCACCATTCACAATAGGTGATGTCACAGCTCACCTCCTCCTCCTGTACAATGACTGATAACACCTCTATATACAGTAGATAACACAGGATCCACCATTCACAATAGGTGATGTCACAGCTCACCTCCTCCTCCTGTACAATGACTGATAACACCTCTATATACAGTAGATAACACAGGATCCACCATTCACAATAGGTGATGTCACAGCTCACCTCCTCCTCCTGTACAATGACTGATAACACCTCTATATACAGTAGATAACACAGGATCCACCATTCACAATAGGTGATGTCACAGCTCACCTCCTCCTCCTGTACAATGACTGATAACGCCTCTATATACAGTAGATAACAAGGATCCTCCATTCACAATAGGTGATGTCACAGCTCACCTCCTCCTCCTGTACAATGACTGATAACACCTCTATATACAGTAGATAACAGGCTCCACCATTCACAATAGGTGATGTCACAGCTCACCTCCTCCTCCTGTACAATGACTGATGACACCTCTATATACAGTAGATAACACAGGATCCACCATTCACAATAGGTGATGTCACAGCTCACCTCCTCCTCCTGTACAATGACTGATAACACCTCTATATACAGTAGATAACACAGGATCCACCATTCACAATAGGTGATATCACAGCTCACCTCCTCCTCCTGTACAATGACTGATAACACCTCTATATACAGTAGATAACACAGGATCCACCATTCACAATAGGTGATGTCACAGCTCACCTCCTCCTGTACAATGACTGATAACACCTCTATATACAGTAGATAACACAGGCTCCACCATTCACAATAGGTGATGTCACAGCTCACCTCCTCCTGTACAATAACTGATAACACCTCTATATACAGTAGATAACACAGGATCCACCATTCACAATAGGTGATGTCACAGCTCACCTCCTCCTCCTGTACAATGACTGATAACACCTCTATATACAGTAGATAACACAGGATCCACCATTCACAATAGGTGATGTCACAGCTCACCTCCTCCTCCTGTACAATGACTGATAACACCTCTATATACAGTAGATAACACAGGATCCACCATTCACAGTAGGTGATGTCACAGCTCACCTCCTCCTGTACAATGACTGATAACACCTCTATATACAGTAGATAACACAGGATCCATCATTCACAATAGGTGATGTCACAGCTCACCTCCTCCTCCTGTACAATGACTGATAACACCTCTATATACAGTATATAATACAGGAACCACCATCCACAATAGTTTGTAATTCTTTTACCTGTACATTTTTTTAGCTCCCCTTACCTGATTTATGACCACAAATCATATCAAGTATTGATGTGCAGGGAAACAAAGGGCTGGCAAAAGCCAAAAGGTTAAAAAATTATTTGAATGTAACAGAACGATTAATTACTGCAAAAACTGATAAATTAAAGGGCATCTGTCAGTAGGATCAACCTTTCTAAGCCGTCTATATGGACATGTAGGTCATAGAAAGCTGAATAAAATGATACCTTGTTATCTGTGATCCGATGTCTTATTCCTGAGAAATTGAAGTTTTTTCTTAATATGTAAATGAGCTGTTAAGATCTATGGGCCTGTTCTGTTTCTCGTTTATGCCTCTGACACGATTGTGGTAACGGGTTACTTTTATTGTGTGCAGGTTCTCTCAGCCACATTACATGAATGCTTCCTGTCTCATCCTCTTACCAACGAGTCCCTCCTCTCTATCCTCTGAATACATCCAGGTAGAGAGACCCCTAGAGGCGGCTCAGCATATAACATATTGCTACATCCTTTGTCTTTTAACTGAAGAAATAACTAAGCTAATATAACTAACATACATGTGGACATTTCAATATTCAAGATATTGGTGACATAAACATAACTGGCAAGCATCATGCTATTAAGATACTTTAAAATACTTGGTTGTATATATAGTCCTTGAGGTGTGCTGGCTTTGTGATCATTCTGCCCGATCTAGTAACATACGATGCGCTACTGCCACTATTCGGTGGTTCTCTAGATTCGGGCGTTACGGCATCTGGTATTGCCTGTCTTCGACCAGAATCTCCACACTGAACCTGGGCCATCCCTGTAGCCTCTCTGCTTAGACTTGCTGTTTCCTCATCTTGGATATGAGGATACTGTTCATATGACCATGTATCAGATCCTTCTTGCGTTTTCCTCAGATGTCTCCGATTTCTCCTTAGTTTTCTTCCCTCCTCTGTCACAATCTCGTAGGATCTGGGTCCTAGTTTCTGGAGCACCTTTGCTTTTCTCCATTGTTTATCATATTTGCTCGGCTGCATCCTGATGTTGTCATTTTGTCTCAGTTCTGGTAGATCTTTTGCCGACTGATTATAATAGAACGCTTGTCTATCCTGATTTTTCTTTAGTTTTGACCTCATTCCCCTCACCAGATTTGGCTTCAGAAGACGACTAGCTGTTGGTATGAGTGTCCTTGTCCGTTTACTCAGAAGCCTCTGTGCTGGGCTGCTGTCTAGACCTTGGGAAGGTGTGTTTCTGTGGTCCAGTATAGATAGATATACATCTGTCCCTGCCTGTTTCGCTCTCTTAATCAACTTCTTTGCTGTTTTCACCGCTGATTCCGCTTTGCCATTGCTTTGAGGATATCCAGGAGATAATGTATTGTGTTCAAATTCCCATAACTTGCTGAACTCCTTGAACTCTTCTGACCTAAATTGAGCGGCATTATCAGTAAAAACAATCTCTGGAATCCCATATCTGGCAAAATGAGCCTTGAGTTTTTTAATAACTGTTCTTGCTCTTGTATCCTTCAAATGGTCCACTTCCCAAAAATTAGAAAAATAGTCCACAGTTACCAGGTATTCTCTTTCCTCCAATGTGAACAAATCTATTCCTATTTTTGACCATGGTCTATTTGAAAAGGCATGCGGTTGCAATGGCTCTTTCGGTTGTTTATCCCCGCCGGACGCACATATCTCACATTGTGCTATGTAACTTTTTATGTGATCATTCATACCCGGCCAATAAACTGATTCTCTTGCTCGCGCAAACATCCTTCAATGCCCAAGTGGGACGAGTGTAATTTCTGTAGTATGTCTCTTCTCAGAGTCTCCTGATTTCTGGTGAAAAACTTAAATCTTTCCACTGTCTCATTCTTTTGGGGTCACAGTGCTTATCAAATGCCTGTACAATGTCTGCCAGACTGTCCGTACCGTCCTGGATCAGGGTCTGAGCAAGTTCTCTGCCTTTTTCTCCAATCAGATAGTAGAAGAGCTTCACCTTACGCTTCTGATCATTGGTGTCTACTGTAAGATCCACATACAGAGTAAACTCCTCCTTCCAATGTCTCCAGGTCTGCGATAGATTTGAGGACATGATGTCTAGTCTCTGAGGAGGTTTTAATGCAGTCTCCATAATGCTGTACTGTGGGCACTGTACTTACAGTTGAGCTTTGTACCACCAAGCTGCCTGGATTGTCTGTCCACTTGTTCTTTATAGGTTCAGCCCTGCTGCCACCATGTTCTATTTCTTGTTTATGCCTCTGACACGATTGTGGTAACGGGTTACTTTTATTGTGTGCAGGTTCTCTCAGCCACATTACATGAAATGCTTCCTGTCTCCTGCTCTTACCAACAAGTCCCTCCTTTCTATCCTCTGAATACATCCAGGTAGTGAGACCCTAGAGGCGGCTCAGCATATAACATATTGCTACAGGGCCGGACATAGATCTTCCTAAGAATCTGCCTCCATAGATTATTGTAAATGAAAGGGGGAGTTACCAGTGTGATACTTCAGAGTATGGTTTTAATATATCCATATCGGCCAGCAGTGACTATGGGACTACCATCCAATCTACCATACAAAAGGAATTGCAGAGATTCCACTTCTTCGTTGTGTGACCCATTAGATCTGTGACGGAATAACATGACAAGATGTCTATTCTTCTACAGCAAGATGTTGCTTGAATACTAACCTCCCATTTGTTACAAACGGTGTATTTAACAATATTACTATCTGTTATTATGTATTGCTACATTGTATATACGATAGGAGGTTTGTATATATAACAACAGAGACCCTTCTTTTTTCTGTATTAGTGGTGGTTACATCCAATTCATTAGAATATAATCTGTTATTTGTTATGGCCGATGTTTATTTATTATATAACCTGTGATGGAATGTTAAATTATACATGTTTAATCCTTACTCTTATTTCTGTATATATTAGGTGGCCTATTATATATAGGGATAGTGATGTGGATATTGGCCGCTCTGTCTTTCATTTATATTGTTATGTCCGTCTCTTTATTAATCTCTGCTGATAAGTGCCAGTTTCTGGTTCTTCCATCCGCTTGTCCTGCTGTGCGCACGCGCCTGCCGGTGGGCGGGGGAGACATCTTTGGGCGTGGCTTTTGGGCAAACGCGTTGAACCCCTGTCCGCGTCACTGTGCGCCGTGCTTGCCGCTTCCGCGATGTTTTCCCCGCCACTTCTCAGTGCGGGGTGTGCCGATGTAGAGGGACAAAGCTGGATTGATATTTGGATTTAGCGGGTGAGACCCAACTAATATATATCAAGGGAACTTCTTTCACTGGAAGGGGGCGTTAGTAATTGACGTTGGGGTAACGCCTCCAAGCCTGACTACTGGCCTTTCTATAGCTGGAGAAACTTTAGATATTGAATATGTAGTTTGTGTTGTATGATGCCCTCTTGTAGATAATTGGTTCGGTTACTCTATGTTCCGCCCCAAGGTTTTAAATATGTAGTTCCGGACACACCAATATTTCCTTGACCAATGAGATTCATTGGTAGTTGATGAATTGCTGTTACCTGCTCATTGATTGGTCATTGTTACACAACAATTCCATGGAGGTGTGGTCGGGCATGAAGCAGTTAACTGGGTTTAAGGCAAAGCCGGAGCATGGGGAAGTGGATCGGCCCTGGGCTAATGAAATGAATGAGTTTTTCAACAGATTTACCAACACAAGCACAGCGTCATCATGAATGGGGGATGGATCCGGGAAAAGATCTGCAGCATTGACATTGGGGGATAAGCTGCCTGCTTTCACTGTCTCCCCAAGGGATGTGAGGAAACAGTTTTGTTAACTAGTCATTGGCAAAGCAGCTGGGCCTGATGGCCTCAGTCCACGTGTCCTAAAAGTGTGTGCAAACCAACTGTGTAATGTCTTTTCAGCACCTGTTTAACTGGAGCCTACAATCACAGAGAATACCAGTGCTGTGGAAGACCACCTGCCTGGTGCCGGTTCCTAAAGGTACTGCCACACAAAACAATCCCGCTAGCGATCACGATAACGACGCATACTAATGCGATCGCTAGCGGGATTGTTTCTATATCGCTAAATGCGGCCACATTTAGCGATATAGTTAACGACGCTATCGCCGTTAGCGATCTTCTTAACGACTTTAGCGGTACAAAAGTACCGCTAAATCGCTAAGAAAAGGTGCCACACTAGCGATATATACTTACCCAGCGGGAGCGCCGACGAGAAAATAGGGTCCGGAACGATTCCAGCGACGAGCGAGATCACAGCAGGAAGCTCGTCGCTGGCAGATGCCGCACTGAACAACATCGCTAACGGGATCGCTAAATAGTGACTTTTTTAGCGATCCCGTTAGCGATATTGTTCAGTGTGGCATACCCTTAAGACCACTTTTCCAACTTCCCTACAAGACTATTGTCCAGTGGCCTTAACATCGCATGCTATCAAGTCCTTGGAGAGAATAGTACTTGCCTACTTGTGCCCGAGGGTGAAGGTCTACACTGACCCCCTGCAGTCTGCGTACAGCAGAGATTGGGGGTGGATGATGCTGTAGTGTCTCTGCTACATACAATGCATTCGTTCTTAGACAATGATGGAACTGCAGTGCGCGCCATGTTCTTTGACTTCTCTAGTGCTTTCAATACCTTACAGCCACCCTTACTATGTAATAAGTTGACTGCTATGGCGGTAGATGAGGGGATGGTGAACTGGATAAGTGACTACCTGACGGACAGGCCGCAGTTTGTAAGGATGGGGAGGTGGTATCTGGCAGTGTACGGAGCAGTGTTGCAGCCCCTCAGGGTACGGTGCTGTCACCCTTCCTCTTCACATTGTATATGTAGAGCCCTGCTGCGCTTGGAATCTTATTCCCCAGGAGGATGCACTGAAGGTAACAACCACAAGAGACCTGATATTCATTCACACACCTTCACCAATCCCTACAGCCACCAGAGGAAGCCTTTTCAGAGTATATAAGGATGGTGAAGCTACTGAAGAGCAGACAGTCTAGTCAGAGGGCTGCAGCCTGCAGTGTCACCTCGTAGACTAGAGCATAGTTCAGTGTAGTTGGTGATTCTACACAGAAGTGAGAAGTTGTTAGTTCTCTTGGAGAGTGGAGAGTTAGCTCTAGGGGCGAGCACAGATCAGTGAGTCTGCAAAGCCAGGTGCAGGTCAGATGGTGAATCCTGATAGCCGCTTCAGACAGAGCTTAGAAAGAAAGAGGGAAAGAGAACAGCAGTTATTGAAAGAACCTGAAGACTGCAGCTTTGAGCTTAGTTCAACGTGTGGAGGCTAGTACCAGTGGAAAGATAGCCACTCCAGCCTAGTCAGAACTGAGTCAACTGAGTGCAGTTCAGAGAGCAAGCGTGCCGACGCTTTGAGAGCGGTGAAGAAAGGAGAAGAATCAGCCATCTACTGCTAGTGTGCTTATGTTAAAGGTTGGAGTTGGATGAAAGGCGAGTGGAAGAGAAGAAGAGAGTGCCAGAGGTTGAAATAGCATTGATAGCTTACCTCTACTCTGAATAACCGGACACCGGGTCCGAGCTTGCTAGAATCTACACAACTAGTAGGAGATACCGGGGACCCTGCGGGACTTCAAGTCGCAGGGCCCCCCACACTCCGTTAACCCTGAAGGACCCCAGCCTTGCCTGTGGAAGGCTTAACACCTTGCTGCCCAACACCAACCCTTCAGCGGATCTGCATAGCAGCGCTGGTCACCCTGACCAGGTACCACAGGTGGCGTCACGAACATTTCTACAAACCTTATAATCCCCCTTTTCAGTGAGCGCTCAGGGCCACGGATTGAGCTGTGTCGCCGTGACATCCCCCATAGAAGTGAACGAGCTCGGTGCCGAGTACCCCACGGCCCTGGCGAGCGACTCATCTTTTTGGCGTCACGAACAAGATCCGAAGCTCTCTATAAGTGAGTCCTGTGTGCCTGAATTGACTGTTTTGTGCAAAAAGACTGTATTGCTATTTTTGTGACTTTGCCGCCATTTTACCGCCATGTTCGCGCCCTGAGGCGCTGGTGAAGAAGAAGGGCGTGCTTTCGTGGGCGTGCGCTCACTCTGAGGCGCGAAAGAAATACCCGCCTACCCTAAGTGTTACTGCACTAACCAGACATGCCCATCAGCAAGGAAAATCAGCCTCTTGGTCCCAAATGGAGTGAAGAGGAGGAAAAGAATGCCCCGCCCCTGTACCAAAGAACGGGACCCCCCGGATGGAGAAGGGACGGATGACCTGATAAAGATGGCTGCCGGTGGTGAGCTGTCGCAGGAGAGAATGGAGGAGCTCACCCTCTCCCAGCATGAAGGAGAATTACCCACCGCAGAGCCGCTTAAGGAGTCTGCACCTGTCGGCACCCTCTCCAGCGATGAAGCGGATGCAGCGCTGGAGGACCTGGCCCGGCTCCGGGCAGAAGTGGAGCGGATGGAACACAGCTGGAGGGCGGCTGCAGCAGAGCCGATCGCTCCGCCCACCTGTGATCCCGGCATCAGAAGCCGTCCAAGGAGCGAGTTCCGTCGCAGACGCCGCCGCTGCCTTACCTGTCCCCACAGAAGAACCAGCGATGGAGGAAGCTGAGCCTGTGGAGCTGACCCGGCAACGGAAGGAGGCCGAAAGCATGAAGCGGAGCTGGCGAGCACTCACGTTAGGCCGAGACCAGCCGCTGGAGCCGCAGCGCCCGCTGAGGCGTCCCATCCCGCCGGCACCTGAAGGAGAGGAGGATCCGGCTCCGGTACTGACACCGCAGCGGAGGAGTCCGGCGCTGAAGAAATGCAGGTAACCTGCAACAATATCACTGCTGCGGCCGATGACACCCTAGTGGAACCTCTGACACCTCCACCAGCTCAGGGCATACCCGCCACACAGACACCAGTGGTGGAGTCGATGACCCTGGTGCTAGGCAATGTGCCCCTGGACAGGAATGGTCCTGTGCTTGCGCAGCCATTAAGTCGTAGCTCCCAAGTACTCCATGAGTTCTCTGAAGAGGACCAGGTAGTACCAGTTGCTACTGTTGAAGATATAGCAATGCCGCAATAGAAACCCGAACAGGGTTTACTGTACTGTAGAAAAGTTTAAAGGTTGCTTCGCCCGGACGGGTGCATCCAGTTTAAATGTTTACAATTGTGTGATGAAAGTATACCCCAGTTGGGTAGTGAGTGTGATAATGTCTATGATTATGGACTGGTGCTGAGGACACTTGCAGCACAAAGACATTTCTTGTATATAGTTGGCATTTTGTGCCCCATCTTGGTTTTACGTAAACCATATCTACCTCAAGAAGACAAAACCGTTTGGTGTGGCCGAAAGTGAGGTCTGCTAAAAGTGAAGTCTTGCAGCCCACCCAGGACCACCGTGGGAGGTTTGGAGCGGGTCATCCACAAGTATAATGTGTACTTGAACTTTATAGTATTTTTGCACTGCATTTTCTACTAATATTAAAAGTGTTATTTATTATTTGTAACGTTAAAGAGTCCTCACCTCCCGTAAGGGAAGAGTTAATGTTTTGTAACTAAAAATGTTTTCTTTCAGCCCGGGAGTGCTGATCTTAACCAGGGGGGATGTAGAGCCCAGCTGCGCTTGGAATCTTATTCCCCAGGAGGATGCACTGAAGGTAACAACCACAAGAAACCTGATATTCATTCACACATCTTCACCAATCCCTAGAGCCACCAGAGGGAGCCTTTTCAGAGTATATAAGGATGGTGAAGCTACTGAAGAGCAGACAGTCTAGTCAGAGGGCTGCAGCCTGCAGTGTCACCTCGTAGACTAGAGCAGAGTTCAGTGTAGTTGGTGATTCTACACAGAAGTGAGAAGTTGTTTGTTCTCTTGGAGAGTGGAGAGTTAGCTCTAGGGGCGAGCACAGATCAGTGAGTCTGCAAAGCCAGGTGCAGGTCAGACGGTGAATCCTGATAGCCGCTTCAGACAGAGCTTAGAAAGAAAGAGGGAAAGAGAACAGCAGTTATTGAAAGAACCTGAAGACTGCAGCTTTGAGCTTAGTTCAATGTGTGGAGGCTAGTACCAGTGGAAAGATAGCCACTCCAGCCTAGTCAGAACTGAGTCAACTGAGTTCAGTTCAGAGAGCAAGCGTGCCGACGCTTTGAGAGCAGTGAACAAAGGAGAAGAATCAGCCATCTACTGCTAGTGTGCTTATGTTAAAGGTTGGAGTAGGACGAAAGGTGAGTGGAAGAGAAGAAGAGAGTGCCAGAGGTTGAAATAGCATTGATAGCTTACCTCTACTCTGAATAACCGGACACTTGATTGGAGGTGTCATACAGAGAAGGTTCACAAGAAGGGAATGAGCAGACTGTACTTTCTGCGGAAGCTCAGGTCGTTCAATGTGTGCAGTAAAATGCTGGAGATGTTCTACCAGTTCATTGTAGCAAGCGCCATCTTTTTTGCTATCATTTGCTGGGGCAGTAGTGTGCGAGTAGCTGATGCTAATAAGCTAAACAAACTTATCAAGAAGGCAAGCGCGGCTGTTAGCCTCCATCTTGACTCTTTTGAGGAAGTATTGGAGGATAGAATTCAGAAGAAGTGTAGGGCAATAATGAACAATAATACACACCCACTATTCGAGCTGTTCTTGAAGCAGAAGAGCACATTCAGCAGCCGTCTAATCCTTCCAAGGTGCAAGAAGGAGAAATTCAGGAAATTGTGCCTACCGCTATGGGGATGTATATGACGCGCACCACATTGGTGGTACCAGGGCTATGGGGTACTCGGAACGAGCCCATGGAAGTCTATGGGGAATGTCACTGGCAGCAGAGCTCGGTCCGTGGCCCTGGTGGTCATGCAATGGGGGAATATTTACAGGGGATTGTAGTTATAGTACTTTGTGACGCCACCTGTGGTTTCTGATCTGATTGACCAGCGCTGCAGGGTAGATCTCTGAGGGGATGTTATGGCAGCTAGGTGTTAAGTCCCCACAGGTGGGACTGGTCCCTCAAAGTCTATGGTGGTGATGCAGGGTGCAGATAAGAATTCAGTCACACACAATGCAGTCTCTTTCCATACCTTTACTTGTAGATGTTGCAGGTATGTCCCGGGAAGCTGGTCAGGTTGGAGAATGCACATTCAGGGAATTGTTGAGCAGGTTAAAGGCCTCCTTTCTCCTTAAAGTGTATGTGAGTCTTAACCTGCGTGAAGTCAGGTTTAACTCTGAATATAACAGCTTCGCCCGGCCAACATTGTGGTGGAAGTCTTCTGTTGGATAGAACTAGTCTTTTGTGCAGGGCCCTGCTAGACTGTTGTCTTTCCTGACCCCGGTTACGTATCGGCACTTAGGGCTACCTTCTGTGACTTAAAGTCCAGCAAGGCCTCCGGATTTTCTATCACTAGCCGTGAAGTACTAGCAATGCTTCGGACCCGGTGTCCGGTTAAACTGAGTGAGGGTGATCCGTCACCTTAGTCACTCTTCCTTCTCCACTCGCCTGTCGCCCTGCTCTCGCCCTTAACATAAGCACGGGTAGCAGTGAGTGTAGTTGTCAGCTTTCCTTCAGTGCTCACTGACCTGTTCTCAGTTGGCTCGTTGGTATAACTGCTGTAGTCCCTTTCCTTCTTTCCTTCACAGAACTCTGTCCAGAGCAGCTCACAGGACGCTTCGTCAGACTGTATTTACGCTGTAGCTCTGAGAGTCACTTTCCACTTTCTTAGGAACACAGGCAGCTTGTTCTGAGTAGCAGGTTCAGATTCAGATATAGTTCTGACTAGGCTAGAGTAAGTCCGTCTACTCGTACTAGCCTCCACGTCTGTATAATGAACTATCTGAGCTCCTTCAGGAATCAGTCTTCACTCCTCTCCCTCCAAGACTGAACTCTCCTCTCCTTCCGTCTGTCTCTGACTGAAACAGAAACTAAACTGTACTTCTCTGTCCAAAGACAGGAACTTGAATGACTCACTATTGCTACGTCACACTACTAAATAGTCTGAAATGCCTCTAGTGGCAGTGTTGGGAAGGGTGTGATGTGAATGAATATCAGGCTTTACAGTTACCTTCTTGTGCATTTTCCAGGAGACATGTGTGCCTTGCGCAGCTGGACCACACATATAACAATTCACTAAGGGTGAAAGATGACTGCGACCTAGGACTGGCGAACTAATGGAAATGATTAGAGATTTGTGTACCTTTGCTTGTTACGTATTGTGGCTAGTCATGTGCAAATCTGTGTCTAGTACTCTATGTAATGCTGTTTGTAATGGTTTGTTTGTAATGCTGTTGTAACGCTGCTGTGATACCATAATTTCCCTTGGGATCAATAAAGTGTATCGTATCGTATCGTATTGTGTATTATAAAACCTTACTCCTCTTGGTGTGATGCCACCCCCAGAAGAAGGCGTTTTGCCGAAACGTGCGTTGGGGCTGGCACCATCACCCACGGGAGGTAATGTTCATTTGCACTAGTCTACTTTGCGCATAGATCTTTTATGTGTGTTTAGAGTGGTTATATTATGACAACATGGGATTTACGATTAGTGTGAGCGCAGTAACTATTATATATATAGAGTATGTGCAATCTCCCTATGATTTCACTGTGGGTAGTGGTGCCTTTTTGTGGTTTCCCACTTTTTAAGCCTTGTCTTTTTTAAATATTTCTCTATGTGTTTTTCTATTGAAATAAAGATTGTATGCTTTTTTGCATTTCGGGTTTCTGTGTACATGTTTTCTTTCGGATAATATTAAGAAAAACGTGGATTTATCTGGAATTAAATATCCGATCGCAGATATCAAGGTATCATTTTATTCTGCTGCCTATGACCTACATGATCATGTAGATGGCTTAGGGGGGGTTTATCTTACTGACAGATGCCCTTAAAATATAAAGAAAAAGTTTAGTTACAAAATAAAGAAAAAGTTTGGTTACAAAATAAAAAAAATTGTCCTCATTTATCTCTGCTCAGAGGGGTATAAAGATATATGGGAAGGACGCCCAATATTATAGAACTCATTTCACCATATTTGACCGCAGGTCATTTGGAATTATTACCAGAGATCGGCCCCTTCATCGTCCGCAGACTCCCAAACTAAAGATCTCCAGGGAAGAATGCTGTGTAAAAACATCTTTCCCTTCGTGTCTCGGCTCCATGCGGAGGATTCGGGACATCTGTTGTCCATTTTTTTTTTTTTTTTGCATAATGAAACTGTCCTATTTTATGACGAATCCGCAGAATAATCTTCTCCAACTTTATTTCCACTTCGTTATATTTAGCCGGAGTCGTTTCCCATGAATCACGGATCGTTTGTTGTGACTTATTCTTTGCTCGTCGCGGCGTCGCCGTCATTGGAGATTTCATGTTTGTCTGGGGGTCGCCACCAAAACAAACACGTTTTTTAATCAAAAGTCCTAGAGCTGCTCACAAAGTCTACAAGTCATTCATTCGTCTTCTCATTGCTTGCCCAGCAGCTCAAAGTTACAAAAAGTTTTACAAAAAGTTGCAGGGAAGTTTTTGGGTTCTCATGTAGCCACTTGTCCTCCTCTGTTACTTAGTTCTGTCTGTTTTTTTTTTAGGAAAACGTGATGATATACTAAAGCTGGTCATCCAGCCGAACTCTGAAGGACAAATTTGAGGGTGTGATAGGTGAAATAGTTTACCGGTCGGTTCGGTATTGCAGGAATTAGACTGTCCAACGCAACCGAGAGTAGCCCAATGTAACAAAAAGTATCAAAATAACTAAAGAATTGTCACAAAAACACTACAAAAGTGAACAAAAAATTACATATTTTGACTCACTGGAAACATCATCCCACTATACAAACAAAAATATAAGATTAAAACATGTTTCCCCATGTTTCAGCATTATTATTATTAGTTGGCCTTCAAACTGGACCATCTAAATTACTCTACCTCAAAGGAACCACCAGCAACAGAAACTGTACTGTTAGGCTCAATGGGTGAGGTGGATCCTCAAAGCTCAAGGTCTGAGTGGGCACGCGGGACAGGGCATCGCTGCAGCAAGCAGTTGAGGCACACGGGAAACAAGTAGCAGAGGAGCAGGAGACGCAGGCAAACTGGAATCTGGGAACAGGTCCCAGAGGGCCTGGAGACCGCAGACAGTTTAGCAGAATTACTTTAAGCTGCAGGCAGACAGGAAACAGGTAGTAGAGGTACTGGAAGCCGCAGACAGAAATTAAATGTCCTGGAGACTGCAGACAGGTAGAAGAGGTACTGGAACTCATAGGAAGACAGGAGATGGGGAAGTAGGTGTGTAGCCCTGGTATGTAAGGCACACAGGATCTGGAGAATGCACAGTAAGGTAACAGTTAAAGCTTGACACTCACTTACACTTCAGACACACCCACAGGGGTGTATAGGGGAGTGACGTGTAGCACAGGAGGGAGTCAGTCTAGCTTCCTGTCATCGTACAGAGCAGTCAGGGCTAGTTCTTCTCAGACAGTGAGGATTCCTGTCAGAGCTCTGGGTGAGCAGAAGATTAGTTCCTGCCAATTCAACGAAGTGGAGTCTAGTAACGGATGACTAGTTATCATCCCGAGTCTAGTCAGAGTTACCTTTTACTCAGTCTGAACTTTGAGGAAACTGAGAGTTACTCAGTGAGACCAAGGAAGAAAACTGACTTTCTATCTTCACGCTTCAGTGCTACATTGAAAGCAGAAGCAGGGCGAAGGGCATAGTGGGAAGGATTCAGAAGTGCCTTAAGGATCGGATTATCCTGCACATTGTCACCGGTCACTGGGGACCGAAGAGTCACTATAGCTCCAGGCATAGTGATAGAAAAGCCAGAGTCTTACTGGACCTTAGGTTGCAGAAAGCCGCCCTTAGAGTGCCAGTACGTAACCGAGTCAGGAGAACAAGACTTCTGAGTCCGGCGCGCGGCAAAAGAAAGTACTTAGTTCACCACTTATAAGGCTCTATCACAAAACCAGCCGGGCAGTACAGCTAGTGGGAAAAGCTGAAAACTATAGAGTTAACTTAGCTACAGGCAAGCTTGGACTCACTCATCATTTGGAAAGAGAAGGAGGCCTGTAACCTGCTCAACTGTTACCGCGACGTGCATTCATCCACCCCGAACAGCCTCCCTGGGACCTGCCTGAACAACTTGAAGTAAAAGGTATGGAAAGAAGCTTCTATGTGTGAGACTGAGTTATTTGATTGCATCCCTGCACAACCCCACCATAACTATCGACCTGAGGGAAGAGTCCCACCTGTAGGGGACCCGACATCTAGCTGCCTCACCATCCCCTCAGAGATCTACAGCAGCGCTGGTCTTAGTGATCAGAGAACTACAGGTGGCGTCACGAACTGTATATATACCTATCCCCTGTAAATATTCCCCCCAACATACGCCTGACCGCCAGGGCCACAGACCGAGCCAGCGCTACCTGTGACAACCCCATAGACTTCCATGGGCTCGGCTCTGAGTACCCCATTGCTCTGGTAAACCACAATTGTGGTGCGGGTCAAGACAAACTTGGCGTCACGAACAGGATCCGAAACTTGCAGAATTGCGAGCCCTGTGTGCCTGTGGAGTGTTTTGGTGAAAAAAAGACTGTTGCTATTGTTTGGTGCCAAATACCGCCATATTTGCCGCCATATTCGCGCCCTGAGGCGCTGGAGAAGAAGGTGGGCGTACCTGAAGGCGCGTGCAAAGTCTTGGACACGCCCCCGGCTCTGACTCAGCGGCAGGTCCTGCGACAGGAAGTGGACGCTCTGACATCAGAGCGCCTGCGACGAAGGTCCTGTTCCTACTGCTGTGCCTGGGAAATAGCAGCTTCTGAAACCGGTAGGCTCCGTTTAACCAAGGGGGCGCTAATATGTTGCAACAACCGGCCGACAGTGCGGCCCCAGCCGGAGGACCCGACTCCGCACCGCGTGGCGTTGTAGCGCCAGATGGGGGCGCAGGCCCAGCACTCAGTCCGGTGGTCCCGCTCATGCCACTAACGCTTCCATATATGCCTGGGGCGAAATGGCTTCCCCAGTACAGCGGGAGCCAGGCACTTTAGCAGGATTCAAACGGAAGATATGCAGTGTCCTGGAAATGTACTCTATGTCTGAGAGGCAAAAAGCTGCAGTATTAATAGGGCAGCTAACTGGCGCTGCTGAGAGAGAAGTGGAGACTTGGGCTACCACGGACCAGGAGTTGGTGCCTGCAATCCTCTTAAAGTTACAGGCCATTTTTGAAGATCGCACCGAAACAGATCTCCGGATTGCATTCTATAACTGTTCACAGCAACCAAGTGACAGCATAAGGGACTATGCCTGCCGACTACAAGGGGCCCTGAGAGCCCTCAAGCAGGTTAATACCATAAGTGTCATTGATGAAAATAAGATGCTGAAAGAACAATTTGTGCAGGGACTGAGGTCCCAAGCGGAACGCAGAACTGTGAATTGGTGGTCTTTAGATCACCCTGATGCTACCTTTGATGCCCTAAAGGACATGGCAATAAAAGGGCTGCGGCCCCTGGGCAAACCTGAGGTGGCCACCCAACATCACCAGGGTGAAGTCACTCTGGAGCCGGCGGCAACCCCCTTTTCCTCGCTAGTGGCCGAAACCAAAACGCAGGTGACACCCCTAGTGAATTGGACTGTCTGCGCTCAGAGGTGCGCCAGCTGACTAAAAATCTGGCTGCTGTGATGAGTGCCCTGCAGCTGCGGAAAGAGGAAGAAGGGAAGATCTTATTAGCTGATTGCCCAGAAGACGTCCCGTGGATGAACCGGAGAAGAAGGAAGGCGTCGCCCCCCGGAGGAGGACAACGCCACCCCCAGGAGCGACCTCTGATCAACACCCTCCTCGTCGGGAGATCACCTGTTACCGATGCAACCGGAAAGGTCATATGTCTCCACAGTGTCCTTTAAACGGGCAGAACCTGGGTCCGAGGGCCAACACCCAGGAGGAGACCCGTCAGGCCCCCTAGACTGGAACGCAGGTATGTGGGTGGACGACCCTACCTGTCTATCATTCTAGATGGTATTGCTGTTCCGGCATTGTTAGACACTGGGTCTCAGGTGACCCTAATACCTGATGCCCTATATACTAAGTTCTGGTCAATGGACAGTCTTAAACCCCCGAGCCCTGACTTTACCGTGTATGCTTCTAATGGTCTTCCTGTAGAAGTACTCGGGACAAAATGTGTAGATGTGAAAGTGGGCAGAGAGGAGTTGAAAGACCAGGGGCTTCTGGTAGTAAAGACTGTAAATGAGGAGAACGGTTTAAATATAATTTTGGGTACTAACATTATCAGTAATTGTTTGGGAGAAGTTGTGTTCTTACTCCAACAGCTCGCTGAGATTGCCCGACCAAGGCAGAAAGGAGTAATCCAAAGAGAGATCCGGGCCCTGGTGTGTCAGCAGCAAGCGAAGCTTACAGACGGCGAAATTGGTAATGTACGGGTCACTGACTCGAATCCCATTGTGATACCCCCAATGAGTGAAATGATAATCTGGTGCAGGGCAGCCATAGGTCTGAGAGGACAGAATTACCAAGCTGTAGTAGAACCCCACCATTCAGAACATAGACCTACACTTATGACTGCTAGGGAGTAGTGGAAGTGGTGAATGGAAGAGTACCGGTACGGCTTCTCAACTGGGGAGATGATGAGGTAAACTTACCCCGTTATGCAACCATTGCTAAACTACATGCTGTTGACAATAATTCTATTCTCCCGGCTGAGTCCTTAGACTCCCGCCAAATAGCGGAGGACAATGACCCGGCAACCCAGGTGGCGGAATGGTGTCAGCAACTCCATGTTGGGACGGACACCACTCCCGCTCACCAGAAGCAAGGGGTATTACGGGTGGTGCAAGAGTACGCCCAAGTATTTAGCAAGAATCCACTTGATTTTGGGATAATTAAGGGAGTACAACATCATATCCCTACAGGCAGTCATCCTCCCATCAAAGAGCGGTATAGGCCTATACCCCAGCCCATTATCAGAAGGCTAAGGAAATGTTGCGAGATATGAAAGAAGCCGGAGTAATCAGGGATAGTTGTAGTCCCTGGGCAGCACCTCTAGTCCTGGTTAGAAAGAAAGATGGTAGCTTGAGAATGTGTGTGGATTACAGGCAGGTGAACCGCATAACACACAAGGATGCATACCCGTTACCACGTATAGAGGAGTCATTAGCTGCTCTGAAAACGGCTAACTACTTTTCTACCCTTGATCTGACTAGTGGATACTGGCAAGTGGCTGTGGCTGAGGAGGATCGTGAGAAAACGGCTTTCACCACCCCAATGGGGCTCTGTGAGTTCGACAGAATGCCGTTTGGGCTCAGCAGTGCCCCAGGAACATTTCAGAGAGTGATGGAGAACTGCCTGGGACATCTCAATTTTGAAACCGTGCTGCTATACTTAGACGACGTCATCGTGTACTCCAAGACATATGAGGACCATCTGAAGCACCTGGCAGAATATTTGAGTCCCTGTCCAGGTACGGGATGAAGTTGAAACCCTCAAAATGCCATCTACTCAAACAGAAGGTACAATATTTGGGGCACATCGTCAGTTCGGAAGGAGTAGCGCCGGACCCAGAGAAAGTCACTGCCATCCAGAAGTGGCCGGAGCCGAAGAACCTCAAGGAAGTGCGACAGTTCCTGGGACTAACGGGTTACTACAGAAGGTTCGTGAAAGATTACACGAAGAAGGCAGCGCCTCTACAGGATCTCCTAGTAGGCCAATCCCTAAAGAGCAGAAATCCTCCCTTCAATTGGGGTAAGGAACAGGCTGAAGCATTCCAAAAGATGAAAGAGATCCTTACAGGCGATGAGATCTTGACGTATCCTGATTACAGCCAACCGTTCCTGCTGTACACCGATGCTAGTAATGAAGGTTTAGGAGCAGTTCTCAGTCAGAAGCAGAATGGCCAAGAAAAAGTCATCGCTTATGCCAGCAGAAAACTCAGGCCAACTGAGAGGAATCCGGAAAATTATAGCAGCTTCAAGCTGGAGTTTCTGGCGCTGGTCTGGGCCATTACTGAAAGATTTAAGCACTACCTGGCCTCCAACAAGTTCACGGCGTACACAGACAACAACCCGCTAACGCACCTGGAAACGGCCAAGTTGGGCGCCATGGAGCAGCGTTGGATGGCTCGGTTGTCTAATTACCAGTTTACTATCAAGTACCGGGCAGGCCGAAAGAATGCTAATGCTGACGCATTGTCCCGAATGCCGCATGACTCTGACACGGAGGAAGAATCGGACGACCTGGAAGAAATTGAGCTACCTGCGTTCCATCGAAATGGGGTAGTCCACGAGCATCGAGTCTACAGAAAGCAGTATGGTGCAACGTTAAATCCTTTACCCCATCACAGCTGGAAAGAGACTCAGGACAGCGATCCAGTGGTCAGCCGTATCAAGGAGTTGTTAAGACAGGAAGGTTCCTCCTTGGAAAAAGATGCACCTATGTCAGCAAAGCTCCTGTGGAACGAGAGAAGCAGGTTATTCCTATACCGTGAGAAGTTGTGCAGGAGATACGTCAATCCCAGGACCCACGAGATGGTCTGGCAAATAGTGGTCCCCAAGGCAGACGTCCAAATGGTGTTGGAAGCATACCATGATCAAGCAGGACACTTTGGCTGGAGAAAGCTGGAGACCCTGTTGAGGTGCCGGTTCTACTGGGTAGGGATGCGCAGCTCCATTGAGAGGTGGTGTCGGAACTGTGGACCCTGTGGTCTCAGAAGAAAGGACTACGGTAGTCAGAGGGCACCCCTGCAGCCTATCCGGACGACTCGTCCCTTGGAGATTGTGGCCCTGGACCACATCAAACTGTCGCCAAGTAGATCTGGATACTCATACGCCTTGACCATGGTGGACCATTACTCTAGATTTCTGGTGGTTGTACCAGTTAAGGATCAGACAGCAGTGACGGCAGCAAAAACCTTTCAAGCAAGCTTCTGCAGACCGCATGGGTATCCGGAGCAAGTATTAACTGATCAAGGACCTGCTTTCGAAGCTGATCTATTCAAGGAATTCTGTCACATGTATGGGTGTAAGAAAATTAGAACAACACCATACCATCCTCAAACCAACGGTCTTTGCGAGAAAATGAACCACATTGTCCTTGATTTGTTGAAATCCATACCGTTGGAAGACAGAAATCGATGGCCGGACTTACTACCTGATTTGGTTGACTTGTATAACCATATACCTGTAAGTTCCACTAACTGCACTCCAGCCTATCTTATGAGAGCAAGGCCCGGAAGACTACCAATGGATTTAGAACTTGGAGTGGTAGAACCAGAGGCAGATGACGCTATTGAAAACTGGGACATCAATCGGCAAGAGCAATACAGAAGAGTGCAAGTCTGTGTAGAAGAAAGTCTCAACAAGACACGGGAGAAACAGGAAGATATTTACAACAGGAATGCTCCTGCCAAGCCTTTGATGCCTGGAGAAGTGGTATTGAAAAGGAAAAGGAAAATGCACAAATTGGATAACCAGTGGGAGCAAGAACCCTACGTCGTACAAGATTCCAAATATGACAATAGAAAAGTTTGTATCATCAGTAAGGACGGAGGAAGAACAATATCCACTGTGTCCAGAGACCATTTGAAATTGTGTCCAGAACCCTTAAAGTTTCGTGAAGAGAACTCTGTCATCAATCAAGAAGAAAGAAAAGAAGAGGTCATACACACGGATCTGGGAGATTTCCCTGCAGATTGGCCGAGACTGGGAGATGCTGTAATAATTCCGGTGTTGCAATTTTATCAGCCACAAGAGGAAGTTCTACCTCCAGTTGTGCCCATGGTGCCAGTTGAGCCAGTTCAGGAGTTACCTACTCCAGCAGCACCCCAACCTGCGGAACCTCAAGAGGAAGAATAATCGGAAGCAGCGCCCCATGCTATGGGAACCCCTGGTGAAGCTGACTCACACTGCCCAGCCATCAGTACGCTTGCCAGATCCATAGAAAGATTGAGGCAGTTCTATAGTTTGCCGTTACGTAGAACAGTTGGGTTAGAGATTAATATACCTGAAGCTACTCCACGTAGATCAGAACGTACAACGAAAGGGAAGATACCTATTCGTTATCAAAAGTAGTCCTAGCAAACTAGTTTACTAAGTATGGATAATTGTATAAAGTATTGTTATGATATGTAAATTACTTGAAAATGTTTCATGATGGACTCTGAGGCTGAGGACTGAGCCAGCCCAAGAACTGATCTTGTATATAGTTGCACTTTGTGCATTCTCTACCAGCACACCTACCTCTGAACATAAAACCCGTATGGTGAGGCACTGAGTGAGGTCTGCATTCAGATGTCCTGCAGCCCACCCAGGACCCACGTTGAAGGTTTGGTGCGGGTCCTTCACAAGAATATCGTCATCTATTTATATGAAAATGTCTATTTAGTATTTTGTATTTTTCTATGCCTATTGTTATAATGCAACGTTCAAGAAATCCGTACCTCCCTGATGGGAAGAGTTTAAAATGTTACTTGTTTAAATGGAAAACAAAATGTCTTTCTTCTTATATTTCACAGCCCGGAGTGCTGTATTTTACCAAGGGGGAATGTGTAGCCCTGGTATGTAAGGCACACAGGATCTGGAGAATGCACAGTAAGGTAACAGTTAAAGCTTGACACTCACTTACACTTCAGACACACCCACAGGGGTGTATAGGGGAGTGACGTGTAGCACAGGAGGGAGTCAGTCTAGCTTCCTGTCATCGTACAGAGCAGTCAGGGCTAGTTCTTCTCAGACAGTGAGGATTCCTGTCAGAGCTCTGGGTGAGCAGAAGATTAGTTCCTGCCAATTCAACGAAGTGGAGTCTAGTAACGGATGACTAGTTATCATCCCGAGTCTAGTCAGAGTTACCTTTTACTCAGTCTGAACTTTGAGGAAACTGAGAGTTACTCAGTGAGACCAAGGAAGAAAACTGACTTTCTATCTTCACGCTTCAGTGCTACATTGAAAGCAGAAGCAGGGCGAAGGGCATAGTGGGAAGGATTCAGAAGTGCCTTAAGGATCGGATTATCCTGCACATTGTCACCGGTCACTGGGGACCGAAGCGTCACTATAGCTCCAGGCATAGTGATAGAAAAGCCAGAGTCTTACTGGACCTTAGGTTGCAGAAAGCCGCCCTTAGAGTGCCAGTACGTAACCGAGTCAGGAGAACAAGACTTCTGAGTCCGGCGCGCGGCAAAAGAAAGTACTTAGTTCACCACTTATAAGGCTCTATCACAAAACCGGCCGGGCAGTACAGCTAGTGGGAAAAGCTGAAAACTATAGAGTTAACTTAGCTACAGGCAAGCTTGGACTCACTCATCATTTGGAAAGAGAAGGAGGCCTGTAACCTGCTCAACTGTTACCGCTACGTGCATTCATCCACCCCGAACAGCCTCCCTGGGACCTGCCTGAACAACTTGAAGTAAAAGGTATGGAAAGAAGCTTCTATGTGTGAGACTGAGTTATTTGATTGCATCCCTGCACAACCCCACCATAACTATCGACCTGAGGGAAGAGTCCCACCTGTAGGGGACCCGACATCTAGCTGCCTCACCATCCCCTCAGAGATCTACAGCAGCGCTGGTCTTAGTGATCAGAGAACTACAGGTGGCGTCACGAACTGTATATATACCTATCCCCTGTAAATATTCCCCCCAACATACGCCTGACCGCCAGGGCCACAGACCGAGCCAGCGCTACCTGTGACAACCCCATAGACTTCCATGGGCTCGGCTCTGAGTACCCCATTCCTCTGGTAAACCACAATTGTGGTGCGGGTCAAGACATAGGTAGCAGAAGTACTGAAAGCCACGGGCAAACAGGAGACGTCCTGGAGACCGCAGGCAGGTAACAGAGGTACTGGAACTCATAGGCAGACAGGAAACAGGGAAGTAGATAGCAGAAGTACTGAAAGCCACAGGCAAACAGGAGATGTCCTGGAGACCGCAGACAGGTTACAGAGGTACTGGAACTCATAGGCAGACAGGAGTCGGGGAAGTAGGTAGCAGAAATATTGACAGCCACCGGCAAACAGGAGAGGCCCTGGAGAACGCAGACAAGTAGAAGAGGTACTGGAACTCATAGGCAGACAGGAGACGGTGAAGTAGGTAGCAGAAGTACGGAAAGCCACGCGCAAACAGGAGACGTCCTGGAGGCCGCAGACAGGTAACAGAGGTACTGGAGGCCGCAGGAAGAAAGTAGATGTCCTGGAGACCACAGACAGCTATCAGGGCTATTGGAAGCTGTAGACAGACAGGAAATGGGGAAGCAGGTAGCAGAGGTACTGGAAGACGCACACAGAAAGTAGACGTCCTGGAGACCACAGCCAGCTAGCAGAGCTATTGGAAGCTGTAAGCAGACAGGAAATGGGGAAGCAGGTAGCAGAGGTACTGGAAGATGCACACAGAAAGTAGACATCCTGGAGACTACAGACAGGTGGCAGAGGTATTGGAACCCATAGGCAGACAGTAGACTGGGAAGCAGGTACTGGAAGTCGCGGACATACAGGAAACGTCCTGGAGCCCACAGACAGGTAGCAGAGGTACTGGAAGCGGCAGGTAGAAAGTAGGCGTCCTGGAGATTGCAGACAGCTAGCAGAGCTATTGGAAGCTGTAGATAGACAGGAAATGGGGGAAACAGGTAGCAGAGATACTGGAAGCCTCGGACCTACAGGAGACATCCTGGAGACCGTAGACAGGCAGCAGAGGTACCGAAAGCCGTAGTCAAAGGGTCCAGAATTTGCAAAGGGTCTACGACAAGAAAATTACACATCTTTTTTAATGCAGTGAGATTAATTTTAAAGGAATCTGAGAGCGCGGTTGTATATATACTCAGAGAAGCGGTCTGGCCTGAATCCAGAAATCCCACTTCTCCCATGTTGCTGTCAGCCATGTATACATTAGGAGGAGGCCACCGCTCTGGTTTATTGCAGAGAACTTTCCTCTTGTGCTTAGAACTTCTCTGAAACCTCAGACATTTCCTTGGAGTTTGTCTTTATAGCTCATATACATCTGGATAGTGAAATGCACAAGGGAGCCACATCGGAATTATCAGAGATAAGGTCTGTGATCGTCCATGGGGGTGACGGGATCATGGCGTCATGGAAAGTTATTGGAATATATAATTACTGTAAAAACTGGATCTCTGTTATTCATTAAAACGAAGCTCTCATCAGAGAATGACGCTATTTAATTCTTTCCTTTGTGTTTCAGGTATTTTTAAAAACATTTTGGCAATGTTTTGTTTTTCATATCACAATTTTTACTAAAAAAAAAAAAATTAGTAATCTTGCAGTTTTCACATTGGCCAATGCTTTTTTACACTCGTACTTCCTGTCTTTTCAGGAAAGAGATTTCCACAAGCTCCTTATCATCAGAGGCAGGATTTCAATACTTGATGACACCTCTATACACAACTGATAACACAGGATCCACTAATTACAATAGGTGATATCACAGCTCACCTCCTCCTCCTCCTGTACAATGACTGATAACACCTCTATATACAGTAGATGACACAGGATCCACCATTCACAATAGGTGATGTCACAGCTCACCTCCTCCTCCTGTACAATGACTGATAACACCTCTATATACAGTAGATAACACAGGATCCACCATTCACAATAGGTGATGTCACAGCTCACCTCCTCCTCCTGTACAATGACTGATAACACCTCTATATACAGTAGATAACACAGGATCCACCATTCACAATAGGTGATGTCACAGCTCACCTCCTCCTCCTCCTGTACAATGACTGATAACACCTCTATATACAGTAGATGACACAGGATCCACCATTCACAATAGGTGATGTCACAGCTCACCTCCTCCTCCTGTACAATGACTGATAACACCTCTATATACAGTAGATAACACAGGATCCACCATTCACAATAGGTGATGTCACAGCTCACCTCCTCCTCCTGTACAATGACTGATAACACCTCTATATACAGTAGATAACACAGGATCCACCATTCACAATAGCTGATGTCACAGCTCACCTCCTCCTCCTGTACAATGACTGATAACACCTCTATATACAGTAGATAACACAGGATCCACCATTCACAATAGGTGATGTCACAGCTCACCTCCTCCTCCTGTACAATGACTGATAACCCTCTATATACAGTAGATAACACAGGATCCACCATTCACAATAGGTGATGTCACAGCTCACCTCCTCCTCCTGTACAATGACTGATAATACCTCTATATACAGTAGATAACACAGGATCCACCATTCACAATAGATGATGTCACAGCTCACCTCCTCCTCCTGTACAATGACTGATAACACCTCTATATACAGTAGATAACACAGGATCCACCATTCACAATAAGTGATGTCACAGCTCACCTCCTCCTCCTGTACAATGACTGATAACACCTCTATATACAGTAGATAAGACAGGATCCACCATTCACAATAGATGATGTCACAGCTCACCTCCTCCTCCTGTACAATGACTGATAACACCTCTATATACAGTAGATAACACAGGATCCACCATTCACAATAAGTGATGTCACAGCTCACCTCCTCCTCCTGTACAATGACTGATAACACCTCTATATACAGTAGATAGCACAGAATCCACCATTCACAATATATGATGTCACAGCCCACCTCCTCCTGTACAATGACTGATAACACCTCTATATACAGTAGAGAACACAGGATCCACCATTCACAATAGGTGATGTCACAGCTCACCTCCTCTTCCTGTACAATGACTGATAACACCTCTATATACAGTAGATGATGTGTAGCCCAGCTTCGCAGGCACACATGAAAATCCAGGAGAGTGCACTGGAAGGTAACAGCCAAAGCTTGATAACAATTCACTCATGTCACTCACACTCTTTAGACACACCCATAGGGGTATATAAGTTTGGTGGGTGTCATCATAGTTTAGTTTGTTTCCTGTCTTCGGACAGAGGAGTCACCTTCCTGTCTTAGGACAGTGAGTCAGTCAGATCAGTTTCCTGCTAAGTTCAGAGCAGAGACTTCAGCCGCCTGTCCCAGGACAGTGAAGTCCAGTCGACAGAGGTCCTGGACTAGGAGAATACTGAGAGCTGCTCAGCGAGCCCAAACAGGGAATCTGTGATTCGACTTCTATGCAGCAGTGCTTATGTTAAGAGTGGAAAGCAGGGCGAAGGGCACAGTGGAGAGGACGGAGCAGTGCCTTAGGTATTGGATTACCTGCACTAAATCACCGGTCACTGGGGACCGAAGCGTTACTATTGTTTCAAGCATAGTGACAAGAAAACCAGAGGCATCTGGACTACAGGTCGCAGAGAGCAGCCCTAAGTGTCAATACGTAACCGGAGTCAGGTGGAACAGGGACTTTGAGCTAGGCCAAGCAAAAGTAAGGACTTAGTTCCATCACCTAGAAGGCTTCACCACAACGTTGGCCGGGCAGTACAGCTACAGAGAAAGCTGGAGTTTTAGAGTTAACTTTGCTTCAGGCAAGTTGGACTCACATTATATGGAAGTTAAGGAGGCCTCTAACCTGCTTGGCTGCTACCTGAAAGTGCACTCTCCACCCCGACCAGCTTCCCGGGATCTGCTTGAACCACCAACAGTAAAAGGTATGGAAAGAAGCTGCATTGTGTCTGGCTGAATTCTTACTATACCCTGCAACATCATCATCCACCATAGACTTCCAGGGACACGTCTCACCTGTGGGAGACTTACTACCAAGCTGCCCCATAACACCCCCTGTGAAGACCCTTACAGCAGCGCTGGTACAAATTACCAGAAACCACAGGTGGCGTCACGAACTATCCTAATAATCCCCTGTAAATATTCCCCCCATCGCATTGACTGCCAGGGCCACGGACCGAGCCACCGCTACCAGAGACATCTCCCATGGAAATCGATGGGCTCGGCTCCGAGTACCCCATAGCCCTGGTATCCACAATTGTGGTGCGTGAGTCAAACAATAGCACAGGATCTGTTGTGAATAGGCTGGAAATGAGTTCTGAGCAGAAGCTCCCTCTGGTGGTTACAAACGGTACTGGACTGTCCAGTGAAGATTGTGAGGATTGGGAATCAGGTGTTACTGACTGGTCTTATATAAGGGAGTCACCTTCCCATCAGGGTTGCCGGTGATCAATTGTTCTGGTCTCAATCCTTGATTCCTGTTTCCTTGGTAGCCTGCTGTGTCGTGTCTGAATCTCCTGCTAACAGATAAGACATTTTCTTCTTTTTGTTTTTGTGCTTGATTTTTGCATTTTGTCCTGCACTTCTGTGGGGGCCTTCAGGGTCCCCTCTGGAGGCTTTTGCCTCTCAGTTCAGTTCAGCCACTGATGTTTGTACATTTGCTTTTTCCAGTTTTTTCAGTGGCTGCTGTTTTGTTTTTGGTTACACCAGAGAACTAATTTAGGTGGTAGAGGTCGTGTGATCTCAGGTGTTTTTGAAATTAGTAGAGTTGGTGCTTTTCAGGGTTTTTTGGGATTGCAGTAAGTGCCCTTCCTATCCTTTTCTATTTAGTAAGTTTGGGCCCCAACGTTTGCTCATACTATTTTCTGTCTGTGTCAGTATTTCTTCTTGTCTAACCGCCATTACATGTTTGGGGGCTTTCTATGTTCTTTGGGGATCTGCTCCGGGGCAGATAGCTTTCCTCTTTCTATCTTTAGGTGTAGTTAGTTTCTCAGGCTGTGACGAGGCATCTAGGACCAACGTAGGAACGCTCCACGGCTGCCTCTAGTTGTGGTGGTTAGTCAGGGTACTGCAATCTCATAGTTTCCAACTGCTCTGGTGTATTTCCTTTTTTGCCTGCACTCCTCAGCTACCAGATCATATCAGTATCACCGGCCTAAACTGAAAATTATATGGTACTCACAGAAGGGAAAAATATTGTGAAAGAAAAAAGTTGTCAGAGTTGTCAGAGTTGTCAGAGATTTTTTTTTTCTGTTTGTTGCATTTTTTTTTTCCCTCTGTATCTCTGGGTGCTGAGGAGGATTTTTTTTTTTTCTCTCAATGGAGTTTGCACAGTTGTCTGGCCGTGTGGATCAGCTTGCCACTGAAGTTCGGAGTATTGCTACCTATCTTGCTAGGTTGCCTGTTGTGGAACCTAGGATTCCCATGCCAGATTTGTTTTTAGGGGATCGAGCTAAGTTTTTGAATTTCAAAAATAACTGTAAATTGTTTTTTGCCTTAAAATCTAAGTCCTCAGGGAACGCAGCGCAGCAGGTTCAAATTGTCATCTCTCTCCTGCGCGGCGACCCTCAGGATTGGGCTTCTTCCCTGACACCTGGGGATCCTGTTTTGAGTGATGTTGATGCGTTTTTTCAGGCTTTGGGGTTATTGTACGATGAGCCTAATGTCACTGATCAAGCTGAAAAAACTTTGTTGGCATTAAGTCAGGGGCTTGAGGACGCTGAGTTATACTGTCAGAGATTCCGTAGGTGGGCAGTCCTGACCAAATGGAATGACGACGCTTTGGCAGCTCTTTTTCGGAAGGGACTGTCAGATAATGTAAAGGATGTTATGGTGGGATTCCCTGTTCCCTCTGGTCTCAATGATTCTATGTCATTAGCGATTCAAATTGACAGACGTTTGCGTGAGCGGAAAGGTATGCGTGGAATAATGTTGCCTTGTGAACCTGCTTCTGAATCCATGCAGTGTGATAGAGTGGTTTCTGGGGCACAGCGTCATGAATTTCGAAAGCGCAATGGGTTATGTTTCTACTGTGGTGATGCCTCTCATGCTATTTCTGTCTGCCCTAAGCGGGGAAGACGTTTTGCTCGCTCAGTTGTCTTGGGTAGTGTTCAGACTAAGTTTTTGTTAACTGTTACCCTGATATGCTCTCTGTCCTCATTTTCTGCTCAGGCTTTTGTTGTTTCTGGAGCAGCTATTAACCTGATGGATTTTGATTTTGCTAAACGTTGTGGGTTTCCCTTGATACCCCTACGGAAGTCTATTCCCCTACTGGGGATCGATTCTACCCCTTTGGCTGAGAATAAACCTCAGTTCTCTACTCAGGTGATAATGAGGGTAGAACCTGATCATTGCAAATTTTTGGTTCTGTATAATCTGCATGACATTATCGTACTGGGTTTCCCTTGGTTACAGTCTCATAATCCTGTTTTGGATTGGAAATCTGTGTCTGTTACCAGTTGGGGCTGTCAATGTGTTAATACCAACACTCCTGTTTTTTCTGCCTCCCCCCAGGCTCAGGATGTTCCTGACTTTTTGATTGATTTTTCTGATGTGTTTAGCGAAAGTAAATCTGCATCCTTACCTCCCCATAGGAGCTATGACTGCGCTATTGAATTAGTGCCTGGTAGTAAATTCCCTAAAGGTCGCCTTTTTAACTTGTCTGTACCTGAACATGACGCTATGCGGTCTTATATCAAGGAGTCATTGGAGAAGGGTCATATCAGACCATCCTCTTCACCCTTAGGTGCCGGTTTTTTCTTTGTGGCCAAAAAGGATGGTTCATTAAGGCCGTGTATTGATTATCGTCTCTTGAACAATATTACTGTGAAATATCAATATCCGTTACCCTTGATCTCTGATCTGTTTTCCAGGGTGAAAAACGCTACTTGGTTTACCAAGCTTGACCTCAGGGGGGCATATAACCTTATTCGCATTAAGCACGGGGATGAATGGAAGACGGCATTTAATACCCCTGAAGGGCATTTTGAGTACCTTGTGATGCCCTTTGGACTGTCTTCCAGTCCTTCATGAATGACATTTTCAGGGATTTTGTGGATAAATTTCTGATTGTTTATTTGGATGATATCTTGATTTTTTCCAATGACTGGGACTCTCATGTAAAACATGTTCGGACTGTGTTCCAGATTTTGAGAGAGAATGCTCTGTATGTGAAGGGATCAAAGTGTCTTTTTGGCGTTCAGAGGATCTCATTTCTGTGATTCATTTTGTCCCCATCTGTTATTGAAATGGACCCGGTCAAAGTTCAGGCTATCTGTGATTGGGTCCAACCTACTTCTTTAAAGGCTCTTCAAAGATTCTTGGGTTTTGCCAATTTTTATCGTAAATTTATTGGTAATTTCTCGGTTATTGTTAAACCATTAACTGATTTGACCAGAAAGGGTTCTGATGTGGTGAATTGGCCTCCTGAGGCAGTCTCTGCATTTCAGGAACTTAAGCAGAGATTCACTTCTGCTCCTGTTCTACGGCACCCTGATGTTTCTCTACCATTTCAGGTGGAGGTTGATGCCTCTGAAATTGGGGCAGGTGCCGTTTTGTCCCAAAGAGATCCAGAGACCTCTAAAAGTAACCCTTGTGCCTTTTTCTCTCGAAAATTTTCTCCCACTGAACGTAATTATGACGTGGGTAATCGGGAGTTATTAGCCATGAAGTGGGCTTTTGAAGAGTGGAGACATTGGCTGGAGGGAGCCAAACATCAGGTGGTGGTCCTTACTGACCATAAGAATCTAGTTTATCTGGAATCTGCCAAGCGACTTAATCCTAGACAGGCCAGGTGCGCCTTGTTTTTCACACGTTTTAATTTTGTGGTTTCATTTCTTCCTGGCACTAAAAATGTTAAGGCGGATGCCCTCTCGAGGAGTTTCCTGGCGGACTCTCCTGAGTTATCTGATCCTTCTGTTATTTTGAAAGAGGGTGTAGTTCTTTCCGCCATCTCGCCCAATTTGAGACTGGCTCTGGAGGGGTGCCAGGAAGATAAGCCCGAGCGCTGCCCTGTTGGGAAATTGTTTGTCCCGGACCAGTGGAAAAAGAGTGTAATGTCTGAGATTCATTGTTCCGCATTGGCCGGTCATCCCGGAATTTTTGGTACCAGGGACTTGGTTGGACGGTCCTTTTGGTGGCCTACCTTGTCTCGTGATGTCAGGGAGTTTGTGCAGTCCTGCGGGACTTGCTCTCGCTCCAAGCCTTGCTCTCGTTCTAGTGGTTTGTTGATGCCATTACCGGTGCCCAAGAGACCATGGACCCATATCTCTATGGATTTCATTTCCGACCTCCCTGTTTCTCAGAGAATGACCGTCATCTGGGTGATTTGCGATAGGTTTTCCAAGATGATACATCTTGTGCCATTACCTAAGTTGCCTTCCTCCTCTGAATTGGTGCCTTTGTTCCTTCAGCACGTGGTTCGTTTACACGGCATTCCTGAGAACATTGTGTCTGACAGAGGAGTCCAGTTTGTTTCCAGATTTTGGAGGACCTTTTGTTCTAAAATTGGTGTTCAATTGTCTTTCTCCTCTGCGTTTCATCCTCTAGACCAATGGTCAAACTGAGAGAACAAACCAGACATTGGAGACTTATCTAAGATGCTTTGTGTCTGCTGATCAGGATGACTGGGTCTCTTTTTTGCCTTTGGCTGAGTTTGCTTTTAATAATAGGGCTAGCTCTGCCACTTTGATGTCTCCATTTTTCTGTAATTCTGGGTTTCACCCTCGATTTTCTTCTGGACAGACGGAGGCTTCTGTCTGCCCGGGTGTTGACTCTGTTGTGGAGCGTATGCAACAGATTTGGGACCAGGTAGTGGAGAGGTTGTCCCTCTCTCAGGAGAGGGCCCAGCGGTTTGCTAACCGGCATAGGACTGATGGTCCTCGGTTTAAAGTGGGGGACTTGGTCTGGTTGTCCTCAAGAAATATTCCTATGAGAGTGGCATCTCCTAAATTTAAGCCTAGGTTCATTGGACCTTATAAGATCATGGAGATTCTTAACCCTGTTTCTTTTCGTTTGCTTCTTCCAGGGACATTTAAGATCCATAACGTGTTCCACAAGTCCTTGTTGAAGAGGTTTGTTGAGCCAGTGGTTCCTACTACTGTGCCTCCTGACCCTGTTTTGGTTGAGGGCAATCTGGAGTGTGTGGTTGAGAAAATATTGAATTCTCGTTTTTCTAGACGGAAACTCCAGTATTTGGTTAAATGGAGAGGTTATGGTCAGGAAGACAATTCTTGGGTGTTTGCTTCGGACATCCATGCTAGGAGACTCATCCGTGCGTATCATAGAACTCATCCTGACCGACCTGGTTGCTCAAATGAGGGTTCGGTGACCCCTCCTCAAGGGGGGTACTGTTGTGAATAGGCTGGAAATGAGTTCTGAGCAGAAGCTGCCTCTGGTGGTTACAAACGGTACTGGACTGTCCAGTGAAGATTGTGAGGATTGGGAATCAGGTGTTACTGACTGGTCTTATATAAGGGCGTCACCTTCCCATCAGGGTTGCCGGTGATCAATTGTTCTGGTCTCAATCCTTGATTCCTGTTTCCTTGGTAGCCTGCTGTGTCGTGTCTGAATCTCCTGCTAACAGATAAGACATTTTCTTCTTTTTGTTTTTGTGCTTGATTTTTGCATTTTGTCCTGCACTTCTGTGGGGGCCTTCAGGGTCCCCTCTGGGGGCTTTTGCCTCTCAGTTCAGTTCAGCCACTGATGTTTGTACATTTGCTTTTTCCAGTTTTTTCAGTGGCTGCTGTTTTGTTTTTGGTTACACCAGAGAACTAATTTAGGTGGTAGAGGTCGTGTGATCTCAGGTGTTTTTGAAATTAGTAGAGTTGGTGCTTTTCAGGGTTTTTTGGGATTGCAGTAAGTACCCTTCCTATCCTTTTCTATTTAGTAAGTTTGGGCCCCAACGTTTGCTCATACTATTTTCTGTCTGTGTCAGTATTTCTTCTTGTCTAACCGCCATTACATGTTTGGGGGCTTTCTATGTTCTTTGGGGATCTGCTCCGGGGCAGATAGCTTTCCTCTTTCTATCTTTAGGTGTAGTTAGTTTCTCAGGCTGTGACGAGGCGTCTAGGACCAACGTAGGAACGCTCCACGGCTGCCTCTAGTTGTGGTGGTTAGTCAGGGTACTGCAATCTCATAGTTTCCAACTGCTCTGGTGTATTTCCTTTTTTGCCTGCTCTCCTCAGCTACCAGATCATAACAAGGATCCACCATTCACAATAGGTGATGTCACAGCTCACCTCCTCCTCCTCCGGTACAATGACTGATAAAACCTCTATATACAGCAGATAACACAGGCCTCCACCATTCACAATAGGTGATGTCACAGCTCACCTCCTCCTCCTCCTGTACAATGACTGATAACACCTGTATATACAGTAGATAACACAGGATCCACCATTAACAATAGGTGATGTCACAGCTCACCTCATCCTGTACAATGACTGATAACACCTCTATATACAGTAGATAACACAGGATCCACCATTCACAATAGGTGATGTCACAGCTCACCTCCTCCTCCTGTACAATGACTGATAACACCTCTATATACAGTAGATAACACAGGATCCACCATTCACAATAGGTGATATCACAGCTCACCTCCTCCTCTTGTACAATGACTGATAACACCTCTATATACAGTAGATAACACAGGATCCACCATTTACAATAGGTGATGTCACAGCTCACCTCCTCCTGTACAATGACTGATAACACCTATATATACAGCAGATAACACAGGCCTCCACCATTTACAATAGGTGATGTCACAGCTCACCTCCTCCTCCTCCTGTACAATGACTGATAACACCTCTATATACAGTAGATAACACAGGATCCACCATTCACAATAGGTGATGTCACAGCTCACCTCCTCCTCCTCCTGTACAATGACTGATAACACCTCTATATACAGTAGATAACACAGGATCATCATTCACAATAGGTGATATCACAGCTCACCTTCTCCTGTACAATGACTGATAACACCTCTATATACAGTAGATAACACAGGATCTATCATTCACAATAGGTGATGTCACAGCTCACCTCCTCCTGTACAATGACTGATAACACCTCTATATACAGTAGATAACACAGGATCCACCATTCACAATAGGTGATGTCACAGCTCACCTCCTCCTCCTCCTGTACAATGACTGATAACACCTCTATATACAGTACAATAGATAACACAGGATCCACCATTCACAATAGGTAATGTCACAGCTCACTTGCTCTTCCTTCCTTCACAATGCTCCTTGCACACGCTCATTAGATGCTTCAATACATAAGATAGGTTCATAGTCTTTTCATTGCTGCTAATGTACATGTGATTTCCTAAAACAATGGCAAGTTGTAGTCTATACATGTCCTAGTGGCCAGAGTGAGATTTGCAAAATTTTATTTTTTATTTTTAATGTGATTTGGAAAAAAAATGTATTTAACACATAACCTGATATAAATAATAAAACATTTTCTAGTTCTATCTTCCTGTTAAAAAGGTCATACAGGATTGCCAAAGTATAGCAGCTTTCATCCTAAAACAGCGCCATGCCTCTCCAATGGGTGTTTGTGGTAAGATTGCTTAGATCTAATCCTGGGCGACACCTTTAGGCCGGAGTCACACCAGAGAGAAATACGGACGAGTGCTATGCAAGAAAACATCGCAAAGCACTCGGATCAATGTTAATCTATGGGGCAGCTCCCATCATCTGATTTTTTCTCGGCCGTATTATATTGCACCATGCTGTGATTTGCAGCGTATATCGGCCGAGAATCGCCAATGCAAGTCTATGGGAGAAAAACTCGCACACCACACGGACCATCAGTGTGACTTGCGAGAAATACTCACCGGTGTCCTTAGAAAAGCCAGGAATTCAGTGTGCCATACTGTAAAATCACACTGACAGCTTACAATAGAATAGATAGAATGCATGTATACACATAGTATAGGTATATATATATATATACATACCATTGACACATATATATATAATATATATTTATATTTCATACAAAGGTAGATAGCAGAATAGGTGAAAATTCAATTGTCGGCTTCTGTAAAATCATTACAGAACCCGACAGGATAGGAGACATGGTTACATACAGTAAACCATTGCATATACGTTAGATTTATATATGTCCCTCACTAATAATGTTAGTAGTGTGTGTGTATAAAATTTTGGAGCTGTAGGTGTTAAATTAAAGGATTAATTCACGGAAAAAACTTGCGTGGGCTCCCGTTCAATTTTCTCCACCAGAGAGGGCAAGCCAGTGACTGATGGCAGAAATGAATAGCCTAGAGAGGGACCATTGTTTTTGGGCACAGCCTTGCTAAAAAAATCTGCCCCTAGCCACCCCAGAAAAGGTGCATCTGTAAGATGCGCCAATTCTGACACTTCCCATTTCCCTGTAGCGGGTGGCATAGGGGTAATAAGGGGTTAATGTCACCTTGCTATTGCAAGGTGACATTAAGCCTGGTTAATAATGGAGAGCTGTCAATAAGACAACTCTCCATTATTAATCCACTAATCTGAATGGGTTAAATAAAACACACACACATTAAGAATAAAGAGTTTTAATGAAATAAATAAACACACATTTTTTCTATCTTTATTACACTCCCATTCCATACTGAAGCCATCGATCTCCTGGAAAAAAGACAAAATAAAAAAACAACACTATACCCATACCTGTCCGCCATACAGTCAAGTCCCACGCCGCAATCTATCTGAAGGGGTTAAATAGTTTAGAAGTTGGAGCGGTGCTAATGCCACCAGCCAAGCTGTAAACCACGGAGGAATTAAGGAAAAGCTGCCTGTGTAGCCTCCCCGTCTGACCGGAGATGAACTGATTAGCGTGGGAAAGTTTCTGAACATTTTCCCATGCTGTCAGTTCACCGCGGCTCAGGCAGGGAGTCAGCACAGCCTAAGTGACATCAGCGGTAGTCACTGAGGCTGCGCATATATATAGATGGACAAAATGTGTGTTTATTTATTTCATTAAAAGTCTTTATTCTTAATGTGTGTGTTTTATTTAACCCTTTCAGACTAGTGGATTAATAATGGAGAGTTGTCTTATTGACAACTCTCCATTATTAATTAGGCTTAATGTCACCTTACAATAGCAAGGTGACATTAAACCCTTATTACCCCATATGCCACCCCTACAGGGCAATGCGCCTTTTCTGGGGTGGCTAGGGGCAGATTTTTTTTAGCCAGGGGGGGCCCAAAAACAATGGTCCCTCTCTAGGATAATAATTTCTGCCCTCAGTCACTGGCTTTCCCTCTCTGGCGGAGAAAATTACGTGGGAGCCCACGCCAGTTTTTTCCGTGAATTAATCCTTTAATTTAACACCTACAGCTCTAAAATTTTGCACACAGACACTACTAACATTATTAGTGAGGGACATATATAAATCTCACGGATATGCAATGGTTTACTGTATGTAACCATGTCTCCTATCCTGTCGGGTTCTGTAATGATTTTACAGAAGCTGACAATTGAATTATCGTCTATTTTGCTATCTACCTCTGTATGAAATATATATATATATATGTGTCTCACTGATATACAGTACAGACCAAAAGTTTGGACACACCTTGTCATTTAAAGATTTTTCTGCATTTTCATGACTATGAAAATTGTACATTCACACTGAAGGCATCAAAACTATGAATTATCACATGTGGATTTATACATTACACTTACAAAAAGTGTGAAACAACTGAAAATATGTCTGATATTCTAGGTTCTTCACAGTAGCCACCTTTTGCTTTGATTACTGCTTTGCACACTCTTGGCATTCTCTTGATGAGCTTCAAGAGGTAATCACTGGAAATGGTCTTCCAACAGTCTTGAAGGAGTTCCCAGAGATGCTTAGCACTTGTTGGCCCTTTTGCCTTCACTCTGCGGTCCAGCTCACCCCAAACCATCTCGATTGGGTTCAGGTCTGGTGACTGTGGAGGCCAGGTCATCTGGCGTAGCACCCCATCACTCTCCTTCTTGGTCAAATAGCCCTTACACAGCCTGGAGGTGTGTTTAGGGTCATTGTCCTGTTGAAAAATAAATGCTGGTCCAACTAAACGCAAACCGGATAGAATAGCATGCTGCTGCAAGATGCTGTGGTAGCCATGCTGGTTCACTATGCCTTCAATTTTGAATAAATCCCCAACAGTGTCACCAGCAAAGCCCCCCCACACCATCACACCTCCTCCTCCATGCTTCACGGTGGGAACCAGGCATGTAGAGTCCATCCGTTCACCTTTTCTGCGTCGCACAAAGACACGGTGGTTGGAACCAAAGATCTCAAATTTGGACTCATCAGACCAAAGCACAGATTTCCACTGGTCTAATGTCCATTCCTTGTGTTCTTTAGCCCAAACAAGTCTCTTCTGCTTGTTGCCTGTCCTTAGCAGTGGTTTCCTAGCAGCTATTTTACCATGAAGGTCTGCTGCACTAAGTCTCCTCTTAACAGTTGTTGTAGAGATGTGTCTGCTGCTAGAACTCTGGCATTGACCTGGTCTCTAATCTGAGCTGCTGTAAACCTGCGATTTCTGAGGCTGGTGACTCGGATAAACTTACCCTCAGAAGCAGAGGTGACTCTTGGTCTTCCTTTCCTGGGGCGGTCCTCATGTGAGCCAGTTTCTTTGTAGCGCTTGATGGTTTTTGCAACTGCACTTAGGGACACTTTCAAAGTTTTCCCAATTTTTCAGACTGACTGACCTTCATTTCTTAAAGTAATGATGGCCACTCGTTTTTCTTTACTTAGCTGCTTTTTTCTTGCCATAATACAAATTCTAACAGTCTATTCAGTAGGACTATCAGCTGTGTATCCACCAGACTTCTGCACAACACAACTGATGGTCCCAACCCCATTTATAAGACCAGAAACCCCACTTATTAAACCTGACAGGGCACACCTGTGAAGAGAAAACCATTTCCGGTGACTACCTCTTGAAGCTCATCAAGAGAATGCCAAGAGTGTGCAAAGCAGTAATCAAAGCAAAAGGTGGCTACTTGAAGAACCTAGAATATAAGACATATTTTCAGTTGTTTCACACTTTTTTGTTAAGTCTATAATTCCACATGTGATAATTCATAGTTTTGATGCCTTCAGTGTGAATGTACAATTTTCATAGTCATGAAAATACAGAAAAATCTTTAAATGAGAAGGTGTGTCCAAACGTTTGGTCTGTACTGTATATATATACATAGACTGTATATATGTTTTCACGAATATTTGAGGCAATGGATCCATTATATGTCCATTTGCAAGCCGGCGAGATTTTCGGATGCCATACAGATGTCACACGGATGCTTAGATGTGAGAAAATCGCATCCTCGCATTGCACACAGATGACATACGGATCACTATTCAGGGAACATTTGTGCGATTCTCGTCCGTGAAAAACGGACCGATTTTTTATACGTTGTGTGTGACTCCAGCCTTAAAGGGATAATCTGACTCCACTCACTTTAATATTGGGAGGTGACTTCACATCCACAGATATCTGTCTTCTCACATGTGCGAGCGGCCGGTAATGTGCACATGTCCTACTCATTAGGATTCATTAGGATAGGAAGGGTGTATGATACCTGCCCACAGATATCTGTAGGTCCGGCACACCACCCAAAGCCGAAGTGAGGGGAGCCAGAGAATCCCTTTAAGTATCTGCAGGATTCTTTTCAGAAATTGAGGTTTACCAAAGAATCTGGTTTGTTAGTAGGCGATTCATGGTAAGACAGGCTGGGGTCAAGAAAGAGCAGCAGATGGGTAGACATGGAGAGGAGATACAGGCCAACAGGACAAGAACCTAAAGGCTCAAAGCAAGGGTATTTCATAAAACCCAGAGTAACACTTGATGTTGGATGGCAATTCGACCCTACTGGTCCTTCAAGAGGTCCACATGTACGTGTCCTACAGAAGGGTGGTGCAATGCCAAGAAGCAGCAGTGAAATGGTGGCACCAAGTAAAAGGAATCAGTTGTAGGAAAGACTGAGTTTTCTATGCTGGTTATGGTGGATTGGCTACCATCCCGGCTACCATCCTGGCATATATCATGACTAGCACACTTGGCTTGGGCACAAAGCCCATCTGGTGAGGAACCCCTGAACAATCGCGAAAAGGAGAGAACATACCTAACCTGGGCACTAGCTCTCTATTCTACAGCCCACCATATCAGTCATAATGGTAAATGTGCTCTTACAATGTAGAGAAACTCAATGGACGCCATTATTTATTACCACGATTAGCTTATTTTTCTGTTTTTGCCCCATGGTCTCCATCCAGGGAGGTCTCCAAACCAAATCTTAATTTATTCTACATCCTTTTTTAACTCTATATAATGTATAAAAAAAACAGAACCATCACCTGTATTTTATAAATGTTTTCCTTTATATTGAAACCTGCCATAGGAAGTACAAAATAAAGGATTTTCTCCAAAAATATGTTCTTCTGCAGAAATGCAAAATAGTTCACAGTCCAAGAGACGATCACCGACCGTGGTGACAAATAAAAACATTCAAAGTTCCTTAGCGTTTTGGTCAAATCAAGTCTTTTGGTTTCTAATTATGTCGTATTTCAAGGTGAAGCGGTGGTCGTAAAGAACCTTCGACAAGTCCTCGACAGGTCCTTCATATTAAGCTTTAAATTGCTGGGTGACTTTTTGTTTGCAGTAAAACCCCAAAAATCCTGCACCTACGGCAGTGACCAGTAAGACCAGGGCTATAGTTATAATAATGAATATATTGGTATCTTTCATCTCCTCTTCCTCACAGTTGTCGGAAAAGTTCTGACCTAAAAGTATCTCTACTCTTTCCCCATCAGAGTTCTGACACATGGTGGCATCTAGACCTATGATGTCCGCCATGTTCCTTCTCACCATATGGGTGATCCAAGAATTTGCACAGCAGCTAAGAGGGTTTCCATATAAGGAAAGAGTTTTTAAAGTATTTTCCAAAACAGGGATATTACTTTCCTTCAGATTGCTGAAGCTGTTATTACTCAAGTCTAGAGTCTCCAAATGACAATTCTTGTTCCAAGATGGAAGCCATGTCAATTGGTTCCTGGAGAGGTTTAGATACCTAAGTTGGACGAAAAGAGGCAAGTCAACATTCAACTGAACGAGAGAATTATCTTCGATGTGTAGAACCTCAAGAGAACTTTCCAATCCTTCCAAGGCATTTGGTTTGATGGTAAGACCAAGGTTCATTGAGATATCAAGAAAAGTCAACGGTGTGCCAAAAAACGCATATTGTGGTAGAGTTTTCAGCATATTCTGCTGGAGGTTTAAATATTGTAAAGTCGGAATGTTATAAAAGTATAAACAAGCGTAGGTCCATGGTTTTTGACTTCCAGCTTCCAGGTTCATACCACACAAGTCAATGTTATTGTTTTGAAGGTCAATGGTGGCAATGCTGGGAAGATGTTGGAAGGTTCTAGACTCCACCACCTGAAGTTGGTTGTTTTGTAAGTAAAGGACTTGCAAAGATGGTAACGAGCTTGAACCCAAGGACATGTTCTGTATCGAATTTTCACTCAAGTCCAGCTCTTCCAAAGAATTCAGTCTAACTAGGTCGCCAAATTGAAACGACTGAAGGCAATTTCTGCTCAGGTTGATAAATATCAGCATTGGCATGGTGGTAAAGATGTCTTCGGTGATGGACTGGATGTTATTGTAACTCAAGTCTAGATGAGTAAGTTTTAGTAAATGAACCATACTTGCATTCCTTCCACCATCCTCATCCAACCAGCTGTATTCCTTCTGAGACGTCTCTTCTCGGAACCGGATGAAGTTCATGGATAGGTTTAAGAAAATGATATGGTTGACATTTGGGAAAACGGAAAACGTACTAGTTTGTTGTCGCTGAGGTCAACATTTCTCAACTGATATTCTTCGTCAGATTCGAAGGTGTAAAATGATTGTAGACTGTTTTTGCTGAGATTTAGACTTTCGAGTTGTCGGAGGTTAAATTGGGAGATGCAGGTGATGGAGTTCATGGCCAGGTTAATTTTTTTGAGATGAACAAGGTGCTCAAAAGAACCTTCTTCGATGTCCATGATGATATTGTTATGAAGGTCGAGTTCTTCTAGAGATGGCGTTCCCGAAAACATTTCCGGAGAAATCATTGTGATGCTGTTTTCTGAAAGAGAAAGGTAACGAAGGAGAGGAGCATATTCTAAAAAGTATCCGATCATATCTGTGTACAAGCTATTCCTTGACAAGTCCAACCTTTGGACTTTGGGTAAGTGACCTATACTTGGTAACCCATAGCTCGCAAATCGGTCCAGATAGTTATCAGAAAGATTGATTTCCTTCAAATTGACCATGTCCTCAAAGGTTCCGGGCTGGATATAATGTATCTTGTTGCTGCTTAGATCAAGGGTCTCTATAAGGGAATACAAAGCCAGTGGGGTCTTGGTGAGGTTGCGGAGGTCATTCTTAGACATATAGAGAATATTAATGTTCCCGGGAAGTCCTAGTGGAATCTCTTGAAAAGATTTGTTCTGACAATGTGCCACCGTGTTTATCTGTCGGGGAAGAGGAAACAGAAAAATATTAATAGGAGCAACGAGATATGGAAGAGTATTATCAAACCTATTTCAAGAGAATTTAGTATTTTTGACTTTATGTTGGAAGGTCAAAGCTCCGAGACCCAAAAGGATTTTACACCATCGAAGAGCAATTATTTTTATTAATTAAATCCATGTATTTTGAACTATAAATTACTTTTGCATTTGGGTTTCATTAAAAATCTTTCTCCTATTGGCTTTTACAGTCTCTTTGTTTTCCTGCATATTGCAAGTTGAGAACCAGTTAGTGAACTTGCTCTATGAGAGAGTTCGGAGTTCTTTTTTTTCTGAGCTCTCTTCTGCTGTTTTATGACCACATCAAATTTCAGCTCAACTTTGATGTGGTCTGTGGTCATAAATCAGTACAGGGGAGTTCAGAAAAAAGACAGAAGAGTTATAAACTCCCCGTCAGAACGAGCTCACTGATGGTTTCTCAGTTAACTCAAGTTAATATTCTGCAGCCAACATCCTGTAAGAATGAAATGGTGCAAAATTTTTAATGAAACCTGTTTGCAAAAAAAGTTAAATAAATAAATAAAATTGTCCTCAAGGTGTCTTTTAGTATTTTAATGCTTCTACATGGAGAAAATGAGGAGTTACAAGCAAAAAATTGACATTTTTGCAAGAAAGAATGAGAACGTACTGTAATATGACATTTGTTGTTGTACATTTTCCCTGTCGACATGCGCTACGTCTGGTTAATAAAGTTCATGGATGGCCTGGTTCTAACAGAGCGGAAGGTGTTGTTACGTAGAGGCTTTTTTTCCGGTCCCTAAGCCGGGTCCCCACAAATATGACATCCACAGGGTGTGTGTACAGTACAGGGGGAACATAGATGACACAATCTCTGTAAAGGGGTTACTCCATCAACAACATATCCTCAGGATAGAAGCTAAATGTATCATCAGAGGGCACTTGGTCATGGGGTCCCGTGTTCTCTGTGTGAACTAAGCGATAAGACCACCACTGCTTATGGACACACATGCGCTTTATCACTCACATAAACCCACAGAGGTAAACAAAGTGTTGGTCGCGCACGACCATAATGAGAAGAACCTCACGGTTGCCCCCCACCGATCACACATTTATCTTGTGGATCTATAGGACAATCCCTTTAAGTCCATGGCCAAATGAAGCTCTTCCACTATCATTTCCAAAATTGCGATTAAGGTAGGTCAGACTGACCCGTAGGTGGGTTCACTCAACCTTAGTATGTTAGCATTGGGGTGCCAAAGCTGGAACCTCCATCAATAGAGTGGGGGCCTCTCTCTAAGGACCCCATAGTAAACGCAATGGAGGCTTTATGGCTAATTGGCTTTTGCCTAATTTTTTGCACCTTTAAAGGGACTTGAGCGATGGAATAAACCTTCACCCTCCTCCGCAGTTTACAGGAGTTTAGTGTAACGAGCGCTGCTCTTCATTATACTTCTGCTTCATGTTTTCCCTAAATGTGGCTATTAACTAGTTGCCCCCCGGAGCGGCTCATTCTCAAGATACTGAGCGCGGCTCGGTTAATCTATCACAGCCCCATCTTCAATACATCGTCCATTTGGCAAATCCGCCAAAAGATGGAAGAAATATCCCCGTGACCGGAGCCGTGGGAGTCTGTGCTAATTGCTGTAGCTGTGGAGAGACATCTGCTTCACATAAGTCCTGCAGCCAGATGGGGCTGTACAATACGATGGTGCGTCTCCGGCTGGACGATGTTCTCATCGTAACGCTGCAGTGACTATGGCACGGATGGCAATGAGATTTAAAGGGGAAGTCACAACATGAAGGACAAGGCTGAGGGTGGGTCCCTTCACCAACCTGAAGTTGGAATTTGACATTCGGGCACAGACCCTGAATACTGACTTCTCCAGGAAGTCTGTGTCACTGTTTGGGTTCGGCCCCCCCCCGGACTTTGTGTGTTTCCTACGCTGTCATCTGCATGACAGCACGAGAAATACCGGCGGCTCTGATCTGATATATGAGGTCACAGTCTATTTTTTTCAAAAATCTCCAGAAAATAAAATGATCATAGTTTGTTAACTGCTGGGAACCCTGTAATCCACTGTGATCTGTGAGAGAAGTTTTCCTGCAGCACTTCCGCAGGACATAAGAGGCATTACAATGCATGGTCCTCCCAGGGACTAGTCTGTATTGAAACATAATGGACACATTAATAGCATAGGTGGATTTATGGCTCATGCGATCGATTAATTGCTCTTTTCTGGATTTCACCAGCTCCGACAAGATTCCAGCAGGACATGAAGCACATTCTTGCAGCTGATGTTTGCATAGAGGACACTTTGATGTTCTCCGGTGGAGGTTATAGTCAGAGAACAGATGCTGGGAGTAATCTGCAGCAGTTAAAGAATGGTAAATATTTCCATTGAAGATGGAGTTTGCTTTCCAAGAGCAACACTGCCTAAGTACTCTCCGGAGACCACCGCTGCCTCCTGTCACTGGGAATGCAAGATTTCTTGGCCAAGATTGAGTAGTTGTGTCATACTGGACCTAATGGATAAAAGATCCCTCCTCTAGTTTTACTGTACATGACTGTGCACACTTCCAAAGGGGCATTTTGGAGTTAAAAGTAGCTTAACATGGCTGCTCTCTTCCAAAAACAGCGCCACACAGATGCACAGGCTGGATGTGGTATTGCATCATTTATATGAAAGTAACGGGTCCTAAGTTCCAATATGAAAAATAGCCTGTGGTCACGTGTGGCAGAGTTTTTGAAAGAAAATAACAATATTTTTCTAACCCAGGGCAACCCCTGTAATGCAGCGCCCAATAGTCTGGAAATTACCAAAATTCTGCATGGACTGGCATGATAATATGGATTAATAGGCGGTCAGGTGGGAAGTCAGTTCTCTGACCCAGTACTAAATAAGATGTCACCAATGTTATAAAATGCAGATGGTACCAGGCGGCTTGTTATACATTTTGCTGTAACCCAGAAACTTCACATTATGCCTATGCTGAGCGCGCTAAATACCGCCATGTAGTGCCAAGCGTAATGCCGAAATATAGGAATATTGGCCCTTGTGAATCTGGACACATTTAGAGGGGCAGTTTACCCTATATAGCGCCCTGGTGTGACATTGCACATAGTACCTGCACACAGAGCGACCATATCACTGCGCCACGATGGCAACGATGGAACAACTCGATGCTTTTCACGTGACGTTGTATCTCTTCAGCTGTAGAGATTTCCTAGAACTCAGGATGTCGGCCACATTCTGCACAACTTCAGGAGGAGGAAACATGACAGATTCTTGGAGTTTATTTCTCTTTCTGAAAATCTGGCTGAATGCACCTCGGGTCCCGCTGGACATTTCCTCACGATGAACGGCCCAGAAATCTGCAGAAGCAAAGGGCGGAGGAAAGCTTCCCAGAGGAAATACTCCCATCTCTAATACACAGATTCCTTTTCTTACAGGAATTTGGCTCATGTCTGTGTATTGTTATATCTCCAGGATAACAGCACGAACAATGACTCAAGTGCTCAAGTATATACTGTATATACAGTGCCAACATGAGAGCAGAGGAGACTGTACAATGAGAATTATATAAAGTGTTACCAGCCCCACAGACAAGTGCAAGACTCTTAGTAGTTATATTTATATATATAGGAGTATTATAGTAGTTATATTCTTGTATATAGGGGCAGTATTATAGTAGTTATATTCTTGTACATAGGAGCAGTATTATAGTAGTTATATTCTTGTACATAGGGGCAGTATTATAGTAGTTTATTCTTGTACATAGGGCAGTATTATAGTAGTTATATTCTTGTACATAGGAGCAGTATTATAGTAGTTATATTCTTGTACATAGGGGCAGTATTATAGTAGTTATATTCTTGTACATAGGGGGCAGTATTATAGTAGTTATATTCTTGTACATAGGGCAGTATTATAGTAGTTATATTCTTGTACATAGGGGCAGTATTATAGTAGTTATATTCTTGTACATAGGGGCAGTATTATAGTAGTTATATTATTGTACATAGGGGGCAGTATTATAGTAGTTATATTCTTGTACATAGGAGCAGTATTATAGTAGTTATATTCTTGTACATAGGGGCAGTATTATAGTAGTTATATTCTTGTACATAGGGGGCAGTATTATAGTAGTATATATTTTGTACATAGGGGGCAGTATTATAGTAGTTATATTCTTGTACATAGGGGGCAGTATTATAGTAGTTATATTCTTGTACATAGGGGCAGTATTATAGTAGTTATATTCTTGTATATAGGGGACAGTATTATAGTAGTTATATTCTTGTACATAGGGGCAGTATTATAGTAGTTATAGTCTTGTACATAGGGGCAGTATTATAGTAGTTATATTCTTGTACATAGGGGCAGTATTATAGTAGTTATATTCTTGTACACAGGGGCAGTATTATAGTAGTTATATTCTTGTACATAGGGGCAGTATTATAGTAGTTATATTCTTATACATAGGAGCAGTATTATAGTAGTTATATTCTTGTACATAGGGGCAGTATTATAGTAGTTATATTCTTGTACATAGGAGCAGTATTATAGTAGTTATATTCTTGTACATAGAGGCAGTATTATAGTAGTTATATTCTTGTATATAGGGGACAGTATTATAGTAGTTATATTCTTGTACATAGGGGGCAGTATTATAATAGTTATATTCTTGTACATAGGGGGCAGTATTATAGTAGTTATATTCTTGTACATAGGGACAGTATTATAGTAGTTATATTCTTGTACACAGGGGCAGTATTATAGTAGTTATATTCTTGTACATAGGGGCAGTATTATAGTAGTTATATTCTTATACATAGGAGCAGTATTATAGTAGTTATATTCTTGTACATAGGGGCAGCAATGTAGTGAGCACAGCTCCCATGAGTGATAAAGTAAGTGCCCCCTGTACTGATACTGTGTGTGAGACCCCGCTCACTGATGCTGTATGTGAGACCCCGCTCACTGGTGCTGTATGTGAGACCCCGCTCACTGGTGCCGTAAAGTGCTGATGGACCCCGCACAGTGCTGTATGTGAGACCCCGCACAGTGCTGTATGTGAGACTCCGCTCACTGGTGTTGTATGTGAGACCCCGCACAGTGCTGTATGTGAAACCCCGCTCACTGGTGCTGAAATGTTGTGAAAAAACGACATAACATGCTTGACCCGCACAGTGCTGTATGTGAGACCCCGCACAGTGCTGTATGTGAGACCCCGCTCACTGGTGTTGTATGTGAGACCCCGCACAGTGCTGTATGTGAGACTCCGCTCACTGGTGTTGTATGTGAGACCCGCACAGTGCTGTATGTGAGACCCCGCTCACTGGTGCCGTATGTGAGACCCGCACAGTGCTGTATGTGAGACCCCGCACAGTGCTGTATGTGAGACCCCGCACAGTGCTGTATGTGAGACCCCGCTCACTGGTGTTGTATGTGAGACCCCGCACAGTGGTGTATGTGAGACCCCGCTCACTGGTGCTGGCAACTGTCTGTCTGGAACAGATAATACGAACATTATAATGGACTCTGAACCCTCCATGTCAGTGAATGGAAACCACACTGAAATAATGGACTTTGAATCCTCCATGTCAGTGGATGGAGAACACATTGTGAAACAATCAGTAGTGGATCTGGGCATGTCTGCAGCTCAAACAGGTGTCAGTAATCATGGGGCTGGAGAGAGCTCCAGCACTGATCCTTCAGCAGCGGTGGAGATTTCCAGCACTGATCCTCCTGTGGCTGGGGAAAGCTCCAGCACTGATCCTCCTGTGGCTGGGGAAAGCTCCAGCACTGACCCATCTGCTGACCAACATCAGGTCAGGAGACTGTTCTCCAATGTCACGAGACTAGTGAACCCTCCACCTCAGAGGAGGAACGCAGTCAGGATAAAGTACATGGGACCAGAGGAGAAAATCCCATCCAGGATCTATATTGGAAAAGTTCTTCTGAAAGAGTTTATGAAGTTTAAGGCGTCTGAGGTCTACGCTCTGTCTCATCCAGCAGGATCTATGACATCAGCTTTAACTCCAGTGTGATCTGGATCTGTTCTGGAACATCTATAATGACACTAGAGAAGATGAGATCTGGGATCATCTCCAGTGTATCCAGCTGTCTAAGCCGCAGGAAATAACGGCCACTGTCCTGTTCCAGTCTGAGGTGGTGGCGCTGGCGGATCTGCAGCATGGCTGAGCCAGCAGTGCATGGTGAGAAGTCATCCCGAGAAGATCTATGATGAGGAGCAAATATGGAATGGAGGATATTCTGTGAAAATCCAGCTTCTACAAGAGAATGGTGTAACCAGACATCTGCTGCACTCCTTCTACCTGGGCTCAGAGAGGGGATATGTTACTGTTTCGACACGCACCACAATTGTGGATACCAAGGCTATGGGGTACTCGGAGCCGAGCCCATGGAAATCTATGGGAGTTGTCACTGGTAGCGGTGGCTCGGTCCGTGGCCCTGGCGGTCGTGCAATGGGGGATATTTACAGGGGATTTGTAGGTAGGTAGTTCGTGACGCCACCTGTGGCTTCTGGTCAATTGTACCAGCGCTGCTGTAAGGGTCTTCACAGGGGATGTTATGGGGCAGCTAGATGGTGGGTCTCCCACAGGTGAGACTGGTCCCTGGAAGTCTATGGTGACGATGCGGGGTGTAGTTAAGAATTCAGTCACACACAATGCAGCTTCTTTTCATACCTTTTACTGGTAGATGGTTCATGCAGGTCCCGGGGAGCTGGTTGGGGTGGAGAGTGCACATTCGGGTAACCGCTGAGCAGGTTAGAGGCCTCCTTTACTTCCATATACATGTGAGTCCAACTTGCCTGAAGCAAAGTTAACTCTGAATCTCCAGCTTTCTCAATAGCTGTACTGCCCGGCCAACATTGTGGTGGAGCCTTCTAGGTGGTGAAAACTAAGTCCTTACTTTTGTCGTGCACTTGACTCAAAGTCCCCGTTCTCCCTGACTTCGGTTACGTATTGACACTTAGGGCTGCTCTCTGCGACCTTAGTCCAGATGCCTCCGGTTTTCTTGTTACTAAGCTTGAAACTGTAGCAACGCTTCGGACCCCGGTGTCCGGCAATTTAGTGCAGGTAATCCAATACCTAAAGCACTTCTCTAACTTCTCCACTGCGCCCTTCGCCCTGCTTCACGCTCTTAACATAAGCACTTGTGGCTTTTGTGGAAAATGTCAGATTACTCCAGAGCTCGCTGCACAGCTCTCAGTTTCCTCCAAAGTCCAGACTGGACTGAGACTGAATGGCTGCTCTGTCCTTAGACAGAAGCTAACAGACTGAAGTTCGACTGAACACTACTCCCCAAAGACTAAACTGCCCTGTCCTCAGACAGGAAGCTATCTCTGTCTGCCACGTGTCACTCCCCCTTATAACTCAGATGGGTGTGTCTGAAAGTGTGAGTGACAGTGAATGCATATCAAGCGTTGCTGTTACCTTCCTGTGCACTCTCCTGGATTTTATGTGTGCCTGCGTAGCTGGGCCACACATTACTACCCCGGTCAGCCACGTCTCTGCCATAGATGTGGGGGCAGGCACCTTGCCATGAACTGCTCTCGTATCACATGCTCATTGTGTGGACAGTTCGGACATACAAAGGACAAATGCACAGGACCCGTCATCTGTAACCTGTGCTCAGGATCCGGGCATACGTTCCGGGATTGCCCTCATGCAGAACATAATAAATATAATGACCAGACTTCCCTGGAAATGATGAAAAAAGATGTCACCAGAGGTGCAGATGTCGTGCAAGAAGCGGCACTGATGAGGTGATAAATCACAGTAACAGTGAACCTGCTCCACAGTCTGATGTAATATTAATGGATGCTGCACTACTAGGACCACCAGCCACTGAAGAAAAACCTAAAGTACCACCAGTCTCTAAAGAAAGAGTTAAACCACCATCCGCCACTAAAGTGAGATCTAAGCAATGGTCAGCTGCTAAAGTAGGCCCTAAAAAATCTATCACTAAAGAGAGACTTAAGGTGTCCAGAAAACTTGTCACTAAACTGTCCAAGCATCAGCCCAGTACATCTATAGAGGCAGATGAACTGTCCGCAGTGTCCAGTGTGGATGAGGATGGTTTTGTGACCATAAAAAGGAAAAATGTCTTTGTGGATTCCTCTAGAAAAGTCACAACAGCACAGAAAACCTCTGAGCCTCCAGAGCTGGTGATAAGTCCGGGACGTTACATGTACTGGGAGAAGAAGACCAAGAAGAGGCACAAATGGAGCAAAGTCCTTCATGCGCCAAAAAAATGTCCCTGATGAGGTGGATCCTGACCTCCGGTGTCCACGAAGAGATGGGGCACTGCAGGTGACAGCAGTGGAAGGAGGAAGAAGACCAGAAAGTCTCAGAGATCAGGATGCGGCTGAGAATAAACTCCATTAATGTGAACAGTGAGACGTATCTGAAGGGCAAACCAATGTGAATACGGCCAAGAGAGACTGGAGACCGGGTCCATCATTCTGGTCCTTCAGTCTGGAGAGCAATGACGGTGTGGGGATTCTTTGTAATAACATGGATGGCAAGGTGGACGGAGTCCGGAGATCTGTCTGATGCTGGACTCCATCCATTATAGAGAGATAAACATTTATGTTCTGTAGATCAGGAAAGAGCGAGGGAACTGTGGGGAAACTATTAATGTGTTCTGCTATTATTGTGTCTGTGATGTAACAATGTAATATTTATTTCCCTTATGTATTATTTTGTGATTTTTATGTAAATATTCTGTATATATGTTTGTGAGTTTTTAAATAAAAAGATCATTATAGTAGTTATATCTTGTACATAGGAGCAGTATTATAGTAGTTTATTCTTGTACATAGAGCAGTATTATAGTAGTTATATTCTTGTACATAGGAGCATAGTATTATTGATAGCAGTTATTATTCTTGTACATAGGAGCAGTATTATAGTAGTTATATTCTTGTAATAGGGGCAGTATTATAGTAGATTTTTATATTCTTGTTACTATAGGAGCAGTATTATAGTAGTTATATTCTTGTACATAGGAGCAGTATTATAGTAGTTATATTCTTGTACATAGGAGCAGTATTATAGTAGTTATATTCTTGTACATAGGGCAGTATTATAGTAGTTATATTCTTGTACATAGGAGCAGTATTATAGTAGTTTATATTCTTGTACATAGGGCAGTATTATAGTAGTTATATTCTTGTACATAGGAGCAGTATTATAGTAGTTATATTCTTGTACATAGGGGCAGTATTATAGTAGTTATATTCTTGTACATAGGAGCAGTATTATAGTAGTTATATTCTTGTACATAGGGAGCAGTATTATAGTAGTTATATATTCTTTACATAGGGGCAGTATTATAGTAGTTATATTCTTCTACATAGGGGCAGTATTATAGTAGTTATATTCTTGTACATAGGAGCAGTATTATAGTAGTTATATTCTTGTACATAGGGGCAGTATTATAGTAGTTATATTCTTGTACATAGGGGCAGTATTATAGTAGTTATATTCTTGTACATAGGAGCAGTATTATAGTAGTTATATTCTTGTACATGGGCAGTATTATAGTAGTTATATTCTGTACATAGGAGCAGTATTATAGTAGTTATATTCTTGTACATAGGGCAGTATTATAGTAGTTATATTCTTGTACATAGGGCAGTATTATAGTAGTTATATCTTGTACATAGGAGCAGTATTATAGTAGTTATATTCTTGTACATAGGAGCAGTATTATAGTAGTTATATTCTTGTAATAGGGGCAGTATTATAGTAGTTATATTCTTGTACATAGGGGCAGTATTATAGTAGTTATATTCTTGTACATAGGAGCAGTATTATATAGTTATATTCTTGTACATAGAGGCAGTATTATAGTAGTTATATTCTTGTACATAGGGCAGTATTATAGTAGGTATATTCTTGTACATAGAGCATAGTCATTATAGTAGTTATATTCTTGTACATGGGCAGTATTATATTAGTTATATTCTTGTACATAGGGGCAGTATTATAGTTGTTATATTGTTACTAAGGGGCAGTATTATAGTAGTTATATTCTTGTACATAGGGGCAGTATTATAGTAGTTATATTCTTGTACATAGGAGCAGTATTATAGTAGTTATATTCTTGTACATAGGAGCAGTATTATAGTAGTTATATTCTTGTAGATAGGAGCAGTATTATAGTAGTTATATTCTTGTAATAGAGGCAGTATTATAGTAGTTATATTCTTGTACATAGGGGGCAGTATTATAGTAGTTATATTCTTGTACATAGGGGCAGTATTATAGTAGTTATATTCTTGTACATAGGAGCAGTATTATAGTAGTTATATTCTTGTACATAGGAGCAGATATATATATATCAGTTTAATTTCTTGTACATAGAGGCAGTATTATAGTAGTTATATTCTTGTACATAGGGGCAGTAGTATAGTAGGTATATTCTTGTACATAGGGCAGTATTATAGTAGTTATATTCTTGTACATGGGGCAGTATTATATTAGTTATATTCTTGTACATAGGGGCAGTATTATAGTTGTTATATTTGTTACATAGGAGCAGTATTATAGTAGTTATATTCTTGTACATAGGGCAGTATTATAGTAGTTATATTCTTGTACATAGGAGCAGTATTATAGTAGTTATATTCTTGTAATAGGAGCAGTATTATAGTAGTTATATTCTTGTACATAGGAGCAGTATTATAGTAGTTATATTCTTGTACATAGGAGCAGTATTATAGTAGTTATATTCTTGTACATAGGAGCAGTATTATAGTAGTTATATTCTTGTACATAGGAGCAGTATTATAGTAGTTATATTCTTGTACATAGGAGCAGTATTATAGTAGTTATATTCTTGTAATAGGAGCAGTATTATAGTAGTTATATTCTTGTACATAGAGGCAGTATTATAGTAGTTATATTCTTGTACATAGGGGCAGTATTATAGTAGTTATATTCTTGTACATAGGGGCAGTATTATAGTAGTTATATTCTTGTACATAGGAGCAGTATTATAGTAGTTATATTCTTGTAGATAGGAGCAGTATTATAGTAGTTATATTCTTGTACATAGAGGCAGTATTATAGTAGTTATATTCTTGTACATAGGGGGCAGTATTATAGTAGTTATATTCTTGTACATAGGGGCAGTATTATAGTAGTTATATTCTTGTACATAGGGGCAGTATTATAGTAGTTATATTCTTGTACATAGGGGCAGTATTATAGTAGTTATATTCTTGTACATAGAAGCAGTATTATAGTAGTTATATTCTTGTATATAGGAGCAGTATTATAGTAGTTGTATTTCTTGTACATAGGAGCAGTATTATAGTAGTTATATTCTTGTACATAGGAGCAGTATTATAGTAGTTATATTCTTGTACATAGGGGCAGTATTATAGTAGTTATATTCTTTACATAGAGCAGTATTATAGTAGTTATATTCTTGTAATAGGGCAGTATTATAGTAGTTATATTCTTATAATAGGAGCAGTATTATAGTAGTTATATTCTTGTACATAGGGGCAGTATTATAGTAGTTATATTCTTGTACATAGAGGCAGTATTAAGTAGTTATATTCTTGTACATAGGGGCAGTATTATAGTAGTTATATTCTTGTAATAGGAGCAGTATTATAGTAGTTATATTCTTGTAATAGGAGCAGTATTATAGTAGTTATATTCTTGTACATGGGGCAGTATTATAGTAGTTATATTCTTGTACATAGGGGCAGTATTATAGTAGTTATATTCTTATACATAGGAGCAGTATTATAGTAGTTATATTCTTGTACATAGGGGCAGTATTATAGTAGTTATATTCTTTACATAGGAGCAGTATTATAGTAGTTATATTCTTGTACATAGGGGCAGTATTATAGTAGTTATATTCTTGTACATAGAGGCAGTATTATAGTAGTTATATTATTGTATATAGGGGCAGTGTTATAGTAGTTATATTCTTGTACATAGGGCAGTATTATAGTAGTTATATTCTTGTATATAGGAGCAGTATTATAGTAGTTATATTGTACATAGGGGCAGTATTATTGTAGGTAAATTGCTGCATATAGGCACACCTTCCTCTATATTGGCAGTTTTATTAGTGGAGGTTAATGCTTTTACAGTAAGACTTTTCTGCTGAGTTTATAAAGAGATCAGTGATTATAGAATGTGATAATGATGTTGGTGATTCGGAGTTCCTCTCGGGCATTTGGTAGTTGTGATTGCCATGTGAGAGGTGAGAATGTAACTTGAGGTCAGTACGGGATTAATTTTCGATGTTGATTTACACAGTAAACTATTGAGCAATGTTTGGTAATGTTCGGCCGATGTCTCGCAGCAGTGAATAAAATCAGCAACAGATGTTGTTTTATGTAGCATTTTTCATAGTAATTTATGAATCTGCGTCGTTCTTCTTCTCGCAGGACGTTTGGTGTTTGGTATTAATTCATTTTTACGGTTGCATAATCCTGTTGTCATGGATCACTTACTAATCAGTTTCCACTGAAAAATATTTCCTCCGGCGATATAGAAAATACAACATAACACTGTGTAGAGGAAGCGACGCCACAATGCCTGGTGTGTATGGAGGTTAACGTGTTCCCTTGCGGTCTTAAAAAAATGTGTTGTTGTAAATGTAGTTAATAATGCATTCAATATGCTGGGAAATATTTACTTCCATGAGATAAGACTGAAGTATTCAGATATTATCTGCAAAACAAATTCTGTAAATTCTCTTTCTATTAATATTTTTGCGCTAGGTGGCATTGTTTCTTGCTTCATTTCTCGCTATGCATTCTTTTATAGGACACAAACTAAAACATTCACAAAAGATCAATCCGACCCCTCCTCTCTTAGGAGACCATCATCCACAGTCATTTTGGTGTGAACGGCTAAATAGTTAAAATATGTTTGTAAACTAATTTTTGTTTTACTTTTTATAAAAAAAATTTTTTTTTGCTGTTCTGAGAATGAACATTAGAGGGCGCCATCACAGGCAAAGATCAGCAGATTGACGACTATTAGAAAGTTGCTCCCTCTGAATGACATTTGTGTCTGCTGGAGACTAGATAGGCAGGAGGCCATCACTGACAACTGCACAGGGCAGGGTGTACAGGCAGAAGAAAGCAGGGAAGAAGGGGAGAGAACTGATGAAATGCAAAATAAGTGTAGCAGCAACTCAGAAAGCTAGTTTTTGACTTCTATGGAAAAGTGAAGTGAGCAGGATTTATGTGCTGTGAGAGGGAGCAGAGGAGCTGCGCTTGTCACCTATTGTCAATGGACGCTGCACTGTGACTCCAGCTCCACAATGTAGGGATTTATTTCCTTTCATTGTGATCTTCGAGTTTGATCATACTGAGATCTGAAAATTGATAGATAATAGATAGAAAATAGATAGATAGATAATAGATAGATAATAGAAAGATTAGATAGATAGATAATAGACAGATAAATGATAGGTACATAATAGATAGCTAATAGATAGATAAATAGAAAATAGATAGAAAGAAAATAGATAAATAATAGATATATAATAGATAGATGGAAAGATAGATAGGTAGAAAGATCATCGATAGATATTAGATAGATAACAGATAGATATATAGATAGATAGATAAATAGATAGATAATAGATAGCTAACAGGTAGATAGATAGATAGATAGATAGATAGATAGATAGATAGATAGATAATAGATAGATAACAGGTAATAATAGATAGATAGATAGATAGACATGCGGTAGATAGATAATAGATAGATAATAGATAGATAAATAGATAGATAATAGATAGCTAACAGGTAGATAGATAGATAGATAACAGGTATATAATAGATAGAATAGATAGATAGATAGATAGATAGATAGATATGATAGATAGACATGCGGTAGATAGATAATAGATAGATAATAGATAGATAAATGATAGGTAGATAGATAATAAATAGCTAATAGATAGATAAATAGATAATAAGATAGATAAATAGAAAATAGAAAGAAAATAGATAAATAATAGATCAATAATAGATAGATAGAAAATAGATATATAATAGATAGATGGAAAGATAGATAGGTAGAAAGATCATCGATAGATATTAGATAGATAACAGATAGATATATAGATAGATAGATAGATAATAGATATATATTAGGTAAATAATAGATAGATAAATAGATAGATAATAGATAGCTAACAGGTAGATGATAGATAGATAGATAGATAGATAGATAGATAGATAGATAGATAGATAGACATGTGATAGATAGATAATAGATAGATAGATAGATAGACATGAGATAGATAGATAATAGATAGATAGACATGAGATCGATAGATAATAGATAGATATTAGATAAATAATAGATAGATAGATAGATAGATAGATAATAGATAGATAGATAATAGATAGATATTAGATAAATAATAGATAGATCTTACTATCCTATCCTATTTTGGTATGAGAGGCATGTTCTCTAGTATATGAAAGTGGCATGTGCAGTAGGATAGGACCCATCGCAGAAGTGTCACCTTGCTGTGGTTGATGGGCACATATGAATTGGCCAATTTATGTGCTACGTACCTTCATTTTTTTCTAATTACATCTTATTGAATAACAATACAGATACAGGAAAGGAAGAAAGAAAAAAGAAAGAAAGAAGGAGAGAAAATATAGTAAGGATGAAAAGTACATATTCTCTGGACCCAGTCATTATATGATCATGGAGAAAATCCTAATGTCACCATTTTCCTCCCCATGGTGAGAAGGGCATCATCTCTCCCAGGGACGGTCACAGACAGAACAGTACGTGGGCCCATTTTGTGAAAATGAACGTGGGCCCCTTTACGTCTTGGGCCCCTGTGCAGCTGCATACTGGGGGCCAATGATATGTGCGCCCCTGATCTCTCCGCTATATTAGCCAGTGACTTTCCGCTTCCTCTGGCATGGATCTGTACGGATATGCGCTAATAGTACAAGACAGATATGTTCGGATTATCATCTTAAAGGGCTCTTACAATTTTATCAGATAAGATTTCACTCAATATTATTATGTGATATGAAGATGTCGGCTTCTAGTCAGTGAATGGAAACTTCCCGGGACACACACCTGTCCTTGCCATGATCCCAGTGCGCCTGTGTGAGCAGCATGACATCAGGAAGAAAGCCATTCCCGTTCAGTGGCCACAAGCAGAGATCTGAAAACCCTGTAATGACTTTATACACAACAATCTCAGCTCATACCGATATCGCACAAGGCGGCTTCTCATCGGCGCGGTACGTGGAACTCCCTTCTTTCAGCATTATCAGTAGTAGTGGAAGATATGGGAGCATGGCTCTGTTAAAAAGAGAGAAAACATTAATTTGGAGATTCTGGGAGTTATAGTTCATCAGCCATAAATCATTGACATAGAAGACATGTATGCCATCCCTAGGAGTAAGTCAGGAAGCCTTATCCTCCAGAATCTTATACAGACGTCCTGTGAGAAGGAAGTTACATTGTTTGTTTTTGCTTAGAATGCGGCAGTAAATTCCACAGTGAAACATGGAGAGAACATACAGCAACCATCTGTATACAGTACTGAGACTATCTATCTATCTATTATCTATCTATAATCTCTTTATTTTCTATCTATCTATTGATTATCTGTATCTATCGATTATCTAGCTATCTTGTGGTCTTTATTATATGTCCTATGAACATGCCCGCCCTTCCGATCTTCCAGGGAGCAGAGTCAAGAAACCCCTGGACTGGTAGCGAGATATCTTCCAAGTGAAATGTGTTTATGGACGATTCACACCAACTAAGCCAAAAAGGACAGTCATTTCCTCGAACATTCCAACAAAAGACATTCTGGATGTTTGCTTTCTTATTCAGCTAAACCAAGGAAGTTTCCTGTTTTGAAATTGTTCTTAGTTTCTTTTGCTCAGTCAAAAAGAAAAAAAATAAGGAAATGAATAGTCAAGTTAATCACTTTCCAAATCTTGCAAATCTTTAATATAGCTACATCTTGAATCTGCTTTTCATAACAGGGATGCTCCTATCATTTCTTTATGCACTGGATGCAGGGTACCACAATGGGGTCTCTGCTGACCCCTGAGATGAAATGAGTTAATTTACAGCATGTGACATCTAAATAGAACTGGAGCTTGCACCTAGTCAACAGGATCCCCCTATATGTTCTCTTATGACCGCAATATCCCATAAAACAAACATTTATATATCTATCCTGTATACTATATAACATGTTGTCATGGTGCTAAAGTTTTGGAGGGAAGCTTCATTATGCTTTCCACACTTACAATTATCAATAACAAATGTCAGGCTTTGTTATGTAAAAAAATCATACCCATAAGAATCATTTCATCATTTCAGATTTTTTTCCACCTTTAATGTCATGCATAATCTGTACATATGCATTGAGAAAGAAACTCACATAATTTTCAGGTGCAAATAAAACTAAAGCTAGCTAAAATAATGTAGTTGCATGAGTCTGAACATTCTCTTATAACTGAGAATGTGGTTGTATTCAGAACATTCCAATCACATTTACCCTCATGTTACATACAGTGAGTACGGAAAGCATTCAGAGCCCTTTAAATTTTTGCCTCTTTGTTTCATTGCAGCCATTTGGTAATTTCAAAAAAGTTCATTTTTTTCTCATTAATGTACACTCTGCACCCCATCTTCACTGAAAAATGCAAAAATGTAGAAATTTTTGTAAATGTATTAAAAAAGAAAAACTGAAGTATCACATGATCATAAGAATTTAGACCCTTTGCTCAGTGTTGAGTAGAAGCACCTTTTGAGATAGTACAGCCATGAGTCTAGTTGGAAATGATGCAACAAGTTTTTCACACCTGGATTTGGGGATCCTCTGCCTTTCTTCCTTGCAGATCCTCTCCAGTTCCGTCAGGTTGGATGGTGAACGTTGGTGGACAACCATTTTCAGGTCTCTCCAGAGATGCTCAATTGGGTTTAGGTCAGGGCTCTGGCTGGGTCAGTCAAGAATGGTCACAGAGTTGTTCTGAAACCACTCCTTTGTTATTTTAGCTGTGTGTTTAGGGTTGTTGTCTTGTTGGAAGGTGAACCTTTTGCCAAGTTTGAGGTCCAGAGCACTCTGGAAGAGGTTTTCATCCAGGATATCTCTGTATTTGACCGCATTCATGTTTCTTTCAATTGCAACCAGTCGTCCTGGCCCTGCAGCTGAAAAACACCCCTATAGCATGATGCTGCCACCACCATGTTTCACTGTTGGGATTGTATTGGGCAGGTGATGAGCAGTGCCTGGTTTTCTCCACACATACCACTTAGAATTATCACCAAAAAGTTCTATCTTCGTCTCATCAGACCAAAGAATCTTATTTCTCATAGTCTGTGAGTCCTTCATGTGTTTTTTAGCAAACTCTATATGGGCTTTCATATGTCTGGCACTGTGGAATTACACCTCAGATAACTTAAGGAGATAGCAGAAGAAATTTTTGAACCACTCTCCTTAATCTTTGAAAATTCTTGGAGAACAGAAGAAGTCCCAGAAGACTGGAGAAGAGCAAATTTTGTTCCTATCTTCAAAAAGCGGAAGAAGGTGGACCCAGTGAACTACAGGCCGGTTAGTCTGAATTCTGTGTCTGGAAAGATCTTTGAACAAATCATTAAACAACATGTATGTAAGTACCTGGATAAGAATGAAGTGATTAACCAGAGTCAGCATGGGTTTGTAACTAATAAGTCATGTCAGACTAACTTAATTTCCTTCTATGACAGAATCACTGACTGGGTGGATCAGGGAAATGCTGTAAATATAGTACATCTTGACTTCAGAAGAGCTGAAAGTATCTCACACAATCCTTATTGAAAAATGACTAAGTATGGAATGGACAAGGCAACTGTTAGGTGGATTCATAATTGGCTTAGTGATCAGACCCAAAGAGTGGTCATAAATGGGTGCACATCCAGTTGGAATAATGTCTCAAGTGGGGTACCACAGGGCTCTGTCCTGGGTCCTGTATTGTTCAACATCTTTATCAATTATTTAGATAACGGAATTGAGGGTAAACTGATTAGATTTGCTGATGACACAAAGCTAGGAGGGATAGCTTATACTAGAGAAGAGAGAGAGAGGATTCAAAAAGATATAAATAAACTGGAGCAGTGGGCAGCAACTAACAGAATGGTTTTTAACAGGGAAAAATGCAAAGTACTACATCTGGGCAATAAAAATGAAAAAAGCATATACAGAATGGGAGGAATATGGCTGAGCGACACCACGTGAGAAAAAGGCTTGGGTATACTAATAGATCACAGACTGAACATGAGTCAACAGTGTGATGCAGCAGCAAAAAAGGCAAATACAATTCTGGGATGTATTAACAGAAGCATACAGTCTAGATCACGTGAAGTCATTATTGCCCTCTACTACTCTTTGGTCAGACCTCATCTGGAATACTGTGTCCAGTTTTGGGCACCACATTTTAAAAAAGACATCAACAAACTGGAGCAAGTTCAGAGAAGAGTGACCAGAATGGCAGGAGACACAGATTAGATATTAAAAAACAGAGGCTGGACAAACATCTGTCCGGGATGATTTAGTGAATCCTGCTTTGAGCAGGGGTTGGACCAGATGACCCAGGAGGTCCCTTCCAACTCTACCATTCTATGATTCTATGACGAGAGGCTTCCGTTGGGCCACTCTGCCATAAAGGCCAGACTGGTGGAGGGCTGCAGTGATAGTTGACTTTGTAGAACTTTCTCCCATCTCCCTACTGCATCTGTGGAGCTCAGCCACAGTGTGTTAGGGGTCGAGTTCCCGCTTCTGCACAAGGGGAATCTTGAACCATCCCTGCTGCGGTCTCCGATCCATCTCCGGCCGCAGTGGACTCTGCTCAGCAGAGACGTCGGTCCCAGCATCTCGCCCAGTCTAACATTGTGCAGAGGATTACTGCTGCCTCTCCAGGTTCTGCTACTGTAGCCAGTACTGGTCAGCGGCGAGCAGACGTCTTTGGGACTAAGTCCTGCGTTTCTCCATCTGAGCATGCCCAGGGCAAGATCTCTCATTGGAGATCAGGGGTCACATGCTCAATTACAGCAGCGACTCCCATTGGTCCGCCAGGAAGGTCCTGAAATGGCTTGTGTTCTGAATCAGTTTCTCATTGGTCCTTTTCTGGAAGGTCCTGTAGCTGCTGCTATAAAAGGTGCGCATGGCCGCTCGGCCGTGCGCTAGTATCAATTGTGTTATATGCTTTGCGCCAGTGTGATCATGCACGCATGTGGTTAGGGCTCGGCTGAAATAAGCCTCTAGAATACTGGCACCTCCGGTGAGGAGATTTGTATGCACGTGTGCAGGGCCTGGCTGAAAAAAGCCCCTAGAATACCGGCTTCTCCGGTGAGGAGTTGCTTGTTTGCGTTGCTGACTGCATGACCACGGACTGCTATCCACACAGCAGTTATCTGTGTATCCCTGTGGTGTTAACAGGACACAGTCTCTATCTCTGCATCTCTACCTCAGCGACTCTGTAGTGTAACAGAGTTCGCTTATATCGCCATATAGTGCCACAGCATCTATGTTTGCGACTCTGTGAAGTAACAGAGTTCGCTTATGCCGCCATCTTACTAGCAGCAGGCTCTGCCTGCACGGTGGACCCCGGGCTGCGAATGCACCTATTATTTATATTTATTTGGTGCGTTCCACCAGCCCTAACACAGTGATCTTGGGGTTCTTCTTTACCTCGCTCACCAAGGCTCTTCTCCCACGATTGCTCAGTTTGGCTGGACGGCCAGGTCTAGGAAGACTTCTGGTGGTCCCAAACTTCTTCAATTTAAGGATTATGGAGGCCACTGTGCTCTTAGGAATCTTGAGTACTGCAGAAATTCTTTGTAACCTTGGCCAGATCTGTGCCTTGCCACAATTCTGTCTCTGAGCTCCTTGGCCAGTTCCTTTGACCTCATGATTCTCATTTGGTCTGACATGCACTGTGAGCTGTGAGGTCTTATATAGACAGGTGTGCACCTTTACAAATCAAGTCCTATCAGTTTAATTAAACACAGCTGGACTCCAATGAAGGAGTGGAACCATCTCAAGGAGGATCACAAGGAAATGGACAGCATGTGACGTAAATATGAGTTTGTACAAAAAGAAAAAAAAAGAGCATGAACAGCACATCCAAAAATTACGGATCTACGTAGGCAAAAATTTATATAACTCAACATGAGGTTTTCAGTTAAACATTCTGATCAGAGTGTATGAAGCCCACTGCCACGTCACGACAAACCTTTTGTACAAAGCATGTTCTTGTCCCTTTCTTGGACCAGCAGTCCTCCCATTTGGCACAGGTGATTTTAATTAGCAGGAGACTGCAAAGTAAGGGGTCTAGCCCATTTTGGCTCTCACTGAAGAGCTGGAGGAAGGTGAGTTTCAGTTCTCCTTTCATTTGGTGTGGGTGCTGTGTGGCGGCCATTGTTGCTGTGGCTTTGTGCTGGTGGGGCGGCGCGGTCTGGAGTCATGGGGACTCAGTCTTGCAGCGTGGGCGCTGTGGGGCACCAGGCCGTCTGCCCTGCTGGTGCATTGCCGCTGTGGCGGTGGTCACGGTGAAGCTCCGCTCCGTTAGGGCGGTAGGACCCACTACGAGGTTTGCCGTGACGTGGCAGTGGGCTTCATACAGTCTGATCAGAACGTTTAACTAAAAACCTCATGTTCAGTTATATAAATTTTTGCCTGGCGGTTATAGATCAACGTATGATTTTTGGACGTGGGGTTCAAGCACTTTTTTTTTCCTTTTGTACTTAAATATGAGTGTCTGAGCAAAGGGTCTGAATACTTATGACCATGTGATATTTCAGTCTTTCCTTTTAAATAAATTTGCTAAAATTTCTACATTTCTCTTTTTTCAGTCAAGATGGGTTGCAGAGTGTACAATAATGAGAAAAAAATGAACTTTTTTGAATTTACCAAATGGCTGCAATGAAATAAAAAAAGAGTGAAAAATTTAAAGGGGTCTGAATATTTTCTGTACCCACTGTAGTAGTCAGTACATGGCCACCATCATTTACAGATTTCCTGAGTTGCATTTTAAGCAAAAGCCATGGTTTGTAAACAGCCGACAACACAACAAAGGGATCTCGTTGAAAGTTATCAATCAAGAGACAGGTAGAAAAAAAATTCAAAGGCATGGAGAAGTGGCTTAAATTTGGCATAACACTGACATTACCTAGAACTGGACGTCCCTCAAAAATTGATGAAAAGACAAAAAGAAATTGGTAAGAGGAACTGCCAAAAGGCCTACAGAAACATCAAAGGAGTTGCAAGAATTTCTGGCAAGAACTGGTTTTACACTGCATGTGAAAACAATCTACCATATTGTTCATATGTCTGGCCTTAGGGGTAGACTGGCAAGATGAGAGACTTTTCTTACAAAGAAAAATACTCTTTATTATGGCCATAATTCCAAAAGATCTGTTTGGCGTAAAGCCAACGCTGTGCATCACCAAAAGAACACCATACCGACAGTGAAGCTTGGTGGAGACAACTTTGTGTTTTAGGGCTGTTTTTTGGCAGCTTGAACCTGGGCTTTACTTAAGGTGGAGGAAATTATAAACAGCTGCAAATATTAGTTAATTCTGCAATAAAACCTTCAGACTTTTGCTAAATAGAAGAAGAAAAAGTTCACCTTTCAGTATGGAAACAACCCCAAGCATAATTCCAAGTCAACAAGAGAATGACTGTCTCAGAAGAAGATGAAAGTTTTAGAATGGCCTAGCAGTGTAGCTACCTGAGGGTAGAGGGGGCGATCATCCCGGGGCTCTCACTCATAGGGGCCCACCTGTAGAGACCACCATCAGTCAAACTCTGCAGTACAGGAGGGACAAATGGCCTCTCTGTACAGCCACTCTACATTCTATAGGGTGCAGATCGCTTTAAGCCTGTGGTTAACAAAATGGTGTGAGTCCTGGCAGTGGCGGAGTGATGTGATAATGTCACTGTACCGTGACTCTGAAGCCTTGTGCGTAACACAGCGCGATGACCCCACCTTGTTGGTTTGTTTGTGACTTGCCGCTGTCTAACGGTGGACTATCCAGAAACCAGGATTAGGTGAGTATATGAAGTTTTTTTTTAATTTTGATGGTATTTGTAGGGGGGACTATGAGGGCATCATGCAGTGGGGACTAATGTGGGGGCCATAATGCAATTTGGGAACTACTGTGGGGGCCATGATCTAAACTGGGTACTATTGTGGGGGCCATAATACAGAGTGGGGACTACTGTGGGGGCTAAAATTCAGTGAAAGGATAACAGTGGGGATACATGCAATGTGAGGACTACTGTTGTGACCATCTATACATAGTGAAGACTACTGTGGAGGCCATAAGACATATAAGAGTGACTGTGGGACATCATACAGCATGGGACTACTGGGGGGGTCATATACAGAGTGAAGTCTACTGTGGGGGCCATAATACAGTGTAAGGATGACTGTGGGACTCATACAGTGTAGGAATACTGTGGGGGTCATCATACAGAGTGAAGTCTAGTGTGGGGGCCTAATACAGGAAGGATGACTGTGGGGACATCATACAGTGTAAGGACTACTGTGGGGGTCATCATACAGAGTGGAAGTCTATGTGGGGCCCATATGCAGTGTAAGATGACTGTGGGGCATCATACAGCGTGAGAGGCATTATACTGTGTATAGAGGAACTGTACATTTGGGAACTCAGATACAAAATTACTGTACATGGGACTAAAGGGACATTATTACTTTATGTGGGGGACTCAGGGGACATTATTACTGTATTTGGATGGACTCAGGGGACACTATTGCTGTATGTAGGAGACTCAGGGGACATATATTACTGTACATGGGGACTAAAGGGACATTATTACTTTATGTGGGGAGACTCAGGGGACATTATTACTGTATTTGGGGGACTCAGGGGACACTATTGCTGTATGTTCAGGGACTCAGGGGACAATATTACTGTATGTGGGGGGACTCAGTGGACACTATTACTGTATGGGGGGACTCAGGGGACACTATTACTGTATGTGGGGAGACTAAGGCGACATTATTACTGTATGTGGGGGACTCAGGGGACACTATTGCTGTATGTGCAGGGACTCAGAGGACATTATTGCTGTATGTGAGGAGACTCAGGGGACATTATTACTGTACATGGGACTAAAGGGACATTATTACTTTATGTACTTTATGTGGGGGGAGACTCAGGGGACATTATTACTGTATTTGGGGGACTCAGGGGACACTATTGCTGTATGTTCAGGGACTCAGGGGACAATATTACTGTATGTGGGGGACTCAGGGACACTATTACTGTACATGGGGACTAAAGGGACATTATTACTTTATGTGGGGAGACTCAGGGGACATTATTACTGTATGTGGGGGACTCAGGGGACACTATTACTGTATGTGGGGGACTCAAGGGACACTATTACTGTATGTGAGGAGACTCAGGACACATTATTACTGTACATGGGGACTAAAGGGACATTATTACTTTATGTGGGGAGACTCAGGGGACATTATTACTGTATTTGGGGGGACTCAGGGGACACTATTACTGTATGTGGGGAGACTCAAGGGACACTATTACTGTATGTGAGGAGACTCAGGGGACACTATTACTGTACATGGGGACTAAAGGGACATTACTACTTTATGTGGGGAGACTCAGGGACATTATTACTGTATGTGGGGAGACTCAGGGGACACTATTACTGTATGTGGGGAGACTCAAGGGACACTATTACTGTATGTGAGGAGACTCAGGGACACTATTACTGTACATGGGGACTAAAGGGACATTACTACTTTATGTGGGGAGACTCAGGGGGCATTATTACTGTATGTGGGGAGACTCAGGGGACACTATTACTGTATGTGGGGAGACTCAAGGGACACTATTACTGTATGTGAGGAGACTCAGGGGACACTATTACTGTACATGGGACTAAAGGGACATTACTACTTTATGTGGGGAGACTCAGGGGACATTATTACTGTATGTGGGGAGACTCAGGGGACACTATTACTGTATGTGGGGAGACTCAAGGGACACTATTACTGTATGTGAGGAGACTCAGGGGACACTATTACTGTACATGGGGACTAAAGGGACATTATTACTTATGTGGGGAGACTCAGGGGACATTATTACTGTATTTGGGGGGACTCAGGGGACACTATTGCTGTATGTGGGGGACTAAGGGACATTATTACTGTATGTGGGGGACTAAGGGGACACTATTGCTGTATGTTCAGGGACTCAGGGGACACTATTACTGTATGTGGGGAGACTCAGGGGACATTATTACTGTATGGGGACTAAGGGACATATTACTTTATGTGGGGAGACTCAGGGACATTATTACTGTATTTGGGGGGACTCAGGGGACACTATTACTGTATGTGGGGGGACTCAGGGGACACTATTGCTGTATGTGGGGGACACTAGGGGACACTATTGCTGTATGTGAGGGACTCAGGGACACTATTTGCTGTATGTGGGGGACTCAGGGGACACTATTGCTGTATGTGGGGGACTCAGGGGACACTATTGCTGTATGTGGGGGACTCAGGGGACACTATTGCTGTATGTGGGGGACTCAGGGACACTATTGCTGTATGTAGCAGGGACTCAGGGGACACTATTCTGTATGTGGGGGACTCAGGGGACACTATTATTGTATGTGGGGAGACTCAGGGACACTATTGCTGTATGTGGGGAGACTCAGGGGACACTATTGCTGTATGTGGGGGGACTCAGGGGACACTATTGCTGTATGTGGGGACTCAGGGGACACTATTATGTATGTGGGGGACTCAGGGGACACTATTCTGTATGTGGGGAGACTCAGGGACACTATTGCTGTATGTGGGGGACTCAGGGGACACTATTGCTGTATGTGGGGGACTCAGGGACACTATTGCTGTATGTGGGGGACTCAGGGGACACTATTACTGTATGTGGGGGGACTCAGGGGACACTATTGCTGTATGTGGGGGACTCAGGGACACTATTGCTGTATGTGGGGGACTCAGGGGACACTATTGCTGTATGTGGGGGACTCAGGGGACACTATTGCTGTATGTGGGGACTCAGGGGACACTATTGCTGTATGTGCGGGACTCAGGGGACACTATACTGTATGTGGGGGACTCAGGGGACACTATTATTGTATGTGGGGAGACTCAAGGGACACTATTGCTGTATGTGGGGAGACTCAGGGGACACTATTGCTGTATGTGGGGGACTCAGGGACACTATTGCTGTATGTGGGGGACTCAGGGGACACTATTACTGTATGTGGGGGACTCAGGGGACACTATTACTGTATGTGGGGAGACTCAAGGACACTATTGCTGTATGTGGGGGACTCAGGGGACACTATTGCTGTATGTGGGGACTCAGGGGACACTATTGCTGTATGTGGGGGACTCAGGGACACTATTACTGTATGTGGGGGACTCAGGGGACACTATTGCTGTATGTGGGGAGACTCAGGGACACTATTGCTGTATGTGGGGACTCAGGGACACTATTGCTGTATGTGGGGGACTCAGGGGACACTATTGCTGTATGTGAGGGACACAGAGGACACTATTGCTGTATTGGGGGACTCAGGGACATATGCTGTATTGGGGTACTCAGGGACACTATGCTGTATGTGGGGGACTCAGGGACACTATTGCTGTATGTGGGGGACTCAGGGACACTATTACTGTATGTGGGGACTCAGGGACATATTGCTGTATGTGGGTAGACTCAGGGGACACTATTGCTGTATGTGGGGACTCAGGGGACACTATTGCTGTATGTGGGGGACTCAGGGGACACTATTGCTGTATGTGGGGACTCAGGGGACACTATTGCTGTATGTGGGGGACTCAGGGGACACTATTGCTGTATGTGAGGGACTCAGAGGACACTATTGCTGTATGTGGGGACTCAGGGGACACTATTGCTGTATGTGGGGGACTCAGGGGACACTATTGCTGTATGTGGGGGACTCAGGGGACACTATTGCTGTATGTGAGGGACTCAGAGGACACTATTGCTGTATGTGGGGGACTCAGGGGACACTATTGCTGTATGTGCGGGGACTCAGGGGACATTATTGTATGGTAAGTGGGCACATAAGCAATTATTGTTCTAGGGGCACTCACGGTATTGTGACAGTCAAAGGTACACACAGAACAAAATGTCGCATTATTTTCTACGACATTTGCACTGGTCATTAATGTTTTCTAGGGGACAATTTCACCATCTAGAAGTCACAAAGGAGGCATTTTACTTTGTACGGGATGGGGATAAACTCCGACCCAAAAACGCTGGATGCTGCCGTGAACTGAAAGGTGACTTGAACAAAGTATTAGTTTAAAGGTGTGCAGAGTTATGCAACCAGATTGTATTAGTTCTGTATTTTTCTTTTTCAGCTCAAAAAGAATTCAGTTTATTTCTCAATGTACAGATTATAGGCGACATTAAAGGTGGAAAAAAATTCCGAAATGAATCTTCTTGGGATAATTTTGGGGCATTTTAACAGGGGTGTGTAGACTTTTTAAATCCACAGCATAACAAATGTAATCTTGTAAAGAGGGTTTTCTCTGCCCCCCTGTCGAATATTCCGCAGGGATATTTCTCATCATCTCTAAATTGTAATATGAGTCATTTTCCAAGAGCAGAATCAGACAGATACAATGAAAACATTCAACTTTACCTTCTTTTCTTTGATCATCTAAAAATCCAGAATATGTGAAAATTGGATTCTATTTCCAGATAAAAAGATGTTTCTCCCTCCATAAATACATGTGAATTAAGTACAATGACTGTAACCTGAAGCCTCGGGAATAATAATAATAATAAGTCATTGTTTCTTTGATGCTGTTGTTTTATTTGGCTTCGGACCAGTGCGCCCCCAGGATATAGGGGCCCCGGCACAGGTGTATCTTCTGCACCCCTAGTGCGCCCTCCACTGCTCGCCAGGCACGCTATTGTTCCTTTTATGACACCCGTGTGCCCTCTCACCCGTTCCCGTGTGACACGATCATATTTCGCAGATGACTTCCCGAACATTTCAGGTGATTTCCAGGTGACATTAAATATCAGGTTAATTATAAAGTCAAGGTATTTGTTACCAGGTCACCAGGAAAGTCGCAAGTGACTCATGTCCTGTGTTCACAGACGATTACATACATTATATACATTTATTATAGTGTCATTATGTTATTATTTTTTTCTTTATATGGCGACTGCACGTTGTGTAGAAAAGAACAGGGACAGTTCACATCTACTGTGGGACTTACAGCTTCTTCTGCAGAATTTATAGCACCGGGAGTGAAAAAAAGTTTGGTGGGCATCCATCTATCACTTCTGAAACCCAATCTGACCCCTCCATAGGGGCTCAGGATGAGGGACATTATTACAGGAAGGGGCCATGATGGGGACATTTTAACAGCATGGGGACATTATTATAGGATGGGGCCAAGAAGGGGAACATTACACCAGGAAGAATCCAATGATGTAGGACATTATTACAGGATAGGTGACATTATTACAGGATAGGGAACATTACACCAGCAAGGTGTCCATTATGGGGGACATTATTACAGGATGGGGACATTTTTACAGGAAAGGGAACATTATTACAGGATGGGGCCAAGATGGGGAACATTACACCAGGAAGAATCCAATGATGGAGGACATTATTACAGGATAGGTAACATTACACCAGCAAGGTGTCCATTATGGGGACATTATTACAGGATGGGGACATTTTTACAGAAAAGGGAACATTATTACAGGATGGGGCCAAGATGGGGAACATTACACCAGGAAGAATCCAATGATGGAGGACATTATTACAGGATAGGTAACATTACACCAGCAAGGTGTCCATTATGGGGGACATTATTACAGGATGGGGACATTTTTACAGGAAAGGGAACATTATTACAGGATGGGGCCAAGATGGGGAACATTACATCAGGAAAGAGCCCATGATGGGGGACATTATTACAGGATGTGTAATATTATTACAGTATGAGGACATTTTTACAGGATAGGGACATTTTTACAGGATGGGGACATTATTACAGCATGGGGCCAAGATGGGGAACATTATATCAGGAAAGAGCACATGATGGGGGACATTATTACAGGATGGGTAACATTATTACAGGATGGGGCCAGGATGGGGACATTTTTACAAGAAGGGGAACATTATTACAAGATGGGGCCAAGATGGGGAACATTACATTAGGAAAGAGCCCATGATGGGGAACATTATTACAGGATGGGGCCATTATGGGGAACATTACATCAGCAAGGAGACAATGATGGGGGACATTATTACAGGATGTGTAATTTTATTATAGGATGGGACCATTTTAACAGGATGGGGACAATATTACAGGATGAAGCCATTTTTACAGGATGGGGACATTATTACAACAGGATGAGGGACATTATTACAGCATGGGGCCAAGATGGGGAATATTACATCAGGAAGGAGCCCATGATGGGGGACATTATTACAAGATGGGTAACATTATTAAAGGATGGGGACATTTTTACAGGATGGTGAACATTATTTTAGCATGGAGCCAAGATGGGGAACTTTACATCAGGAAGGATCCCATCATGTGAGAGATTATTACTGGATGGGGACATTTTTACAGGATTGGGGACATTATTACAGTATGGGGCCAGGATGGTGATATTTTTACAGGACAGGGGAGATTGTTACAGGATAGGGCCAGGATGAGGCACATTACACCAGGAAGGGGCCAAGAATGGGGGACATTAATACAAGATGGGAGACCTTATTACAGAATGGGGACATTTTTACAGGATGGGGACATTATTACAGCATGGGGCCAAGATGGCGAACATTACACCAGGAAGGAGCCCATGATGGGAGACGTTATTACAGGATGGGGCCAGGATGGGGGACATTATTATTTGGGGCAGACATGTACGTCTTTATAGGATCTAGAATTATACAAAGGACCATACATCTGTCCCACATACAGTTGGGGGCCCAGGTTCAAATTTTGCATCAGGGTGCCACTGTCTGCACTAAAATCTTTGGTACATTTGGAATTTCCCAAAGCCACGACTTCTATAGACTGAAAAAATTCAGCCACAAGTATGCACCTCTGCTTCCTCGCGAAGAAGGGATCGCCATGGAGGAGGTCCCAGATGTGAGAAGTGTAGAAAATACTTACAGGGGCTAAAGAAAGTTGGGCCACATACTAAACAGTAGGACTTCTCGTGGCCAGTTTGCCAGTGGAGACTGCGCTTTGCATCTGCAGGATTTTGCTTGCTGGAGGACGGCAATGGGAGTATTCATAGCAGAGTGATTGACGTGTTTTAGGGTCCCGATACAATTTAGACAATTTAGTGGTACAAAATTGCCAAGTTCGGCGCGATTGGTTGACTGTTGTAAGTGTGTGTTGATCTTGTCCTTTTATGATAACCTATTTTTGATGAGACTTCTTTAAAATGAGCTAATCATAGAGTGTTCTTCTGGGATCCCCAGTGATCAACTGTGACCTGCGGGTGATATTCTTCTCCTGCAGTGCCCCCACAGGAGAAATGAAGCATTACATGACATTCACTGAAATCAAAGATTAATGATTCCTCCAGAGAGAGACACTTTATGTACTCTCTCTGCTCTAGGTCATAGTTGGAGGACGCGTTCCTCCCTCTTAAGGCAACATCCCAACACTTTGTGCCCTCATTTCTCAAGATCAAGTGACAGAGGGGTCTGAGAAAATATCGCCAAATCTTTTCCCAAGGTAAATACCCCACTTATATGCATTGTGCATGTTTTGGGGGTGGGGGGAACATGACCAGACACCTGTAACCCATTTACAACTGTTGAAATCCATGAGGAACGCAGGACACCACAGTCACTCCTTAAAAAAAATAAACATCTTAATGAAAATGAGAAATTTCCAACAGTCAGGAAATAGAGAAACTTGTTTTTCCGGAAATCCGAAGATGGGAATAGTCTCCATATTAGAGCATTTCTCCATTGATGATGATTAATGACAATGACATCAGTGTTTCGCAGCGTGACCTTGTTGTTGCAGCCATGTTTTTTCTCATGTCCTTGCCTCTACCTGCAGAGACGGAGACAATAAGACACCTCTGCATATTGTGTAGCCCAAGCGAGGAGGTTATTGCTGGTTTTATGGGTTAGGGTTTGTACTTGGGCTGCTCTCAGGGTACAGAAGGACAGGTATTTGTTATGAATGTGCTGGAGATGGTTTCTGAGCAGAGGCTCCCTCTGGTGGTTGCAGACAGTACTGAACCTTACAGCGAGGAATGGCAATCTGGGATCTCGGACTGGACTGATATAAGGGAGGTTCTCTCCCATGATCGTCGCCGGTGATCAATTGTTCTTGTCTCAATTGTGGTTCCTGGTTCATTTGGAATTTTGCTGGAGTCTTGCATGCCCCTGCTGCTTTCAGATAAGATATTTTCTGCTTTTCTTTTTGTGCTTGCTTTTTGCATAATTTTTGCACTTCTGTGGAGGTCAGCCAGGTTCCCCTCCCCGGGGGGCTTGGGCTCCTCTCAGTTTATCTGTAGCCACTGTTATTTGTTCATTTGCTTTTTCCTGTTTTTTCAGTGGCTGCGGCTTAGTTTTGTTACACCAGAGATCTGATTTAGGTGGTTGAGATCGTGTGATCTCAGATGTTTTTGCAATCAGAAGAGTTGGTATTTTTTAGGGTTTTTTGTTGGATTGCGGTCAGAATTCTTTCCTGTAGGTTCCAGCCTCTCTGGTGTATTGCCGTTTTTGCTTTTTCTCCTCAGCTACCGAAACATAACAGGTATTGTTCTCAGATGGAGGAGCCCCTCTACTAGCTCTAGGTGGAGGCCGCCCCTGACACTGGAGGACGGAAAGGTTTCCCTTAGGGTATAATGAGCGTGATGAACACTTATCAGAAGGAACAAGGCAGGGACAACAGCTGAAATCAGAGGCAGACCTGCTGGAAGGGGGAAGGTGGTCCAAAGACCATTAATCCTGATCAAATCCCCATCTCCATTTACTGAATTGAAAACCCCAAATCTAGAGGACCCTGCACCCTGCGTCACTGCTCCGGCAGACCCCCATTATTGTGCCTCTCTCTAGCCCTTCATGAAAAACTGCCTTCTGTTACAGTAGAATATTTCAGTCGTCAGTCCAAAGCACCTGCTGTGATTGTTTTTACACCCCATTTTCTATATTTTTGTGCATTGTGAGTCATTTGGACTTGTTTCCATGTTGAAGATAAGGGCTTTTGACATCAATTCTACCACTTTGGGCCAGAATTCAGAGCGGTAGATGGGTATAATTGGGTCCCACAAGTTGCTGGCAGTTCTGAGCTGATGGCACTGCTGGACATCTTCCGACTTTAAAGTGAAGTAAGAATGATGTGACTTTAATCTTCTGCACTATGTTTCCTTGGCTAACCTCTAAAGTCCTCACTGTTGCCCGATTATTGGTGCTTCTTCAGAAGACCTTGATCATCTTGAAACCTCGGTCTGCTTTGAAATCTTTGCCTGGGAGAGACTTTGCTGATTCAGTATAACTACCTTGTGTCTTGTTTCTGTGCTCAGTCTTACCATGGTGTATAACTTTTGACATGAAACTGTCTTCCATAACCTCACCATTGTAGCAGAGTTAGGCTGTTCCTCACCCAGTTCTATGCCTACTAGAGGGCTGTTTCTGTTTCAGTTAGTTTTTCAACTTACAGTGCCTACAAGTAGTATTCAACCCCTGCAGATTTAGCTGGTTTGATAAGATGCAAATAAGTTAGAGCCTTCAAACTGCAAACGAGAGTAGGATTTATTAACAGAAGCATAAATCTTACAAACCAAAAAGTTATGTTGCTCAGTTGAATTTTAATAAATTTTAAACATAAAAGTGTGGGTCAATTATTATACAACCCCTATGTTTAATATTTCGTGGAATAACCCTTGTTTGCAATTACAGCTAATAATCGTCTTTTATAAGACCTGATCAGGCCTGCACAGGTCTGTGGAGTTATCTTGGCCCACTCCTCCATGCAGATCTTCTCCAAATTATCTTGGTTCTTTGGGTGTCTCATGGGACTTTAATCTTGAGCTCCTTCCACAAGTTTTCAATTGGGTTAAGGTCAGGAGACTGACTAGGCCACTCCAACACCTTGACTTTTTCCCTCTTGAACCAGGCCTTGGTTTTCTTGGCTGTGTGCTTTGGGTCGTTGTCTTGTTGGAAGATGAAATTACGACCCATCTTAAAATCCTTGATGGAGGAGCGGAGGTTCTTGGCCAAAATCTCCAGGTAGGCCGTGCTATCCATCCTCCCATGGATGCGGACCAGATGGCCAGGCCCCTTGGCTGAGAAACAGCCCCACAGCATGATGCTGCCACCACCATGCTTGACTGTAGGATGGTATTCTTGGGGTCGTATGCAGTGCCATCCAGTCTCCAAACGTCACGGTGTGGTTGGCACCAAAGATCTCGATCTTGGTCTCATCAGACCATAGAACCTTGAACCAGTCTGTCTCAGAGTCCTCCAAGTGATCATGAGCAAACTGTAGACGAGCCTTGACATGACGCTTTGAAAGTAAAGGTACCTTAAGGGCTCGTCTGGAACGGAGACCATTGCGGTGGAGTACGTTACTTATGGTATTGACTGAAACCAATGTCCCCACTGCCATGAGATCTTCCCGGAGCTCCTTCCTTGTTGTCCTTGGGTTAGCCTTGAATTTTCGGACAAGCCTGGCCTCGGCACGGGAGGAAACTTTCAAAGGCTGTCCAGGCCGTGGAAGGCTAACAGTAGTTCCATAAGCCTTCCACTTACGGATGATGCTCCCAACAGTGGAGACAGGTAGGCCCAACTCCTTGGAAAGGGTTTTGTACCCCTTGCCAGCCTTGTGACCCTCCACGATCTTGTCTCTGATGGCCTTGGAATGCTCCTTTGTCTTTCCCATGTTGACCATGTATGAGTGCTGTTCACAAGTTTGGAGAGGGTCTTAAATAGTCAGAAAAGGCTGGCAAAAGAGATCATTAATCCACACATGTGAAGCTCATTATTCTTGGTGCCTGAACTACTTCTTAATACTTTAGGGGGACCAAACAGAATTCTTGTGGTTTGAGGGGTTGAATAATAAATGACACTCTGAATTAACTTTTAACGTTTTTTAAAAAAAAAAAAAAAAAATTATAAAATTTTTTTTTTGCTGCAGTGCATTTCCCACTTCCAGGCTGATCTACAGTACAAATGTCACAATGCCAAGTTAATTCCACATGTGTCAACCAGCTAAATCTGCAGGGGGTTGAATACTACTTGTAGGCACTGTATATATGAAAATGATGATCAGTATCACTCGATTGGAAAAATTTGCTGCTGACTATAATCTTACAAAATCCCTGACTTTGTGCAAGTGTAACATGAAGAATTGATGAAGGCAAAGGGCGGTTACAGCAGATACTGATGGAATTTAGATTTCTCTTTTATTCCCTTTGCATTCTATTAATTGATAAAAATGAACTATTGAGACTTTTTTTTTTAAAGCATTTTTACGGCTTATTCACACCTGCCTAAAACGTTTGCTCACTACGCCATCTTTGACATCTGGACTACATATCTTTACCTCTGGTCTTTATCTCTCTGACCTCTGGCTTTCATCTCTCAGAGTTCTGGTCCCTATAATATTCCACAGCAGAACCAGATACAATCTGACGCTTCGACCTTTGTTGATGGGATTTCCCTTTAAATCCTGGCTGGACGGAGAGTCATAAAGCGTAAATGATATCAGATGTTTTCTGTTTCCCATGTGAAGCTGTAATCTCATTTAATTAGCACCAAGTAATATCAGGCTGAAGCTGTTATGTCATCTGCAGCCTCCTATGGTGTAATCGTAGTATTACAGACCGGCGCGCGCTCGCCTCCTGATACATTTACGGGAAATATCTCAGCTCAGTTCTGCTGAACCTACAGCTTCTTTATCGGTTTCACTCTTTCCCTTCTCTGAAGCCTTTTTTTCAAGGTGTTTTCCATCCTCAGCTTCTTAGTATGTCACTAAGATACAAATGTATTCAATGACTTTTAGATTGTCTCTACGTTGCGTTCTACAGGACATCTCTCCAGAATCCCTATTACAAGAAGGATCCCGGGACAACAAGTAGATCACAAAGTGTCCACTTACTCGGATCCACAATAGTCATCTGGGAGGAAGCCTGTCAGTAAGTGTTCAATTTCCAGCAGGCCCCAGAGGAGAAATGAAGTATTACACATCATCCATTCATAGAATCTGATGCCCTTGTTCTGCCCAAATAAGAGTTTCTTTGTAACCGCTCTCAAGTCAAGGGTGAGATCAACTAGAAAGCCTCTATTATTCACAAAATCAATGTCTATGGGAAGAAGGGGTGGTCTAAACTGTGTCCCAACCGACCTCACATCAGCATAATTACTGAAGACGAACACAAGTTCACATCCACTTATATTACTGGTAGAGACAACAGACTCACATCAGCTACATTACTGGAGACACACAGAGTCACATCCAGCTATATACTGTGAAGACACACAAGCTCACATCCAGCCTATTACTGGAGAGACACAGAGCTCACATCCAGCCTATATTACTGGAAGAACACACAGACCTCACATCCAGCCTATATTACTGGGAGACACACAGACCTCACATCCAGCCTATATTACTGGGAGAGACACACAGACCTCACATCCAGCTATATTACTGGTAGAGACACACAGACCTCACATCCAGCCTATATTACTGGGAGAGACACACAGACCTCACATCCAGCCTATATTACTGGAGAGACACACAGACCTCACATCCAGCCTATATTACTGGGAGAGACACACAGACCTCACATCCAGCCTATATACTGGGAGAGACACACAGACCTCACATCCAGCCTATATTACTGGAAGAGACACACAGACCTCACATCCAGCTATATTACTGGAGAGACACACAGACTCACATCCAGCCTATATTACTGGGAAGACACACAGACCTCACATCCAGCCTATATTACTGGGGGAGACACACAGACCTCACACCAGCCTATATTACTGGGAGAGACACACAGACCTCACATCCAGCTTATATTACTGGTAGAGACACACAGACCTCACATCCAGCCTATATTACTGGGAGAGACACACAGACCTCACATCCAGCCTATATTACTGGTAGAGACACACAGACCTCACATCCAGCCTATATTACTGGAGAGACACACAGACCTCACATCCAGCCTATATTACTGGAGAGACACACAGACCTCACATCCAGCCTATATTACTGGAAGAGACACACAGACCTCACATCCAGCTTATATTACTGGTAGAGACACACAGACCTCACATCCAGCCTATATTACTGGGAGAGACACACAGACCTCACATCCAGCTTATATTACTGGTAGAGACACACAGACCTCACATCCAGCCTATATTACTGGGAGAGACACACAGACCTCACATCCAGCTTATATTACTGGTAGAGACACACAGACCTCACATCCAGCCTATATTACTGGGAGAGACACACAGACCTCACATCCAGCCTATATTACTGGGAGAGACACACAGACCTCACATCCAGCCTATTTACTGGAAGAGACACACAGACCTCACATCCAGCCTATAATACTGGGAGAGACACACAGACCTCACATCCAGCTTATATTACTGGTAGAGACACACAGACCTCACATCCAGCCTATATTACTGGGAGAGACACACAGACCTCACATCCAGCTTATATTACTGGTAGAGACACACAGACCTCACATCCAGCCTATATTACTGGGAGAGACACACAGACCTCACATCCAGCCTATATTACTGGGAGAGACACACAGACCTCACATCCAGCCTATATTACTGGAAGAGACACACAGACCTCACATCCAGCCTATAATACTGGGGGAGACACACAGACCTCACATCCAGCCTATATTACTGGGAGAGGCACACAGACCTCACATCTGGCCTATATTACTGGGAGAGGCACACAGACCTCACATCCAGCCTATATTACTGGGAGAGGCACACAGACCTCACATCCAGCCTATATTACTGGGAGAGACACACAGACATCACATCCAGCCTATATTACTGGGAGAGACACACAGACCTCACATCCAGCCTATATTACTGGGAGAGACAAAGAGCTCCCATCCAGCCTATATTACTGAGAGACACACAGACCTCACATCCAGCCTATATTACTGGGAGAGACACACAGACCTCACATCCAGCCCATATTACTGGGAGAAACACACAGACCTAACATCCAGCCTATATTACTGGGAGAGACACAGAGCTCCCATCCAGCCTATATTACTGGAGAGATACACAGACCTCACATCCAGCCTATATTACTGGGAGAGATACACAGACCTCTCATCCAGCCCATATTACTGGGAGAAACACACAGACCTAACATCCAGGCTATATTACTGGGAGAGACACAGAGCTCCCATCCAGCCTATATTACTGGAGAGATACACACAGAGCTCACATCCAGCCTATATTACTGGGAGAGGCACACAGACCTCACATCTGGCCTATATTACTGGGAGAGGCACACAGACCTCACATCCAGCCTATATTACTGGGAGAGGCACACAGACCTCACATCCAGCCTATATTACTGGGAGAGACACACAGACATCACATCCAGCCTATATTACTGGGAGAGACACACAGACCTCACATCCAGCCTATATTACTGGGAGAGACACAGAGCTCCCATCCAGCCTATATTACTGGAGAGACACACAGACCTCAACATCCAGCCTATATTACTGGGAGAGACACACAGACCTCACATCCAGCCCATATTACTGGGAGAAACACACAGACCTAACATCCAGGCTATATTACTGGGAGAGACACAGAGCTCCCATCCAGCCTATATTACTGGAGAGATACACAGACCTCACATCCAGCCTATATTACTGGGAGAGATACACAGACCTCTCATCCAGCCTATATTACTGGGAGAGGCACACAGACCTCACATCCAGCCTATATTACTGGGGGATACACACAGAGCTCACATCCAGCCTATATTACTGGGAGAGGCACATAGACCTCACATCCAGTCTATATTACTGGGAGAGACACACAGACCTCACATCTAGCCTATATTACTGGAGAGACACACAGAGCTCACATCCAGCCTATATTACTGGGAGTGGCACACAGATCTCACATCCAGCCTATATTACTGGGAGAGACACACAGACTTCACATCCAGCCTGTATTACTGGGAGAGACACACAGAGCTCACATCCAGCCTATATTACTGGGAGAGACACACAGACCTCACATCCAGCCTATATTACTGGAGAGACGCACAGAGTTCACATCCAGCCTATATTACTGGGAGAGGCACACAGATCTCACATCCAGCCTATATTACTGGGAGAGACACACAGACCTCACATCCAGCCTGGAGAACAGACCTCCATCCAGCCATTACGGAGAGAACACAGATCACATCCGCTATATACTGGAGAGCACACAGACCTACATCCCATATTAGGAGAACACATCCTCATCAGCTTATTACTGGAGACACAAGACTCATCGCTATATTATGGAGAGACACACAGACTCACATCCAGCTATATTACTGGAGAGACACACAGACCTACATCCAGCTATTTACTGGAGAGACACACAGACTCACACGCCTATATTACTGGAGGCACACAGCTCAATCAGCTATATATGGAGGACACAGACTCACATCAGCCTTATTACGGGAGAGACACACAGACTCACATCCGCCTATTATACTGGGGAGACACAGACTCACAACCCTATATTCTGGGAGAGGCACACAGACCTCACATCGGCCTATATTACTGGGAAGCACACAGCTCACATCCAGCTATATTACTGGGAGGGACACCAGACCTCACATCCAGCCTATATTACTGGAGAGACACACAGACCATCACATCCAGCCTATATTACTGGGAGAGACACACAGACCTAACATCCAGCTATATTACTGGGAGAGACAAGAGCTCCCATCCAGCCTATATTACTGGAGAGACACACAGACCTCACATCCAGCCTATATTACTTGGGAGAGACACACAGACCTCACATCCAGCCCATATTACTGGGAGAAACACACAGACCTAACATCCAGGCTATATTACTGGGAGAGACACAGAGCTCCCATCCAGCCTATATTACTGGAGAGATACACAGAGTCACATCCAGCCTATATTACTGGGAGAGTACACAGACCTCTCATCGCCCATATTACTGGGAGAGACACACAGACCTAACATCCAGGCTATATTACTGGGAGAGACACAGACCCTCCATCCAGCCTATATTACTGGAGAGATACACACAGAGCTCACATCCATCCTATATTACTGGGGGAGGCACACAGACCTCACATCTGGCCTATATTACTGGGAGAGGCACACAGACCTCACATCCAGCCTATATTACTGGGAGAGGCACACAGACCTCACATCCAGCCTATATTACTGGGAGAGAACACAGACCTCACATCCAGCCTATATTACTGGGAGAGACACACAGACTCACATCCAGCCTATATTACTGGGAGAGACACAGAGCTCCCATCCAGCCTATATTACTGGAGAGACACACAGACCTCACATCCAGCCTTTTACTGGGAGAGACACACAGACCTCACATCCAGCCTATATTAGTGGGAGAGACACACAGACCTCACATCAGCCTATATTACTGGGAGAGACATACAGACCTCACATTTATCCTATATTACTGGAGAGCACACAGACCTCACATCCTGCCTATATTACTGGGAGAGGCACACAGACCTCATATCCAGCCTATATTACTGGGAGAAACACTCCCACAAGAGAAAAAATCTAATACTTGTATAAGTCTACAAGCTTGATATTAGGTAATCAGATGAGTAAATGAAGGAATAGAGATAGCAGACCGAAACTTGGTGTAATTTTATTACCTAAAGGAAAGTATTAACATATGTAAAAATAATTTTTCTACGTGGGAGCCTTAAAAGGAGTTGACTAACCTTTTTATATTGATGACCTATCCTAAGGATAAGACGTTAATATAAGATCAGTGGTGGTCAGACACCAGGCAACCCCCCTAGTTAGCTTTTCCTGCTGCTGGATGTGATTATTCGTGCGGTGAAACAGCACAGCGCCATCACCTGTATAGTGACCGCGTCCGGTACTACATTAGTTTTAAAATATAACTCGTCATAACCATTTTCATTATCTCTAATTACTGTTAGTGAATTATAACGCTTCCATTCGGAGGCAGTAAACGTCCGTTCTGCTGTAATGGGACACAATTGTATCCAGTGTAGACAATGCCCGGACTCCAGACTGATACAGTGTAGCAAACCATCAGAGAGGTGTGTAAATAGAGCTGAGAAATGGATACAATTGTATCCAGTGTAGACAATGCTCTGTGAGCTAAACACATGAACTGCACAGTTCTCAGCGGTAGTTTGTTACAATGTATCAGTCTGCAGTCTCACAGAGCAGCGGCAGAGTATCCCTCCTCGGCTTAGAAGTAGGACCAGGTACGTATCGTTTACAGCCTCTGAATGGAAACAAGAGAATTCTCATTCACAGAAAGCAAAGATCGAGATTTGTATTTTGATTTGCAACTTTTTATTTTGTTTACTAAAATTAAAAAAATGAAAAAAAAAATAGTTCAAATCTGGTGATAATATCCTCCCATCTATTAGGAAGTCCCTTAGGAGGAATTCTTCCTAGTCTGGAAAGGGAGATTGCATCCTTGTAGGGCCAATGGCAAAGAAAAGGGCCCCGTCCCGCCCCAGCTCTGCCGACTTTGTACACATGGCTCGAAAACACCCCCAAATCGCATCATGTTTGCACACCCTAACAAAATGTTCATCTTTTCACGCCAGAATTCTGAAGTAAAAGCTTTGATGAATGTTTGCCTAAGAGTAGAGAGATATCGGCGCACGCCAGCGTACCACCGGCTATTATCACCTCATACTTGGCGGCCCCTGCTCCTGGAACGATGATGGATAAGAAAATATCAGAATAAAGACATTTCATCTCCAGAAAAACCTCCAGAAACATCAAAAGTTTGACCTTGGCAAAATTTCAAACCACAGAATTGCTGACACCTCTGCACTTCTCCCAATCAGACCCATGTAAGGGTAATCAAGGGCCGTTGTTACCAGCTTGTCACTTAGATGTAGAAATGTTTTACTTGGAGATGAACTGGAAAAATTGTTCATATTCCTCCAAAACTAACAGCAGCTCTTCCGCATAGTGGGAGTCACCTTGTACTGTACATTATTGTAACACGAGAAATATCACTGATTGGATGGAGATAAGATAGATAGATAGATAATAGACGATAGATAGAAAGATAATAGATGATAGATATGATAGATAGATAGATAGATAGATAGATAGATAGATAGATAGATAGATTGATCAGAAAAGTAAGAGAAGCACAAAACAATTTTTACAATTAGGGTGCAAAGCCCCCCAGGCATATACCAAACCTTATGTAGAAATTTAAAAATGGAGGCAGCGCACCATTCAAGGAGAAAAATAGAGGTGCTTCTGTTTAATAGCCCATCACGGCGACGTTTCAGCTCAGACTGAGCCTTTTTCAAGCCTTGAATGGTGTGCTGCCTCCATTTTTCCATACTCCATTGAATGGTGTGCTGCCTCCATTTTTTGAATTTCTAGATAGATAGATGAAGGGATGGATGGACGGACGGACGCACGGACCCTAAATTGGACCGAAACGTAACCTTCATAATGGGCCATTAAATTTTTCATATTCTAAGTTGGGTGTGCTGCGTCAATTTTGTGTGTACATTGGAGGATTGGTTTATGCCTGGGAGGCCTTTGCACCCTCTCTTTTTGCTGGTGCTACACTGATTTTTTTCTAGACAGAGCGATAGTTATTAAAGAAAAAACAGGCACAGCATCGTCAAAAGAGTATCCCATGCAAAGTCCAATCCTCCAGATAAGCAAAAAAATCAATCTATCTATCTATCTATCTATCTATCTATCTATCTATCTATCATCATCTATCTATCTATCATCTATCTATTATCTATTTATATCTATTATCCATCTATATCTATCTATTATCTATGTATCTATCTATCACCTATATATTATTATCTATCCATCATTATTTACCTATCACCTATATATTATCTATCTATTATCTATCTGTTATCTATCTATTATCTATCACTATTATTATCTATCTATCTAAATTATCTATCTATTTATCTATCTATCTCTACCTATCTATTATCTATCATCTATGTATTATCTATCTATTATCTATCACCTATCTATTATCTATCTATCTATCTATCTATCTATCTATCTATCTATCTATCTATCTATCTATCTATCTATCTATCTATCTATCTATCTATCTATCTATCTATCTAACCCATGCAAGTGCCTGGGCCCTTGACAAACAGGGTGGCTCACTCGCCGTCGGAAAGGGTGTAATTACCGCGGTCACAGCATCGCAGCCCGATGTGTGTCCTTGGACATAAATTTAATTGAAGTGTATTGCAGCCTACGGACCTATCAGGGACGTGCACGTGACAGGGGGGCACATGGCAGTGACATCATGCGCTTCCTTCACTGCATGAAGCCAGCTGGCACTTATACAGGTAAGGACACCACGGCGGGGGATAACAATGGGAGGTGAGTATTTATATTATGATAACATCAGTGTAGTACACGGACTGCTGTAATTATACTACAATGATATAGGCTGACTTTACTATGAAGGGCTGTGCATTATACTAATGGATAACTATGGGCTGTGCTATACTACATGGATGCTATGGGCTGTGCATTATAGTACATGGATGACTATGGGCTGTGCATTATACTACATGGATGACTATGGGCTGTGCATTATACTACATGGATGACTATGGGCTGTGCATTATACTACATGGATGACTGTGGGCTGTGCATTATAGTACATGATGACTATGGGCTGTGCATTATACTACATGAAGACTATGGGCTGTGCATTATACTACATGGATGACTTGGGCTGTGCATTATACTACATGGATGACTATGGGCTGTGCATTATACTACATGGATGACTATGGGCTGTGCATTATACTACATGGATGACTATGGGCTGTGCATTATACTACATGGATGACTAGTGGCTGTGCATTATACTACATGGATGACTATGGGCTGTGCATTATACTACATGGATGACTATGGGCTGTGCATTATACTACATGGATGACTATGGGCTGTGCATTATACTACATGGATGACTTGGGCTGTGAATTATAGTACATGGATATTGTGGGCTGTGCATTATACTACATGGATGACTATGGGCTGTGCATTATATACATGGATGACTATGGGCTGTGCATTATACTACATGGAATGACTATGGGCTGTGCATTATACTACATGGATGACTATGGGCTGTGCATTATACTACATGGATGACTATGGGCTGTGCATTAACTACATGGATGACTATGGGCTGTGCATTATACTACATGGATGACTATGGGCTGTGCATTATACTACATGGATGACTATGGGCTGTACATTATACTACATGAATGACTATGGGCTGTCATTATACTACATGGATGACTATGGGCTGTGCATTATACTACATGGATGACTATGGCTGTGCATTTATACTACATGGATGACTATGGGCTGTGCATTATACTACATGATGCTATGGGCTGTGCATTATACTACATGGATGACTATGGGCTGTGCATTATACTACATGGATGACTATGGGCTGTGCATTATACTACATGGATGACTTGGGCTGTGCATTATACTACATGGATGACTTGGGCTGTGCATTATACTACATGGATGACTATGGGCTGTGCATTATACTACATGATGACTATGGGCTGTGCATTATACTACATGGATGACTATGGGTGTGCATTATACTACATGGATGACTATGGCTGTGCATTATACTACATGATGACTTGGGCTGTGCATTATACTACATGGATGACTATGGGCTGTGCATTATACTACATGGATGACTATGGCTGTGCATTATACTACATGGATGACTATGGGCTGTGCATTATACTACATGGATGACTATGGCTGCATTATACTACATGATGACTATGGGCTGTGCATTATACTACATGGATGACTATGGCTGTGCATTATACTACATGGATGACTATGGCTGTGCATTATACTACATGGATGACTCTGGCTGTGCATTATACTACATGGATACTATGGGCTGTGCATTATACTACATGGATGACTATGGGCTGTGCATTATACTACATGGATGACTATGGGCTGTGCATTATACTACATGGATACTATGGGCTGTCATTATACTAATGGATACTATGGGTGTGCATTATACTACATGGATGACTATGGGTGTGCATTATACTACATGGATGACTATGGGCTGTCATTATACTATATGGATAACTATGGACTGTGCATATACTACATGGATGACTTGGCTGTCATTATACTACATGGATGACTATGGGCTGTGCATTATACTACATGGATAACTATGGGCTGTGCATTATACTACATGAAACTATGGGCTGTGCATTATACTACATGGATGACTATGGGTGTGCATTATACTACATGGATGACTATGGGTGTGCATTATACTACATGGATGACTATGGGATGTGCATTATACTACATGGATGACTATGGGCTGTGCATTATACTACATGGATGACTATGGGCTGTGCATTATACTACATGGATACTATGGGCTGTGCATTATACTACATGGATGACTATGGGCTGTGCATTATACTACATGGATGACTATGGGCTGTGCATTATACTACATGGATGACTCTGGGTTGTGCATTATATACATGGATGACTATGGGCTGTGCATTATACTACATGAATGACTATGGGCTGTGCATTATACTACATGGATGACTATGGGCTGTGCATTATACTACATGGATGACTATGGGCTGTGCATTATATACATGGATGACTATGGGCTGTGCATTATCTACATGGATGACTATGGGGTGCATTATACTACATGGATGACTATGGGCTGTGCATTATATACATGATGATATGGCTGTGCATTATACTAATGAGACTATGGCTGTGCATTACTACATGGATGACATGGCGTGATATACACATGGAACTTGGCGTGCATTATATACATGGATGACTTGGGCTGTGCATTATACTACATGATGACTATGGCTGTGCATTATACTACATGATGACTATGGCTGGGCATTATACTACATGGATGACTATGGGCTGTGCATTATATACATGATGATTGGGCGTGCATTATACTACATGGATGACTATGGGCTGTGCATTATATACATGATGACTATGGGCTGTGCATTATACTACATGGATGACTTGGCTGTGCATTATACTACATGATGACTTGGGCTGTGCATTATACTACATGGATGACTATGGGCTGTGCTTATACTACATGGAACTATGGCTGTGCATTATACTACATGGAGACTATGGGCTGTGCATTATACTACATGGATGACTATGGGCTGCATTATACTACATGGATGACTATGGCTGTGCATTATACTACATGGATATATGGGCTGTGCATTATACTACATGGATGACTATGGGCTGTGCATTATACTACATGATGACTATGGCTGTGCATTATACTACATGGAGACTAGGCTGTGCATTATACTACATGATGACTATGGGCTGTGCATTATACTACAGGATGACTTGGGCTGTGCATTATATACATGAATGACTATGGCTGTGCATTATACTACATGGATGACTTGGGCTGTGCATTATACTACATGGATGACTATGGGCTGTGCATTATACTACATGGATGACTTGGCTGTGCATTATACTACATGGATGACTATGGGCTGTGCATTTACTACATGGATACTATGGGCTGTGCATTATACTACATGATGACTTGGCTGTGCATTATACTACAGGATGACTATGGCTGGCATTATACTAATGGATGATATGGGCTGTGCATTATATACAGGATGATATGGGCGGATTTACAATGATACTATGGGTGGCTTATATACAGGATGACTATGGGCGTCATTATACTAATGGATACTATGGGCTGTGCATTATACTACAGGATGACTATGGGTGTGCATTATATACAGGATGACTATGGCTGTGCATTATCACATGGATACTTGGGTTGCATTATACTACATGATGACTTGGGCTGTGCATTTACTAATGGATACTAGGGCTGTGCATTATACTACATGGATGATATGGCTGTCATTTACTAATGGATACTATGGCTGTGCATATACTACATGATACTATGGGTGTGCATTATACTACATGGATGACTATGGGTGTCATTATACTAATGGATACATGGTGTGCATATACTATGGATGATATGGCTGTGCATTATCAATGGATACTATGGGCTGTGCATTAACTAATGGATACTGGTGTCATATACTCATGGATACTATGGCTGTGCATTATACTACAATACTAGGGCTGTGCATTATACTACATGCATGACTATGGGCTGTGCATTATACTACATGGATGACTATGGGCTGTGCATTATACTACATGGACGACTATGGGCTGTCATTATACTACATGGATGACTATGGGCTGTGCATTATACTACATGGATGACTATGGGCTGTGCATTATACTACATGGATGACTATGGGATGTGCATTATACTACATGATGACTATGGGCTGTGCATTATACTACATGGATCGACTATGGGCTGTGCATTATACTACAGGAGGACTATGGGTGTGCATTATACTACATGGATGACTATGGGCTGTGCATTATATCACATGACTATGGATGTCATTATACTACTGGATGACTATGGCTGTGCATTATACTACATGGAGACTATGGGCGTGCATTATACTACACGGAGGACTATGGGATGTGCATTATACTACATGATGACTATGGGCTGTGCATTATACTACATGGATGACTATGGGCTGTGCATTATACTACATGGATGACTATGGGCTGTGCATTATACTACATGATGACTATGGGCTGTGCATTATACTACATGGATGACTATGGGCTGTGCATTATACTACATGGATGACTATGGCGTGCATTATACTACAGGATGACTATGGGATGTTCATTATACTACATGGATGACTATGGGCTGTGCATTATACTACATGGATGACTATGGGCTGTGCATTATACTACATGGATGACTATGGGCTGTGCATTATACTACATGGATGACTATGGGCTGTGCATTATACTACTGATGACTATGGGCTGTGCATTATACTACGGAGACTAGGTGTCATTATACTACAGGAGACTATGGCTGTGCATTATATACAAGACTATGGGCTGGCATTATACTACATGGATGACATGGGCTGTGCATTATACACATGATGACTAGGGCTGTGCATTATACTACAGGATGACTATGGGCTGCATTTACTACAGGAGTGATATGGGCTAGTGCATTATACACAGGAGACTATGGCGTCATTATACTACAGGATGACTAGGGTGTGCATTATACACAGATGACTATGGCTGTGCATTATACTACAGGATGACTATGGGCTGCATTATACTACAGGAGACATGGCTGTGCATTATACTACAGGATGACTATGGGTGTGCATTATACTACAGGATGACTAGGGCTGTGCATTATACTACAGGATGACTATGGGCTGTGCATTATACTACAGATGACTATGGGTGTGCATTATACTACATGATGACATGGGCTGTGCATTATACAACAGGAGACTATGGGGTGCATTATACTACAGGGATGACTATGGGCTGGCATTATACTACAGAGACTAGGGATGTCATTATACTACATGATGACTATGGGCGTGCATTATACTACAGGATGACTATGGCTGTGATTAACACAGGTGACATGGGCTGTCATTATACTACAGGATGACTATGGGCTGTGCATTATACTACAGGATGACTATGGGCCGTGCATTATACTACAGGGACTATGGGTGCATTATACTACAGGATGATAGGGCTGTGCATTATACTACATGATGACTATGGGCTGGCATTATACTACAGGGATGACTATGGCCGTGCATTATACTACAGGGATGACTAGGGCTGTGCATATACTACATGATGACTATGGGCTGTGCATTATACTACAGGATGACTATGGCGTGCATTAACTACAGGATGACTATGGCGTGCATTATACTCAGGATGACTATGGGTGTGCATTATACTCAGGATGACTATGGGTGTGCATTTACTAAGGATGACTATGGCGTGCATTATACTACAGGGTGACTATGGTGTGCATTATACTACAGGATGACTATGGGCTGTGCATTATACTACAGGATGACTATGGCGTGCATTATACTACAGGGATGACTATGGGCTGTGCATTATACTACAGGATGACTATGGCTGTGCATTATACTACATGAGACTATGGCTGTGCTTATACTACAGATGACTATGGCGTGCATTATACTACATGGATGACTATGGGCTGTGCATTATACTACATGGATGACTTGGGCTGTGCATTATACTACATGGATGACTATGGGCTGGCATTATACTACATGGATGACTATGCGATGTGCATTATACTTTATGGATGACTATGGGCTGTGCATTATACTACATGGATGACTATAGGTTGTGCATTATACTACATGGATGACTATGGGCTGTGATTATACTACATGGATGACTAGGGGTGTGCATTATACTACATGGATGACTATGGTGTGCATTATACTACATGGATGACTATGGGCTGTGCATTATACTACATGTATGACTATGGCTGTGCATTATACTACTATGGGATACTATGGGCGTTGCATTATACTACATGGATGACTATGGGCTGTGCATTATACTACCATGGATGACTATGGGCTGTGCATTATACTACATGTATGACTATGAGCTGTGCATTATACTACATGGATGACTATGGGCTGTGCATTATACTACATGGATGACTATGGGCTGTGCATTATACATAATGGATGACTATGGGTTGTGCATTATACTACATGGTATGACTATGAGCTGTGATTATACTACATGGATGACTATGGGTGTGCATTATACTACATGGATGACTATGGGCTGTGCATTATACAATGGATGACTATGGGTGTGCATTATACTACATGGATGACTATGGGCTGTGCATTATACTACATGGATGACTATGGTGTGCATTATACTACATGGATGACTATGGGCTGTGATTATACTACATGGATGACTATGGGCTGTGCATTATACTACATGGATGACTATGGGCTGTGCATTATACTACATGTATGACTATGAGCTGTGCATTATACTACTATGGATGACTATGGGCTGTGCATTATACTACATGGATGACTATGGGCTGTGCATTATACTACATGGATGACTATGGCTGTGCATTATACTACATGTATGACTATGAGCTGTGATTATACTACATGGATGACTATGGGCTGTGCATTATACTACATGGATGACTATGGGATGTATATTATATATGGAGTTGCTTTATAATACATGTATAACTATGGGCCGTGGATTATATTATATGAAGGATATGGGCTGTGTATTATACTAATATGGAGGACTATGAGCTATATACCCAATTTTTGCTGTTGCTCTTCTCTTCTATCTTGATATATTCTATATTTCTTTATCTAAATATTCTATATTTATTTATCTATCTATCTATCTATGTATCAAAAAGTGATGCTTTGTAAAGTTGATGCATTTAAAGTCAGAGAGGATGAGAGCTGCTGCTGTTGCTGTTGCTGCTGCTGTTGCTGCTGCTGCTGTTGCTGCTGCTGCTGTTCTTGGCCACATGACATCGGGCATTTCTCCTTTCCATCATCTGTGTTGGGATCTAATATTTCTGCTGATGTTACATTTACAGACGATCAACTAAATTGGAGAAATGGCCAACGTGTACATTACTGTTCACATCAGGGTCACAGGCAGCATCTGTGATACAGGAAAGATGTGTATCTTTGTACTGTGTTAGTCAGTAGATAGAAAATTATTCAGAATTGAGAGTCCTCAGTGGTTGATACCTTTTAATGGCTAACTGAAAAGATGGTAACAAATTGCAGCTTTCGAGACTACTCAGGTCTCTTCATCAGGCAAAGACTAATACAAAAGGCAGCAGCTGGAGAGAAGCTACAAGATGTCCTGTCCTGCTGGACCCCAGACTGACTGTATACAGTATATACCCTGTGTGATATGGGGCATGATGACTGGTGTGTGACCAGAGAAGTGTCCACAGCTGGCTGCGGTAACATGATACCTATCTGATTCTTATCATCTCTGCCCCGCTACAATGTATCCTGCTGAGGATTATTATCTCAGCTGAGACTGACACATTGTTACTACTACATGAAAACAACTACCAGAGCCAGCAGCCACTGCTGCAGAAGAACTACAAGTATCAGCAGGATACACTGTGTGATGCAATGGAAGATATTACATGACTTGTAGCACTAGATTAATTCATATCTATTATCTATCTATTATCTATCCATCCATTATCTATCTATCTATCTATCTATATATCTATCTATTATCTATCTATCTATCTATCTATCTATCTATCTATCTATCTATCTATCTATCTATCTATCATCTATCTATTATCTATTTATCATCTATCTATCCATCTATTATCTATCTATTATCTATGTATCTATCTATCACCTATATATTATCTATCTATCCATCTATTATTTACCTATCACCTATATATTATCTATCTATTATCTATCTGTTATCTATCTATTATCTATCACCTATCTATTATCTATCTATCTAAATTATCTATCTATTTATCTATCTATCATCTAGCTATCTATTATCTATCATCTATCTATTATCTATCTATCTATGTATTATCTATCTATTATCTATTTGTTATCTATATTATCTTACCTATTATATCTATCTATCTATCTCTATCTACATCTATCTATTATCTATCTATCTATCTATCTAAATTATCTATCCATCTTTCTATTTATCTATTATCTATCTATCATCTATCTATTATCTATATCTATCTATCTATCTATCTATCTATCTATCTAATACTATCTCAGAGTTGTCATCATGCACAGGAAATACAGCAGAGCTGAGTGTGTTTGCACTATTCTATCACTTATCCTCTTGTCTAGAACATACAGGACACATTCGGCTCTGCTACATCTGTATCTGTAGCTACTATACAGAAACCTTAGAAACATTGTAAAGTCGCAGAACATCTCAGTAATTGAGTGAAGGCGATAGTGAATAATCATGGTACATAGTAATGGTAAAATAATAATCAACCCAAATAACTAAGACGAGCTGTGATAATATATTACACTACGAGCCCTGAGTCAAATCAACCCGATGAAGACAGTAGAGTCTGCGGCACAAATGCAGCAGAGCTGACCTGGTGGAGTTGTTGCGTCTTTTTTGCACCATGAGAACTTACTTTGTGCTGCAACAAAACTGTCAGAACAGTGTGACAAATTCAGCTCTGCTACATTTCTCTTCTTATTTTTCTCCCAAATTCCTTCTGTTACCTTATATCAAGTGAGAAATGATTGAATTCCTTGGCTTTCTAAGAAAAAAGGCTTTTGCCAGTTCCTTGAAGTCATTCATCCCTGTGCCTTGCTGTTCCTATGTGGAAAGCGTCTCTGGAAACTTTGCAAAACTGAAGAGGAACTAATTTTCAGGGAAATATCCTGTGATCCTTATATGGGACTGTGCTGCGAACCGCGGGGCGGACTCAGGTCTTAGTGCGAGTAGTGTTAATGGGTTTATCATGAAAGTCTCAACCTTTATATCAGTTTTATGTTTTATCTCCCTCTGTCAGGGGGCTGTCCAAAGAAATGAATGCAGGAACCCGAAGAAGAAGTATCATGTATGTATCACTGTATTACTGCTGTGCTGCCAACAAGGGTTTTGCCACCAAGTATTAAGTCTTGTTTGCCAGAGGGATCAAATACTTATTTCTCACTGCAAAATGCAAATAAATTTACATAATTTATACAATGTGATATTCTGGATTTTATTTTTGATATTCTATCTCTCAATGTTGAAATTAACCGACCCTTAAAATTATAGACTGTTCATGTTTCTGTCAGTGGGCAAACTTACAAAATAATCAAGGGATCAAATATTTATTTCCTTCACTGTATATACAGAATTATAACTTACACCTTCTGGTTACCAAAAAAAATAATAACCACAAACAAATAAAATAAATAAAAGTTTACAAAATATATGAACTTTTTCTTTTTCTTTAATATAAAATAACCACAAACTATACATATATATACAAGACTAAACTAACCACGACCTCACGCTCAAGCCCACCATTCCCAACCCCCGCACTGACCTGGAAGCTGGTCCTGCCTCTCATGCCTCAGTCCATGTCCAACATCCATAGACCAGATCAGGCAGTGCCAGTTCTTCATCCAAACACCCCAGTGTCCCATAGTCCCACAAGATAATCCCAACTCCCCCTTTTCCCGCCACCCAACCTATCACCTACCCCCAAATCTATATCCCTATATACAATATATACAGAAAAACACTGCAATAACCACATAAAACAAAGCTTAAGTTCGGCGCCTGCACCCCAAAATCACTGTATACCGATCACACAAAACAAAAATCTACAGTGTCAGCAGCAGCCCACCACCAGGAAAGGAGATGACCAGACTAGGGCACACTAAAAGAAAAGCCCCTCCAGAGGAGAGCGGCCCTACGTGTGCCCAGTCTCTCATACTCCAGAGAACGCACCTTCACCAGGTCACAGAGTATGGTCCTTAACACATCGTCCACAGGGAGGATTTTCGTTGCGTTGAGACTAAGCACCGTGCGTTCCACGTGTGATAACTAACCACAAAGCTAACTAGAAATAAGGTGCAGCGGTCCCGACCACCAAGATCTCCAAATGCTCCATAGGCCCATTCCGCATAGGAGAGACCGGCGAGCCGAGACCAGCCAATGGAGGTGCCCACCCTGTTGTACACCTCTGTGTTAAAGGGACAATGAAGCAGGAAATGGTCCATAATTTCCAGCACGGTACCACAATGCTCCCGAGGACAATTCCTGTCCTCCGAGCTCCTACACTTAAGATTGTCCCTCACACACAGTTTCCCATGGAAGCAGCGCCAAGCCAAATCCCAAAACTTGAGGGGATCCTGATAGAATTCAAAAGATGCAAACCCACCCCAAGATCCTTGGGCAATCTCTGAGCGCCAGAGGCCTCTGGAGATGGGTCAACAGAACTCTATTGTCAAGGAGTTTTCTTGGCAGAGTCCTGATCTCCCACATTCCCAGACCCCACCGGCGAATTACCTTCAGAACCAAGGTAGCATAAGCCGGAAGATGTCCATGCAGTGTGCGAAGATCCTTCACTTGCCCTCCTGTCTCACATTCCTGGAAGAAAGGCTGAAACCATCCCCTACAGGAGAATGCCCACGGAGGAGCCCTCTCTTTCCAGAGGTTTGCAATATTGATCTTAATGAAGGCATCCACAAGGAATACCACATGGTTGACCATACCCAACCCTCCTAGTCTCCTCGTACGGTAAGTAGCCTCCCTCTTGACCAGGTTCAGCCTATTTCACCATAACAATTGGAAGAAAAAACTGTAGACCCGAGTCCAGAGAGGCTCCGGCAAGATGCACACACGCCCAGATAAATCAGTAAAGGGAGCAGGTAAGTTTTGATCAGGTTTACCCTTTCCCTTAGGGTCAAAGACCAACCCTTCCATTGGTTCACCTTCTGAGTGGCGATCTCTAGCCTGCTGTCCCAATTTTGTTTGGGGTAATCTCTGCCAAATTCGATGCAGGACTTTTGAAGAGACTTTGGTCCTGGAAGGGTGTCCGGAGATCAAAACCAGATTCCTCCTCCAGCCAGAGACTCTACATTATCCTGGTGTCTTGGACCGATGCTCAGAGTAGCGATCTACCTCTGACATCGCCATCTGCCTCCTCGTGAGAGGAAACAAATACATGACATACAGCATACCCACACCCTCAGAGTGGCTTCCGGTGCTGCCGGTCATCCCGATCCCTGCCAACGGTCCACGCTCCACCGTCCTAAGAAGTGGGTCAGTTGCAAACACATACAGCAGCGGTTCAAGGGGCAACCCTGGCAAATTCTAGATCCAACCTTAAAAGAGCTGCCAATCCAACCATTCACAAGCGGGAACTCTGCCCCACCGTACAAGGTCTTAAGACAATCAACAAACCCCACGGCAGGCCATAACTAGAAGGACAGACCAGAGGTACTCGTGATTTACCTGATCAAACGCTTTTGCCTGGTCCAGTGAGAGCATGTACCCCTTCCAGTGACCAGCCCTATCCTGCTCCACTGCCTCTCGGACACAGAGCACAGCACTAAATGTGCTGCGACCTGGAACAGAGCAATGCTGGACACTCAAAAGGAGTTGGAGTGCAAATTTCACCAGCTGATTAAACAGCACCTTTGCCAGAACCTTCCTGTCTGCATTGAGAAGCGCTATGGGACGCTGTTATGTTTAGGTAGCTGAGGAGAAAAAGCAAAAACAGTAATACACCAGAGAGGCTGGAACCTATTGGATTGCAGTAACCTGAACTAACCACACAACTAGAGGTAGCCGTGGAGCGTTCCTACGTTGATCCTAGACGCCTCGTCACAGCCTGAGAGATAACTACACCTAAAGGCAGAAAGAGGAAAGCTATCTGCCCCGGAGCAGATCCCCAAAAAAATAGGAAGCCTCCAAACATGTAATGGCGGTTAGACAAGAAGAAGCACGGACACAGACAGAAAATAGAATGAGCAAACGCTGGGGCCCAATCTGTCTAGACAGAAAAGTACAGGAAAAGATTCTTACTGCAATCCAAAAAAACCCTAAAAAAATACCAACTCTTCGGATTGCAAAAACATCTGAGATCACACGATCTCTACCACCTAAATCAGATCTCTGGTGTAACAAAACTAAGCCACAGCCACTGAAAAAACAGGAAAAAGCAAATGAACAAATAACAGTGGCTTCAAATAAACTGAGAGGAGCACAGGCCCCCAGAGGACCGTGACCTCCCAAAGGCAGGAACTAGCAAAAACAAGCAAAAAAAAAAGCAAAACTATCTTATCTGAAAGCAGAAGATGCAGCAAGACTCAGCAAACTTCCAAATGAACCAGGAACCACAATTGAGACAAGAACAATTGATCACCGGCGACCATCATGGGAGGGAACCTCCCTTATATCAGTCCAGTCCGTGATCCCAGATTGCCATTCCTCGCTGTGAGGTTCAGTACTTTCTGCAACCACCAGAGGGAGCCTCTGCTCAGAAACCATCTCCAGCACATTCATAACAGGATGCCAATTCTCAATGCAAGATGGGTCCTTAACCTTTGACAAGATGATCAGGCAGACCTCCTCATTGACTTCGGCAGAGCGCCCGAGGAAAGACACTCATTGAATACCTCAGTCTAGAGGGGAACCAAAGCGTCCTTAAAGGTCTTATAGAATTCAGATGTTAAGCCATCTGGACCAGGCGATTTCTTTAGGGCAAGCCCTTCAATTGCCAACTTAGCTTCCTCTTCCCTGATCTTCTCTGTCAAAACGTCAAGAGAGGGATCTACCCCTTGTTCAGGGACGGCTTCAGCCAGGAAAGCCGACATCTCATCCTACTCAAGATCCTTCTTCCCCAAGAGGTGTGAGTAGAAGGATCTGACGACCCCCAGGATCCCTGATCTGGATCGCCTCAGGGACCCTGTGGTGTTGACCAGTCCTGTAACTACTTTACTATTCACCGACATCTTGCAGTTTCAGTAAGGGTCGGGCGAGCAGTACTTCCAGTAATCCCTCTCAAAAACCAAAGATGCGTGTCTATCGTACTGACACCTCATAAGCAAAGATTTTCACTCTCCAGTTGAGACAAGATGCTCGAGTTTCCTCCTCAGACCCTGATACAGGAGATATCTGCTCAGACTCCGGAGGCTCAAGAGATGGCTGAAGAATCTCACCACCCTTTTCTTGAACATCTCCCACCACTCTGATTTACTACTACAAAGATCCAGTAAGAGTACCTGGCTCTGAAGAAAATCCTCAAAAGACTCTCTTATCTCCGCTTCTTCCAAGAGAGAAGAATTGAGCTTCCAAAAGCCTCTTCCCATATGGGGGTCTCTTTAACATTCAGAAAAAAAAACAAAATTAAAGCGAACCTGTCAGCTGTTTTGGCCGCTATAAGATGCGGCCACTGCCTTTCAGGGCTTATCTACAGCATTCTATAAGGCCCAGATCTGACCTGCAAGATAAGAAAAATAAGTTTTATTATACTCATCCAGGGGGGCGGTCCGGTTCAATGGGTGTTGCAGGCCTGGGTCCAGCCCTCCCATCTTCTTGCGCCGCCTGCCTCCTGCTTGATTCATAGCTCCCCAGCATCGTGCTCCTGCTCAGGCATACTTCTGTTGAGGGCAGAGCAAAGTACTGCAGTGCGCAGGTGCCGGGAAAGGTCAGAGAGACCCAGGAATCTGCTCTGCCCTCAACAGAGCAGAGAAGTACGCCTGTGCAGGAGTGCGATGCCAGGGAGCCATGAAGCAAGCAGGAGGGCAGCATTGCAAGAAGATGGGAGGTGCCGGACCCGGACCTGCGACATCCATCGAACCGGACCGCATCGGACCGCCCCCTGGGTGAGTATAATAAAGCTTATTTTTCTTATCTTTCAGGTCGGATCAGAGGCTTATCTACAGCATTATACAATGCTGTAGATAAGCTTTGAAAGGCAGTGGCCGCATCTTATAGCGGCCAAAACAGCTGATAGGTTCCCTTTAAACAGTGGTCGGAGAACTCCACCTCAACAACAGACATTGCTGAAGAGACAGCTTCCTCCATTAAAAAAACCTGTCTATTCTAGACCTACAGTTACCTCTATGATAGATGAACCTCTCGTGGCCTGGGGTGTGCCGAATGTGGACATCCACCAGGCGAGCCTCACTAGCTATACTATCATAAGTCAGCTTGTCTCTGGAACCTTCTCTTCTCGGGCCTCTTCACAGTGTTGAACTCCTCTCCAAAGACAACCTGCCAACTCGTAAAAAGGTAGGGCTTGAATCTTATAAAGAGACACTTCCGGTCCCACTTAGATTTGGGACCATACATGTTAATGAGCCGGAGCTCTTGTCCCTTCATGAGGACATCTAAGATCAGGCACCTCCCCATTTCTAGCTCAATAACCCGTCAGCATTCCACCGATGCGGTAAAAGGACCGCCACTCCGCTATACGGCTCGGTCGCAAGAGACCAATAGGAGGGCCCGAGTCTCAACTCCCTCTTAGCTTTAAACACGTCGGCCATATTTGGCAGCCTGTTTTCTTGCAAAAAGAAATTGTCAGCTTCAACCTGGCTGAGAAAATCAAAGGCCGCAAATCTGGCTGTATTTGACTTCATGCTGGAGACATTAATGGACGCCAGCGTCAATGGAGTGGGTACCACCATCATTGGTGATTGAGTTAGATGGCTTTCTTCTTTCCACTCCCCTTCTTTTCTTCCGCCTCAGAGGAGGAATCCTTCCCCCTCTTTAATGGCACAGAGGTGTCCATTGCCACATTTTTTTTCTTTTTATCATCCTCATCTCCAGACTTTGGGTCAGTCCCTCCCTCCAAGACATTACATCCCCAGAAGAAGGAGACTCGGCACTCCCTGTAAGCCCTGCCGAAGCCGGAACCTCACCCTCAGATTCCTCCTCAGAGGAAGAGATGTTCTCAAGGGCTTGGAACTGATTAGAAAGACCTACCAGACAGGAGTCAGTTTTTCCTTCCTTAGGTACCTTGGTCAGCGCAGGAGAAGATGTTTTATCTCACTTCTTTCTCTTCTTTTTGGTGCCGAGCTTACGATTGTCCTCTACCTACTGGTTATTATCCTCATCCATACTTCATAATGAGAGGACTCTGAGGAAGTGGTGCTTTCCTTCCTGTGGATCCTCTCAAGCTCCTCATCCAACTCATCATCCCTCAGGGCCTCAGCAGCAAGACTGGCATACAGGACAGAGACCACCCCACTAGACTGGGGCTCGCCCAGCTCCCTCTCCTGTTTGCGCTTGTCTAGATGCCTCAGCTGGGCAGGCGTCTTTTTATTGCTTTTCCTCTCTGGCCCCTCAGCTCTCTCACCCCTGGTAGTCCCTTCCCCAGCCTCATGGTTTTCTGCCACCAGTGTCAAGACTGCATTAGTGAAGAAGTGAGGACAATGGCTGACTGGGTGACCTTACTCACTACACAGGTGGCACCTAATCTCCACACAATATTCAGCAATATGGCCAATATCCCCACATAATGCACATGTCTGCACACTGCAGTTACACTGTAGTGTGTGGGGTCGCCGCAATTGCGATAGAGCTTCGCTTGCCCCTGGTAGAAGACCAGGATATAATCCTTTCCCAGGAAGGCAGATGATGGAATGTGGGCAACCGTACCACCTGAACGCTTAAGTTTTACCATAAACTTCCAGGCTCCCGACCAGTTACCAAACTCATCACGGTTTTTCTTTGGCATCTCCACCACCTCTCCAAACTGGCCAAGCCATGTCATGTTGTCATAACCAGAAAACGACTCATTACAAGTTATCACTATCACTTTCTTGACTTGTTTTGGCGAGACACCACCTGAATGGCAAAGTCTCGCCAGCCGGGATCATTTTTTGCCTACTCAAAATTTGACCCAAATAGCTCACGCCCCTCTGGCCGAGCAAAGCTGATATCTAACTCAGGCATAGAATAGGGAGGGATGTATCATGGCATGGATGTCAATTGTCTTGAAGCCCATCTTCAGCAGGAGCTCCCCAACCTTAGACCTTGGAGGACACGCATCCTTGCCCCTCCACCCAAAATGGACCACATTCCTACTCACACTTCCCAGCCCGGCTGTTGGGAGGGACCACACTGGGGCCACCATTTTTGCTCTCAGATGGCCCTGAGATGATGCATCTCTATCCAGAAGGATAGGTGAACCTCTTCTTACCCTCTATCATTAGTGACCTCTCCCCCTACTTTAGAGCCTCCAGGAGATGCTGCTGCAACATGCCGTCGCCAGAGCCTGGAGACGAGGAGGACGCCTATCTTCAGGGAGGGATGGTGACATAACTCCTGACTGCCATGGCCACTACCGGGGGTGGCAACTGGACCAGTGACCACATCAGCTCCAACAGTATCACTATTATCCACCTCTATAACCCCCTCCCTCCTCCAAACCAGCAACCACACAACTAGACAAAGAATTTTTCTCATTCACATCCACCACCATTTTCGCTGGACCAGTGACAACAGGGGGTGAGATTTTGACCTCCGCATCATCAGGCACAAGGGGCTCAGTCTCCTCCACAGAACTGGAGGCGACCTCACCCCTGGTCTTACGTGTGCTCTCCGCATCATCAATTGATAATTTCCGTTGCTTCATAGTTGCCACCAGGCGCCGCTGATGCTTAGTATCAGAATCTTGCTGACCAGTGGCACCAACACCGAATAGGACTTTGGGAGGACCGAAACTCCCAGCCTTGGCAGCCCCCTCACACTGCCGCCGCTTCTCAACTAAGTGATCAGCGTCAACAGCATTCTGGGCCGCTTCCTCCTCCCACTGAGGAGCGCACCACAGTATCGTGGCCTGACCATTCGCCCACCACCAGGCCGCCCTCACTGTCCAGCCTCTTGGCTGATGCACCTCTTGCTACGTCCCTACTACTACAAGCAGAGACGGAGCTCTGCGCCTCGCTACCGTGCTTTGTAATCTCCCCGCGCCTTTGCACCGGATCCACAGCAGAACCCAGGCTGGGCTGGGCGACGGGGCTTATACAGCG
>JARQOD010000002.1:9490250-9572131 GCA_033576555.1 Oophaga sylvatica
TGACAACGCTGCGGAACTGCACAAAAGAAGTGACAAGCTGCGGATTTAAATTCACAACAAATCCGCGCTGAAAAATCTGCAGCATGTGCACTGCGTTTATTTTTTATAATTGAATCTAATGCTACTGTACATCACTTGCAGTTCTGCTGCAGATCTGCAGTGGAAAATCCGCTGCGGATCCGCAGCAGAATCCGCAATGTGTGCACAGACCCTGATACCCCATATGTGGGAGGGAAATACTGTTTGGGAGCACGGCAAGACCGGTAAGGAAGTAATGACATTTTGAAATGCAGACTTTGATGGGTGTCATGTTCATTTTGCAGATCCCCTGATCTGCCTAAGCAGTGTAAACCCCCCACAAGTGACCCCATTTTGGAAACTAGACCCCCAAAGGAACTTATCTAGATGTGTGGTGAGCACTTTGAACCCCCAAGTGCTTCACAAAGTTTATAACGTGCGGGGGTGAAAATAAAAAAATCATATTTTTTCCACAAACATAATCATTTAGTCCCCAGTTTTTTATTTTCCCAAGGATAACAGGAGAAATTAGACACCAAAAGTTATTTTTCAATTTGTCCTGAGTGCACTGATACCCCATATGTGGGGTAAAACTACTGTATGGGCACACGTTGTGGCTCGGAAGGAAGTAGTTGCAGACTTTGATGGAATAGTCTGCGAGCGTCATGTCGCGTTTGGAGAGCACCTAAAACATAGAAACCCCCACAAGTGACCCCTTTTCGAAAATAGACCCCTAAAGGAACTTATCTAGATGTGTGGTGAGATCTTTGAACCCCCAAGTGCTTCACAGAAGTTTATAACGAAAGAGCCATAAAAATAAAAAAATCATAATTTTTTCCACAAAAATGATATTTCGCCCCCAATTTTTTATTTTCCCAAGGGTAACAGAAGAAATTGGACCCCAAGAGTTATTGTGCAATTTGTCCTTAGTACGCTGATACCCCATATGTGGGGGTAAACTACTGTTTGGGCGCATGGCAGAGCTCAGAAGGGAAGGAGCTCCGTTTGACTTTTTCAACGCAGAATTGGCTGGAATTGAGATCAGACGCCATGTCACATTTGGAAAGCCCCTGATGCGCCTAAACAGCGGAAACCCCCCAATTCTAACTCCAACCCTAACCCCAACACACCCCTAACACTAATCCCAACCCTATTCATAACCCTAACCACAAACCTAACCCTAACACACCCCTAATCCTAATCCACCCTAACCCTAATCCTAACTTTAGCCCGAACCCTAACCCAAACTTTAGCCGCAACCCTAACCCTAACCCTAATGGGAAAATGGAAATAAATACATTTTTTTAATTTATTATTTTTCCCTAACTAAGGGGGTGATAAAGGGGGTTTGATTTACTATTTATAGCGGGTTTTTATGATTGGCAGCTGTCACGCTAAAAGACGCTTTTTATTGCAAAAAATAGTTTTTGCATCACCACATTTTAAGAGCTATAATTTTTGCATATTTTGGCCCACAGAGTCATGTGAGGTCTTATTTTTTGCGGGACAAGTTGACGTTTTTATTGGTAACATTTCGGGCACATGACATTTTTTGATCGCATTTTATTACGATTTTTGGGAGGCAGAATGAACAAAAACCAGCAATTCATGAATTTCTTTTGGGGAGGCGTTTATACCGTTCCGCGTGTGGTAAAATTGATAAAGCAGTTTTATTCTTCGGGTCAGTACGATTACAGTGATACCTCATTTATATCATTTTTTTATGTTTTGGCGCTTTTATACAATAAAAACGATGATATATAAAAAATAATTATTTTTGTATCGCTTTATTATACTTTTTTTATTTTTTCACTGATGATGCTGTATGGCAGCTTGTTTTTTGCTGGACAAGATGACGTTTTCAGCGGTACCATGTTTATTTATATCCGTCTTTTTGATTGCGTGTTATTCCACTTTTTGTTCGGCGGTATGATAATAAAAAAATCAGTCTGAAAATGGTGCTGCCTGCGCAGTAGCAGCTATCGATGATCCGATAGCTGCTACTGCGCAGGCACTAGCGGCACCATCTTTCTAGAGAAAAAAAAATTGTCTCCAATGAAATGTCGCTGGCTGCTCCATCTTACAGTAGGCAATTTTTTTTCACTCCCTGATAAAGCAACGTGTGAAACGTTGGAGTGTGGGGCAGCAGAGGCGGCGCATGCGGGTGAATCCTGGATAGTATACTCACTTCACTTTTACTAATTTAGACACTCTGGGTGCTTTTATATATATGGACACCGCTATACAGTGGGGAAAAAAAAGTATTTAGTCGCCACCAATTGTGCTCCCACTTAAAAGATGAGAGAGGCCTGTAATTGCCACATAGGTAAACCACAACTATGAGAGTCACAATGAGGAAACAAATCCAGAAAATCACCTTGTCTGATTTGGTAAGATTTATTTTTCAGATTATGGTGGAAAATAAGTGTTTGGTCATTAACAAAAGTTCATCTCAATATTTTGTCATATATCATTTGTCGGCAATGACAGAGGTCAAACGTTTTCTGTAAGTCTTCACAAGCTTGGCACACACTGTTGGTGTACGTTGGCCCATTCCTCCATGCTGATCTCCTCTACAGTAGTGATGTTTTGGGCCGTCTCTGGGCAACACGGACTTTCAAATCCCTCCAAAGGTTTTCTATGAGGTTGAGATCTGGAGACTGGCTAGGCCACTCCAGGACCTTTATATGCTTCTTACAAAGCCACTCCTTCATTGCCCTGGCAGTGTGCTGGGGATCATTATCATGCTGAAAGACTCATCCATGTTTTCATCTTCAATGCTCATGCTGATGGAGTCCTCTCTCATCTTTTAAGTGGGAGAACTTGCACACTTGGTGGCTGACTAAATACTTTTTTTTCCCCTACTGTAACTACTATAATACTGCCCCATGTACAAGAATATAACTACTATAATACTGCTCCTATGTACAAGAATATAACTACTATAATACTGCTCCTATGTACAAGAATATAACTACTATAATACTGCTCCTATGTACAAGAATATAACTACTATAATACTGCCCCATGTACAAGAATATAACTACTATAATACTGCCCCCTATGTACAAGAATATAACTACTGTAATACTGCCCCTATATACAAGAATATAACTACTATAATACTGCCCCTATGTACAAGAATATAACTACTGTAATACTGCTCCTATATACAAGAATATAACTACTATAATACTGCCCCTATGTACAAGAATAAACTACTATAATACTGCTCCTATGTACAAGAATATAACTACTATAATACTGCTCCTATGTACAAGAATATAACTACTATAATACTGCCCCATGTATAAGAATATAACTACTATAATACTGCTCCTATGTACAAGAATATAACTACTATAATACTGCCCCATGTACAAGAATATAACTACTATAATACTGCCCCCTATGTACAAGAATATAACTACTGTAATACTGCCCCTATATACAAGAATATAACTACTATAATACTGCCCCTATGTACAAGAATATAACTACTGTAATACTGCTCCTATATACAAGAATATAACTACTATAATACTGCTCCTATGTACAAGAATATAACTACTATAATACTGCTCCTATGTACAAGAATATAACTACTATAATACTGCTCCTATGTACAGAATATAAATACTATAATACTGCCCTTATGTACAAGAATATAACTACTATAATACTGCCCCTATATACAAGAATATAACTACTATAATACTGCCCCTATGTACAAGAATATAACTACTATAATACTGCCCCTATGTACAAGAATATAACTACTATAATACTGCCCCTATGTACAAGAATATAACGCTATAATACTGCTCCTATGTACAGAATATAAATACTATAATACTGCCCTTATGTACAAGAATATAACTACTATAATACTGCCCCTATATACAAGAATATAACTACTATAATACTGCTCCTATGTACAGAATATAAATACTATAATACTGCCCTTATGTACAAGAATATAACTACTATAATACTGCCCCTATATACAAGATATAACTACTATAATACTGCCCCTATGTGCAAGAATATAACTACTATAATACTGCCCCTATGTGCAAGAATATAGCTACTATAATACTGCCCCTATGTACAAGAATATAACTACTATAATACTGCCTCCTAGCTGTGAGGTTGTGTTTTGTGGATCTCCTCATGTCTGGAGCAAGCACAGGGAGGGGCCACCCTGGGCGGGGAAGCTCCCCAGGCAAGGCCCAGGCTTCCCGGCCTACACTGGGACAAGCCTCCCAGGCCTCTCCTAATGGGAATGTTAATCCCAGAGCCACTGTCAGAGCAGTGAATGCAGCGAGCCAAAGCTGCAGCAGTTCTGTGAAGGAGGTGTCTCGACCACGCACCACAATTGTGGTTACCAGGGCAATGGGGTACTCAGAGCCGAGCCCGTAGAAGTCTATGGGGTTGTCACAGGTAGCGGTGGCTCGGTCTGTGGCCCTGGCGGTCAGGCGTATGTTGGGGGGTATATTTACAGGGGATAGATTTATATACAGTTCGTGACGCCACCTGTAGTTCTCTGGTAATCTGTACCAGCGCTGCTGTAGATCTCTGAGGGGATGGTGAGGCAGCTAGATGTCGGGTCCCCTACAGGTGGGACTCTTCCCTCAGGTCGATAGTTATGGTGGGGTTGTGCAGGGATGTATTGAATAACACAGTCTCACACATCAGCGTCTTTCCATACCTTTTACTTCAAGTTGTTCAGGCAGGTCCCAGGGAGGCTGATGGGGTTGATGGGGGATGAGTTTTGAGGCAACGGCTGAGCAAGTTAGGGGCCTCCTTAACTTTCCAATGATGATGAGTCCAACCAGCATAAAGCGTAGTTCACTCCTGAAACTCCAGCTATTTCAAAGCTGTACTGCCCGGTCAGTTTTGTGGTCGGAGCCTTCTTTTGAGAGAGCTGAGTTCCTAATGTTGTCGTGCACTGACCCCAAGGTTCTCACTCCCCCTGACCCCAGTTACGTACCGACTCTTCTAGGGCTGCTTTCTGTTACCTAAGGTCCAGTAAGCCTCTGGTTCTTTTATCACTATGCCTGGAGCTATAGTGACACTTCGGTCCCCAGTGACCGGTGACAATGTGCAGGACTTCTCCAATCCTAAAGCACTTCTGAATTCCTTCCACTGTGCCCTTCGACTTGCTCACACTCTCAATCTCAGCACTGACTAGGCTAGGATATCATCCGTTATCCATACTAGCCTCCACTACTGTACTGTCTCTCTGAATCGACAGGAATCTTGGTTCTCCAGACAGGCACTCGTTCTCACTCCCTCCACCTCAGGAGACGCTTCCAGACTCTCTTGTGCTAAAAACCACACCCCTCTACACCCCTGCTGGGTGTGTCCGAAGTGTATGTGATGTCATGTAGAGCCCTTAACCGTTACCTCTCCACTCATCCTCCTGTATTGTGTACCTCAAATACCAGGGCTACACATTCCCCCATGGTAAAAGACAGCACTCCCCGGGGTGTGAAATACAAAAAGACATTTTGTTTATGCATTAACAATAAACATTAACTCGTCCCATCGGGAGGTAAGGATTTCTTGAACGTTGCAATCAAAACATTAAATATAGAAAAATACAAAATATTAAATAGACATTTTCATATACATAGATGACAATATCTTGTGAAGGACCCGCACCAAACCTTCAACGTGGGTCCGGGTGGGCTGCAGGACATCTGAATGCAGACCTCACTCAGTGCACACCACACGGGTTTTATATTCAGAGGTAGTTGAGGTGGTTTTATGTAAAACCAAGATGATGCACAAAGTGCAACTATATACAAGATCAGTTTTTTGGGCTGGCTCAGTCCTCAGCCTCTGAGTCCATTAAAAGACACAATAAGGAAAAGACACATATATATATACTTTTTACAATATTCACATTAAGGTAAAACCTTTTTTTTTTTTTTTTAGGTAAATCACATTAGTTTGTTATAATTACTGCTGGTATCGAATGGGTATCTTCCCTTTTGTGGTTCCTCTGATCTACGTGGAGTAGCTTCAGGGATATTAAGTTTTTGATCTGTCTGCACTGCGTAACGGCAAACTATAGAACTGCCTCAATTTTCTATGGATCTGGCAAGCGTACTGATGGCTGGGCGGGGTGAGTCAGCTTCCCAGGGGATCCCATAGCATGGGGCGCTGCTTCTGATGATCCTTCTTGAGATTCCGAGGTTGAGGTGTTGCTGAATGTAACTCCTGAATGGCTCAACTGCACCACGGGCACAACTGAGGTAAACTTCCTCTTGTGGCTGATAAAACTGCAAAAACCGAATTATTACAGCATCTCCCAGTCTGGGCCAATCCGCAGGAAATCCCCCCAGATCCGTGTGTATGACCTCTTCTTTTCTTTCTTCTGATTGATGACAGGTTCTTTTCACAAAGCTTTAAAGGGTTTCTGGACACAATTTCAAATGGTCTCTGGACACAGTGGTTATTGTTCTCCTCCGTCCTTACTGATGATACAAACTTTTCTGTTGTCATATTTAGAATCTTGTACGACGTAGGGTTCTTGCCCCCACTGTTATCCAATTTGTGCATCTTCCTTTTCCTTTTCAAACCACTTCTCCAGGCATCAAAGGCTTGGCAGGAGCATTCCTGTTGTAAATATCTTCCTGTTTTCCCCGTGCCTTGTTGAGACTTTCTTCTAAAACAGACTTGCACTCTTCTGTATTGCTCTTGCCGATTGATTCCCAGTTTTCAACGGCGTCGTCTGCCTCCGGTTCTACCACTCCAAGTTCTAAATCCATTGGTAGTCTTCCGGGCCTTGCTCTCATAAGAAGGCTGAGTGCAGTTAGTGGAACTTACAGGTATATGGTTAATACAAATCAACCAAATCAGGTAGTAAATCCGGCCATCGATTCCGTCTTCCAACGTATGGATCTCAACAAATCAAGGACATATGGTTCATTTTTTCGCAAAGACCGTTGGTTTGAGATGGTATGGTGTTTGTTCTAATTTTCTTACACCCATACATGTGACAGAACTCCTTGAATAGATCGCTTCGAAAGCAGTCCTTGATCGTTAATACTTGCTCCGGATAACCCATGCGGTCTGCAGAAGCTTGCTTGAAAGGTTTTCGCTGCCGTCACTGCGGTCTGGTCCTTCACTGGAACAACCACCAGAAATCTGGAGTAATGGTCCACCATGGTCAGGGCGTATGAGTATCCAGATCTACTTGGCGACAATTTTGACGTGGTCCAGGGCCACAATTTCCAGGGGACGAGTTGTCCGATAGGTTGCAGGGTGCCTTCTGACTACCGTAGTCCTTTCTTTCTGAGACCACAGGGTCCACAGTTCCGACACACACCTCTCGATGGAGCTGCGCATCCCTACCCAGTAGAACCGGCACCTCAACAGGGTCTCCAGCTTCCTCCAGCCAAAGTGTCCTGCTTGATCGTGGTATGCTTCCAACACCATTGGGACGTCTGCCTTGGGAACCACTATCTGCCAGACCATCTCGTGGTCCTGGGTTGACGTATCTCCTGCACAACTTTCTCACGGTATAGGAACAACCTGCTTCTCTCGTTCCACAGGAGCTTTGCTGACATAGTGCATCTTTCCCAAGGAGGAACCTTCCTGTCTTAACAACTCCTTGATACAGCTGACCACTGGATCACTGTCCTGAGTCTCTTTCCAGCTGTGATGGGTAAAGATTTAATGTTGCACCATACTGCTTTCTGTTGACTCGATGCTCGTGGACTACCCCATTTCGATGGAACGCGGGTAGCTCAATTTCTTCCAGGTCGTCCGATTCTTCTTCCGTGTCAGAGTCATGCGGCCTTCGGACAATGCGTCGGCATTAGCATTCTTTCGACCTGCCCGGTACTTGATAGTAAACTGGAATTGGACAACCGAGCCATCCATCGCTGCTCCATGGCCCCAGCTTGGCGGTTTCCAGGTGCGTTAATGGGTTGTTATCTGTAAACGCAGTGAACTGATTGGAGGCCAATAGTGCTTAAATCTTCAGTAATGGCCCAGACCAACGCCAGAAACTCCAGCTTGAAGCTGCTATAATTTTCCGAATTTCTCTCAGTTGGCCTGAGTTTTTCTGCTGGCATATGCGATGACTTTTTCTTGGCCATTCTGCTTCTGACTGAGAACTGCTCCCAAACCTTCATTACTGGCGTCGGTGTACAACAGGAACGGTTGGCTGTAATCAGGATAGGTTAAGATCTCATCACCTGTAAGGATCTCTTTCATCTTTTGGAATGCTTCAGCCTGTTCTTTACCCCAGTTAAAGGGAGGGTTTCTGCTCTTTAGGGATTGTCCTACTAGGAGGTCCTGTAAAGGGCTGCCTTCTTCGTGTAATCTTTCAAAGAACCTCCTGTAGTAACCCGTTAGTCCCAGGAACTGTCGCACTGCCTTAAGGTTCTTCGGCTCCGGCCCTTCTGGATGGCAGTGACTTTCTCTGGGTCCGGCGCTACTTTCCTTCCGAACTGACGATGTGCCCCAAATATTGTACCTTCTGTTTGAGTAGATGGCATTTTGAGGGTTTCAACTTCATCCCGTACCTGGACAGAGACTCAAATACTTCTGCCAGGTGCTTCAGATGGTCCTCATATGTCTTGGAATACACGATGACGTCGTCTAGGTATAGCAGCACGGTTTCAAAATTGAGATGTCCCAGGCAGTTCTCCATCACTCTCTGAAATGTTCCTGGGGCACTGCTGAGCCCAAACGGCATTCTGTCGAACTCACAGAGCCCCATTGGGGTGGTGAAAGCCGTTTTCTCACGATCCTCCTCAGCCACAGCCACTTGCCAGTACCACTAGTCAGATCGAGGGTAGAAAAGTAGTTAGCCGTTTTCAGAGCAGCTAATGATTCCTCTATACGTGGTAACGGGTATGCATCCTTGTGTGTTATGCGGTTCACCTGCCTGTAATCCACACACATTCTCATACTACCATCTTTCTTTTTAACCAGAACTAGAGGGGCTGCCCAGGGGCTACAACTATCCCTTATCACCCCGGCTTTTCTCATATCATTCAACATTTCCTTAGCCTTCTGATAATGGGCTGGGGTATGGGCCTATACCGCTCTTTGATGGGAGGATGACTGCCTGTAGGGATATGATGTTGTACTCCCTTAATTATCCCAAAATCAAGTGGATTCTTGCTAAACACTTGGCGTACTCTTGCACCACCCGTAATACCCCTTGCTTCTGGTGAGCGGGAGTGGTGTCCGTCCCAACATGGAGTTGTTGACACCATTCCGCCACCTGGGTTGCCGGTCATTATCCTCCGCTATTTGGCGGGAGTCTAAGGACTCAGCCGGGAGAATAGAATTATTGTCAACAGCATGTAGTTTAGCAATGGTTGCATAACGGGGTAAGTTTACCTCATCATCTCCCCAATTGAGAAGCCGTACCGGTACTCTTCCATTCACCACTTCTACTACTCCCCTAGCAGTCATAAGTGTAGGTCTATGTTCTGAATGGTGGGGTTCTACTACAGCTTGGTAATTCTGTCCTCTCAGACCTATGGCTGCCCTGCACCAGATGATCATTTCACTCATTGGGGTATCACAATAGGATCCGAGTCAGTGACCCGTACATTACCAATTTCGCCGTCTGTAAGCTTCGCTTGCTGCTGACACACCAGGGCCCGGATCTCTCTTTGGATTACTCCTTTCTGCCTTGGTCGGGCAATCTCAGCGAGCTGTTGGAGCAAGAACACAACTTCTCCCAAACAATTACCGATAATGTTAGTGCCCAAAATTATATTTAAACCGTTCTCCTCATTTACAGTCTTTACTACCAGAAGCCCCTGGTCTTTCAACTCCTCTCTGCCCACCTTCACATCTACACATTTTGTCCCGAGTACTTCTACAGGAAGACCATTAGAAGCATACACGGTAAAGTCAGGGCTCGGGGTTTAAGACTGTCCATTGACCAGTACTTAGTATATAGGGCATCAGGTATTAGGGTCACCTGGGACCCAGTGTCTAACAATGCCGGAACTGCAATACCATCTAGGATGATAGACAGGTAGGGTCGCCCACCCACATACCTGCGGTTCCAGTCTAGGGGGCCTGACGGGTATTCTCCTGGGTGTTGGCCCTCGGACCCAGGTTCTGCCCGTTTAAAGGACACCGTGGAGACATATGACCTTTCCGGTTGCATCGTAACAGATGATCTCTCGACGAGGAGGGTGTTGATCAGAGGTCGCTCCTGGGGTGGCGTTGTCCTCCTCCGGGGGGGCGACGTCTTCCTTCTTCTCCGGTGCATCCACGGACGTCTTCTGGGCAGTCAGCTAACAAGATCTTCCCTTCCTCCTCTTTCCGCAGCTGCAGGGCACTCATCACAGCAGCCAGATTTTTAGTCAGCTGGCGCACCTCTGAGCGCAGACAATCCAATTCACTGGAGGTGTCACCTGCGCTTTGGCTTCGGCCACTAACGGGGAACAGGGGGTTACTGCCGGTTCCAGAGTGACTTCAGCCTGATGATGTTGGGTTGCCACCTCAGGTTTGCCCAGGGGCCGCAGCCCTTTTATTGCCATGTCCTTTAGGGCATCAAAGGTAGCATCCGGATGGTCTAAAGACCACCAGTTTACAGTTCTGCGTTCCTCTTGGGATCTCAATCCCTGTATAAATTTCTCTTTCAGCATTTTATTCTCGTCGATAGCATTTAAATTATTAATCTGCTTAAGAGCTCTCAGGGCTCCCTGTAGTCGGCAAGCGTAGTCCCTGATGCTGTCACCTGGCTGTTGTGAACAGTGATAGAAGGCCATCCGGAGATCCGTTTCTGTGCGGTCTTCAAATATGGCATGTAGCTTAAGGAGGATCGCAGGTACCGACTCCTGATCAACGGTATCCCAAGTCTCCACTTCCCTCTCAGCAGCGCCAGTTAGCTGCCCTATTAGCACAGCAGCTTTTTGTCTCTCAGGCATGGAGTACATTTCTAGGATGCTGCATAACTTCCGCTTGAAGCCTGCTAATGTGCCTGGCTCACCGCTGTACTGGGGAAGCCATTTCGCCCCAGGCATATATGGGAGCGTTAGTGGCATGATCAGGACTACCGGACTGGGTGCGGGGCCTGCGCCCCCATCTGGCGCTACAATACCAGGCGGTGCGGGATTGGGGCCTCCGGCTGGGGCCGCACTGTCAGCCGGTTGTTGTGACATGTTAGCGCCCCCTTGGTTAAACGGAGCCTACCGGTTTCAGACGCTGCTATTTCACAGGCACAGCAGTGGGAACAGGACCTTCGTCGCAGGCGCTCTGATGTCAGAGCGTTCACTTCCTGTTGCAGGACCTGCCGATGAGTCAGAGCCGGGGGCGTGTCCAAGACTCTGCGCGCTCTTTCAGGTACGCCCACCTTCTTCTCCAGCGCCTTAGGGCGCGAATCTGGCGGCAAACATGGCGGTATTTGGCGCCAAACAATAGCAACAGTCTTTTTCACCAAAACACTCCACAGGCAGACAGGGCTCGCAATGCTGCAAGTTTCGTATCCTGTTCGTGACGCCAAAGTTTGTCTCGACCACGCACCACAATTGTGGGTTACCAGGGCAATGGGGTACTCAGAGCCGAGCCCGTAGAAGTCTATGGGGTTGTCACAGGTAGCGGTGGCTCGGTCTGTGGCCCTGGCGGTCAGGCGTATGTTGGGGGGTATATTTACAGGGGATAGATTTATAACAGTTCGTGACGCCACCTGTAGTTCTCTGGTAATCTGTACCAGCGCTGCTGTAGATCTCTGAGGGGATGGTGAGGCAGCTAGATGTCGGGTCCCCTACAGGTGGGACTCTTCCCTCAGGTCGATAGTTATGGTGGGGTTGTGCAGGGATGTAATTGAATAACACAGTCTCACACATCAGCGTCTTTCCATACCTTTTACTTCAAGTTGTTCAGGCAGGTCCCAGGGAGGCTGATGGGGTTGATGGAGGATGAGTTTTGAGGCAACGGCTGAGCAAGTTAGGGGCCTCCTTTACTTTCACAATGGTGATGAGTCCAACCAGCATAAAGCGTAGTTCACTCCAAAAACTCCAGCTATTTCAAAGCTGTACTGCCCGGTCAGTTTTGTGGTCGGAGCCTTCTTTTGAGAGAGCTGAGTTCCTAATGTTGTCGTGCACTGACTCAAGGTTCTCACTCCCCCTGACCCCAGTTACGTACCGACTCTTCTAGGCTGCTTTCTGTTACCTAAGGTCCAGTAAGCCTCTGGTTCTTTTATCACTATGCCTGGAGCTATAGTGACACTTCGGTCCCCAGTGACCGGTGACAATGTGCAGGACTTCTCCAATCCTAAAGCACTTCTGAATTCCTTCCACTGTGCCCTTCGACTTGCTCACACTCTCAATCTCAGCACTGACTAGGCTAGGATATCATCCGGTTATCCATACTAGCCTCCACTACTGTACTGTCTCTCTGAATCGACAGGAATCTTGGTTCTCCAGACAGGCACTCGTTCTCACTCCCTCCACCTCAGGAGACGCTTCCAGACTCTCTTGTGCTAAAAACCACACCCCTCTACACCCCTGCTGGGTGTGTCCGAAGTGTATGTGATGTCATGTAGAGCCCTTAACCGTTACCTCTCCACTCATCCTCCTGGTATTGTGTACCTCAAATACCAGGGCTACACAGAGGAAAAAGCCGTCAGTAAAGTTTTGGGAGGAAAACCTTCTCCAAGTCCAGCAAAGAAGCAAGAAGGAAAAGTGTCGTTCAGCGATGGGTTACAGCACAATGTGAAGTCAGGTAACTCCCCAGTCAGCAAGCAGCTCCTGCCAGGTGCACAGGTGAGATCAGTCCCAGCTGTGCAGATCACCTCTCCTGCTCCCAGGCAGAGACGGACGTCTTTGGAAAGACAAACCATCCAGGAGAACTTACAGCAGCATGTCAGTATGGCGCGGTCAGGACGCACACGGTCGCAGTCAGGTGGCAGCAGTAAAAGTGCTGTGGAGCCTGGAGCCATGAAACCAGCGGTGGTGAAAATTAAGGAGACGTCTGGGTTCAAGCAGCCGGGACATCGCTGAATGCAGGATCCCAGGAGGAGACGCCACGTGCACCTGAGCTTCAGCTCGCAGAGGAGATCCCAGGACTGGTCAAGAAGTTCGGTGAGTTACAGCAGCAGAAAGACTCACTACAGATGCAGATAGACACTTGCTATAAGCTAAAGGCTATTAATCCCGGGAGTCATGATTTTTATGACGAGGCTCTGAACACACTGGGTGTATTGCTGGCAAAAGTGGTGAGGGACATGGACTGCGTCCTAGAGAGGATGGGGCCCCTGGCGGAGACTTATAGGAACCAGGAACTGTTTAATTCACAGAAGCAGAACTCTGCAGGTTCCAGGTCAGACATTGTCCCAGGTGGACCCCAGAAGCAGGTGCGGCCAGTGCTGCAGCCTGCAAGTTTCTGCTTCCAAAAGGGGCAAATGCCGCACCAGCAGCAGCCTGTAGTACAGACCCCAGCAGACGTACCACAAGTCTCAGAATGCCCAGCAAAACTGCCTGTGTGTCGACCCGCCACCACAATTGTGGGTTACCAGGGCAATGGGGTACTCAGAGCCGAGCCCATGGAAGTCTATGGGGTTGTCACAGGTAGCGGTGGCTCGGTCTGTGGCCCTGGCGGTCTGGCGTATGTTGGGGGAATATTTACAGGGGATAGATATATTTACAGTTCGTGACGCCACCTGTAGTCTCTGGTAATTTGTACCAGCGCTGCTGTAGATCTCTGAGGGGATGGTGAGGCAGCTAGATGTCGGGTCCCCTACAGGTGGGACTCTTCCCTCAGGTCGATGGTTATGGTGGGGTTGTGCAGGCATGCAATTAAATAACTCAGTCTCACACCGTCAGCGTCTTTCCATACCTTTTACTTGTAAGATGGTAAGGCAGGTCCCAGGGAGGCTGATCCAATGGAGAATGTGTTTTGAGGTAGCAGCTGGACAAGTTAGGGGCCTCCTTTACGTTCACAATGATGAGTCCAACCAGCATAAAGCGTAGTTCCCTCTATAAACTCCAGCTATTTCAAAGCTGTACTGCCCGGTCAGTTTTGTGGTTGGAGCCTTCCTATGAGAGAGCTGAGTTCCTATTCTTGCTGATCAGGCTCAAGGTTCTCACTCCCCCTGACCCCAGTTACGTACCGACACTCCAAGGGCTGCTTTCTGTTACCTAAGGTCCAGTAAGCCTCTGGTTTTTCTACCACTATGCGTGAAGCTATAGTGATGCTTCGGTCCCCAGTGACCGGTGACAATGTGCAGGACTTCTCCAATCCTAAAGCACTTCTAAATTCCTTCCACTGTGTCTTTCGCCTTGTCCGCGCTTGTAGCATAAGCACTCCACACTTCCTAAAGTCATATAAATCAATCCTTCCTTACTTCTCTCCAGAGCTTACTGACAGAATCTCAGTATTCCACTAGGCAGGAGCACGTCTCTGAACCTTCACTGTCCTTGAGACAGGAGACTGAAGTATCTGTAACTAACTCTTCCTTCTCATTAGGTGTCTCAGTCCGTCTTCTAGTGGGGCACAGCTCTGACCAGGCTGGGGTGATCTGGCTCACCTTTACTGGCCTCCACTTTCTGAACTGCTGACAGACTCAGGCTGGACTACTTCCTCCCTCCAGGTCCAGGCTAGACTGACTGACTCACTGAATGACTCCTGAGCACTCCCTGACGAGTGACTAAATACCCTAAGGGTGTGTCTAAGTGTGTGTTGGAGTGAATGGTTATAGAGCATTAAACTGCTATCTCTCCCACACATCCTCCAGGGTACTGCGTGTGCCTTCACACCAGGGCTACACATTCCCCCATGGCAAAAGACAGCACTCCCGGGCTGTGAAATACAAAGAGACAATTTTTGTTTATGCATTAAACATTAACATTAACTCGTCCCATCCGGGAGGTAAGGATTTCTTGAACGTTGCAAACAAAACATTAAATATAGAAAAATACAAAATATTAAATAGACATGTTCATATAATAAACGGCAAGATTCTTGTGAAGGACCCGCACCAAACCTTCAACGTGGGTCCTGGGTGGGCTGCAGGACATATGAATGCAGACCTCACTCAGTGCCACACCACACGGGTTTTATTATTCAGAGGTAGTTGTGGTGGTTTTATGTAAAACCAATATTGTGCACCGAAGCGCAACTATTTACAGGATAAGTTCTGGGCTGGCACAGTCCTCAGCCTCTCAGTCCATGTCATAATAAAAGAGCACATATATATCTTTCTCACTTTAATATCTACATTATATATCTATATATATACTTATTTTAACTTTAAATTCACCTTATATCAAATTCTATATGCAAGAATCTGCAATTAACTTTTTCAAATCTTCATTCTAGTACCCAGCCGGGCATTCTACTCATTTTACATAAAACATAGATACATTTGGTAATAAAGTGCAAAACTGGCAAAACTTCTCAAACTTTCTACAACGTTACATATGGTAGACCCCTGTCTGGATCTTACCGGTTTTTACTGTTTAATTACTTCAACTACATTTTCCACCCCGGGGGCTGGAACAATGCGATGGTCCCTAGATCCCATGACTAACAAGTCGTGACCTGCTATCAGAGTCTGGGTCGCCACAGTTCTCGTACGAACCTCTAGGGGCGCAACGGGTGCTTTCGCTTTATGAGACGCTGTTTGCGTTACTGTAATGGCCACTTGCTCTCGTGATGCGGAAATAGTCGCCGTGCGCGTCGTCGTGTAAACTGCTGATTGAGATGTGGTCTGGGTCGCAGGTTGCGATGCAGCAGGACAAGATAATGAAGAGTATGCAGATGTTGCTTCCATTTGCGAGGAGCCTGCAGGGGGCGATGCTGGGGCACGGCCTGGTGCTGTTTGAGCTGGAGACGGGGACGCTGCGGTAGTGGTGACGTTACCTGCGTCGGGGACGGGGTCACGGACGATTGTGACATTAAGGGCATACCATCCCTTCATACCCCAGTGTAGTGTATAGGTGACAATGTCTCCATTAATTAGGTCCCTCCCGGGATGGCCTTGCGGTAGGTGGGATTCTACGTCGCGTCTGCTGACAAAGACCCCTGGGTAGAGGCCCGGTTCTCTGATGAAGCCCCAGCCCTTTCGGAGCTGGAACTCTGTCACACACCCCTGCCGCCGCGGTTCCCTCAGAGTACCTTTTTCTCTACGGACACTTTCCTTGTCCGCGATCAGCTCTGCATGCTGCCGCTGTCGGTTGCGCTGAGCCTCCTGTTCTTCCTCCTGCCGGCGTTGCTGTTTCTCTTCGCGACGCTGCCACTCACGTTCCCACTGGGCGGTGTAGGCGACGTCATCCAGGCGCGCCATCTCATCCCAGTCAACGTCTGGTAATGACGGACAGGACCCCTCCGGTGTCCCTATCGGGGATCGATCATCTGCTGCGGCCTCCTGGCCGGGCGGGCGTTCCGGAACTGGCGGTACCTCCTCAACCTCCTTCGCCTCCACCGCTTCACCGGTGGGATCAGGGTCGGTACTTTCGGGGGCAGCCTCCGGTTGCTCCTTAGCCTTGGGCAGCAGAAATTTTGGAAGTTCCAGACGTGAGGGGTCATCGAAGGGAGAGATCACCGCGTCCCACAGCCGCCGCTGCATCAGGGTACGCCGGTGTCTCTCGATCTCCTCCATGCCAGGTTGTGGCAAAATCATCTTTTTCAGTCTGGCATTCTCTTCTTTAATTTCCAGCAATGCTTGCTGCAGGTGCAGGACCACGGATGGTTCCGGTTCCAGTGGCAGCTTGGCTGGGGAGCGGGGCCTGCCTTCCACCGCTTCCCTGCTCGGCTGCACACGTCCTGCTTCCATGATGTTCCAGAACCGTCTCTCTTCTAGAGACGTCCGGTCTCTTTCGTGGAGGCGGGGTTTGCGTCTCCTCCTCTTCGCAGGGAAGGTGAAGAGGAGGCGGACCTCCTTTGCTGTAGGGCAGGATCGCATGTTGTAATAGCACTTTGAGAGGGCAGGCATTCTCTTCGCGCCACAGGGGGTACACGCCCACGAAGGTACGCCCACCTTCTTCTCCAGCGCCTGAGGGCGCGAATATGGCGACAAAGATGGCGATTTTTGGCGCCAAAAGTGCAAACAGTCCTTTTTCACAAAAACAACTCCACAGGCACACAGGGCTCGCAATTTTGCGAGTTTCGCATCCTGTTCGTGACGCCAAAGTTTTGTGTCGACCCGCCACCACAATTGTGGGTTACCAGGGCAATGGGGTACTCAGAGCCGAGCCCATGGAAGTCTATGGGGTTGTCACAGGTAGCGGTGGCTCGGTCTGTGGCCCTGGCGGTCTGGCGTATGTTGGGGGAATATTTACAGGGGATAGATATATTTACAGTTCGTGACGCCACCTGTAGTCTCTGGTAATTTGTACCAGCGCTGCTGTAGATCTCTGAGGGATGGTGAGGCAGCTAGATGTCGGGTCCCCTACAGGTGGGACTCTTCCCTCAGGTCGATGGTTATGGTGGGTTGTGCAGGCATGCAATTAAATAACTCAGTCTCACACCGTCAGCGTCTTTCCATACCTTTTACTTGTAAGATGGTAAGGCAGGTCCCAGGGAGGCTGATCCAATGGAGAATGTGTTTTGAGGTAGCAGCTGGACAAGTTAGGGGCCTCCTTTACGTTCACAATGATGAGTCCAACCAGCATAAAGCGTAGTTCCCTCTATAAACTCCAGCTATTTCAAAGCTGTACTGCCCGGTCAGTTTTGTGGTTGGAGCCTTCCTATGAGAGAGCTGAGTTCCTATTCTTGCTGATCAGGCTCAAGGTTCTCACTCCCCCTGATCCCAGTTACGTACCGACACTCCAAGGACTGCTTTCTGTTACCTAAGGTCCAGTAAGCCTCTGGTTTTTCTACCACTATGCGTGAAGCTATAGTGATGCTTCGGTCCCCAGTGACCGGTGACAATGTGCAGGACTTCTCCAATCCTAAAGCACTTCTAAATTCCTTCCACTGTGCCTTTCGCCTTGTCCGCGCTTGTAGCATAAGCACTCCACACTTCCTAAAGTCATATAAATCAATCCTTCCTTACTTCTCTCCAGAGCTTGCTGACAGAATCTCAGTATTCCACTAGGCAGGAGCACGTCTCTGAACCTTCACTGTCCTTGAGACAGGAGACTGAAGTATCTGTAACTAACTCTTCCTTCTCATTAGGTGTCTCAGTCCATCTTCTAGTGGGGCACAGCTCTGACCAGGCTGGGGTGATCTGGCTCACCTTTACTGGCCTCCACTTTCTGAACTGCTGACAGACTCAGGCTGGACTACTTCCTCCCTCCAGGTCCAGGCTAGACTGACTGACTCACTGAATGACTCCTGACCACTCCCTGACGAGTGACTAAATACCCTAAGGGTGTGTCTAAGTGTGTGTTGGAGTGAATGGTTATAGAGCATTAAACTGCTATCTCTCCACACATCCTCCAGGGTACTGCGTGTGCCTTCACACCAGGGCTACACACCTGCAGCAGATCCAAAGCAGAAGCATGTAGTGCAGATTCCAGCAGAGGTACAACAAGTCACAGAATGCCCAGCACAACAGCCTGCAGCAGATTCCAAGCAGCAGCATGAAGGGCACATTCCAGTAGAGGTACAACAAGTCGCAGAATGCCCAGCACAGCCGCCTGCAGCAGATTCCAAGCAGCAGCATGGACATTTTTCAGCAGAGGGACTACAAGTCTCAGAATGCCAAGCACCACAGTTGGGCAGTGGACATGTGCCGGTAGTTCCTGATGGTGCCCAGCAGGGCTCTGATGCTGGGGATAACCGCGCTGTATCTGAGGGGTCGGGGGTTTGGGGGAGCACAGTATCTTTGCTGGACGCTGCGCAGTCTGATAGTGACATTGATGTTGATGATAATGTACATGATGATGTCTGTGATTTCCCCCCTTTAATTCCGAGCACACAAGGTGTAGAAGCCCCCCCTACTGCAGACCCTCACCCCGTCAGTCAGCCTAGTGTGACCCCGCAGGTTCCCCCCAGTAATGCCTGGAGTCGTGGCGCTCCGTCCTTCACCTCTGGTGCCAATTATACCGGCCAGGCATTTAAACGGAGAAACGTTGTGCGTTTCCGGCACAGAGGTGCCAAGGAGGATCTGCCAGATAGAAGGTTTGTGGTCAGGGAGCTCTTGTGTCGCCAGATGGGGTTTGCGCCAGTCAGCATCTTGGCGGTGATTAATCTTCCAGACAGGCAGGGCTATGACGTCAGCTTTAAGCTCATGAGTGACCTGGACAGGTTCTGGTCTAATTTCCCCAAGTTTAGAGACACTGAGGGCTGGAGTAAGTTCAGCTTTATTCCTATCTCTAAGCCAGATACCGTTACGGTAAATCTCATCTTCTGGAATGAGTCTGTTCCCCCGCAGGACATTGTGGTGTGGCTCCGGAGGCATTGTGACCTGGTCTCTGACCTCACCAAAAGCAGAGACAATGATGGTATCTGGACGGGAGGGTGGAGGGTTTTGGTGAAACTGCGCCAGTGCGATAATATCACTGCCCACTTACCCAACTCCTTCTTTATTGGGAGGGAGAGGGGTGTGTGTTTCTATCCTGGGCAGCCTCGTAAGTGCTTCAAATGTGGCAAGGCGGGTCACCTGGCAAATACGTGTACTGTGGTGAAGTGCAACCTGTGTGGGGAGGTCGGCCATGTGGCTGCAGACTGCCAGAACATCAGGTGCAACCTCTGTGGGAAGATCGGTCACCCTCACAGGGACTGTCCTGACGCCTGGCACAATATCTGTAAGGACTATCCTGATGAGGATTTGGTGGCAGGGGCAGAGATTCTAGAGGAGGCAGCTTTACTGTCAGGGGAAATACTGGCCAGACCGGAGGTCCACCAGGGGTCTACTCAGGTGACACCAGAGCAGCAGGGTACAGAGGGTGCACAGGGAAGTATGGAGGTTGTCCCTCAGGGGCAGCAGTCACAGGGAAGCATTACTTCAGTACTACCATCTGTGTCTCAGACTAAAAGGAAGAAAAAGGACAAGACCTCCCATAAACCTGAGAAGGAGTATGACACTGGCCAAGGAGCCAGGAAGAAGGTCCAGAGTTCTGCAGGTGTAATGGACTTATCTAATAGGTTTGGTGTTCTTTCTGAGTCTGACGGTGATTTTGAGGATGACCTTAGAAGAATTGACGCAGAGTTTGATAGGGATGTAGAGGACTGTCCTCCGCCCAAGCGGAAGCCATTACCTGAGGGCTCTCGGGTAGAGTCTGAAATGGAGACCGGCGGTGACCAGAATAACTCCGACTCAGATCTGTGACGCTGTCAACTAAATAATGTCCGAGCCCAGATAGATAAAATCATTAGGAAATGTTAAGTTATGGAAGGATGTGTCACTGGGTTGAAATATGATGTTTTTTTTTTTTTTTTTCTCCAACCAGGTGTATGGACTCTTTAAGATAATTTTATATGTATAATCCGGATATGTAATGTAATGTATGTACAATCCAAGTGAATTTATATTACTGGAGGAATGTCAGTATATTTATATTTGTTTAGTTTTTACAATAAAAATTGCCCCTATGTACAAGAATATAACTACTATAATACTGCCCCTATGTACAAGAATATAACGACTATAATACTGCTCCTATGTACAAGAATATAACTACTATAATACTGCTCCTATGTACAAGAATATAACTGCTATAATACTGCCCCTATGTACAAGAATATAACTACTATAATACTGCTCCTATGTACAAGAGTATAATACTATAATACTGCCCCTATGTACAAGAATATAACTACTATAATACTGCCCCTATGTACAAGAATATAACTACTATAATACTGCCCCTATGTACAAGAATATAACTACTATAATACTGTCCCTATGTACAAGAATATAACTACTATAATACTGCCCCTATATACCAGAATATAACTACTATAATACTGCCCCTATGTACAAGAATATAACTACTATAATACTGCTCCTATGTACAAGAATATAACTACTATAATACTGCCCCTATGTACAAGAATATAGCTACTATAATACTGCTTCCATTGAAGTAGTTCCCCCTCACATGCACTAGATGGTGCTCTATGCCTACCATTACTCACATTATGATATAGGAAAGATGTGTATCTTCGTACCGTGTTAGCCAGTAGATAGAAAAATATTTAGACTTGAGAGTCCTCAGTGGTTGATACCTTTTAATGGCTAACTGAAAAGATGGTAACAAATTGCAAGCTTTCGAGACTACTCCAGTCTCTTCATCAGGCAAAGACTAAAACAAAAACTGAAGAATCACATATATATATATACACAAGAGGACACAGGAATAGTGCAATAGGTAAGACAAGTGACGTGAAGCAGAACTGTCATTATGGCAGAGGAATGAACATAAATATTGGAACAGATCATAGATAAGGAGAGAGTTTTATTACCCTCTGATTGGGGTCTGGTGTTGTGTTTTGATGCCCCTAGAAGGTCAGAGACGCAGATTCCTTAATTGATATAGAATGACATGAATCCATGTGACACGTTCATTCCAGCACTAAGAGTGTCAAAGGTCATCATAAGTTTGTATTCCCAAACCTTTCTATCTTTCTCAGATTTGAAGTTAGATTTTAATACCAGTAATTCCATATCCATTATGCTATGACCGGGCATGCAAAAGTGTTTTGCCACAGGTAAATCCATTCTTTTTTCTCTTATCGTGTGGCGATGAGAATTCATCCTTGTTCTCAGTTTTTGCCCGGTCTCCCCCACATACAGACCCCCAGTTGGACATTTAGTACATATAATTAGGTACACCACATTAGATGTGATGCAGCTGAAAGTACCTGGATCTTGTAGTCCTGATGGGAGTTGGGTATCTTTATCTTGTCCGTGGTCATTATAGATGCACATGTTTTACACTTCTTCTGTTTGCAAGGAAAGGTTCCTGCAGCTGTTGGGGAGGACAGGGAGCTTCTGACAATGATGCTTCTTAGATTTGGGGGCTGCCTAAAACATAGTAGTGGGGGGTCTGGAAATATGGATTGTAATCGGGCATCTTTTTGTAGTAAAGGTTGTAGTTTCCGTGCAGCTCCCCTTAGCACCTCCAGATTTGGATTGTAGGTGACCACTAGAGGCACCCGGTTATTTTCTTCTTTAGTTTTGTAATGTAGCAGGTGATTCCTTGATATTCTGGTGGCTCTTGTAATTTGGTTTTCAATTACTCACATTAGTGCTTTGGTGGTGGCTGTATACACTGTACATGTTGACTCTGAGAATATAGATTTGTATATTTTGACTATCTTCATACTTATCAGTAATTATTTGCTTTGTCAGTCCATTCTTTCTTTCTTCTCTCTTCGATTTCAGCGCTCTTTGATTGACTTTTTTATGTTTTGAGTGTTATTACATGTTAGATGGACAGACACCCTAATGCTAGTAAACTTTTGTTTGTACCCAAAGAAGAGCTGCAGTGTAAAGCATGTAACAATAATAATAATCATCTTTATTTTTATGTAGCGCCAACATATTCCGCAGCACTTTACAGTTTGCACACATAATCATCGCTGTCCCCGAGGAGGCTTTCATACCAAATATGAAAAAAAAATTTTTTTTAAATGGGAAAAATTAATTTAATTAATTTTAATGTTATTTTTTTACTCTTTTATGGGACAGAAACATGTGATTGAGTATTCGTGCTACATACTGCAGTATTGCAGTTTATAGTCATATCTGCGGTTTGCTATGAAGTCTGGCCACAGGCTGGGCTTCATAGAAGGACCAACATGGCAGTGATGGTAACATGTTGGTTGTGATCATGGAGGAGCGATAGATCATAACAGTAAAACAATATTTTCCATTTATATGCTGTTGATAAAACGATCAGGTGGAGAGTTATGATGACATTTTCTTATCTGTTACTGCGCCACCTAGTGGTCAAAGAGTAAGACAACGTGCAGATCCATGTAATCAGAGTGCTACTGGTCACACAACCAGATGAGTGCAGAGAGAGCAGCCAATGGAAATAGCTTTCTGCCTGGCTTCCTGTTTCTATTGGCTGTAGGGAAGTGACTGAGGAGGTGCGATCAGCAGCGCTCAGTTCTTGAGATGGACCTACTCATTGCTGTACTCCTTAACCAACAGGTGGCGCCGCATCATATGAGAAAATATAAGTCCTCAGTGGATCTTTATTTCTTTTTTTTTTTACAGCATGTAAATGTCAGTTATTCTTCATTTTTTTTTTTTATATAGTGAATTTATAATGGAGGAACAGACATTTGGTAGCACGAAATACCCTGAGAATTTATTTGAGGGTTTTGGAGGGGCAGTGATGAAAGATGACTTTCACATACAGTAAAGTCCTAACCACAGCTCATCAAAAATTCATCTCTCCTGTGTGGTCCAATTACAGGATTCTCATCTGCATGACATTTGGTTTGTAAGATTCTATGAATCATATATCCACACATTGTGGTGTAAGAAGGGAAACTTTAGCCATAACTCAATGTCCGGATGGCCTATTTGGGTTGAAAGAAAAATCACAAAAGTGGGTTCTTGTAAAAGTGGCTCCCACTCTGGAGGACTACAGCTGTTCATAAATTACACGGACAGATAATCTGAAGGGTTGCCATGTTATACCACAGTCCCCTGCAGCAGAGAAGACTTCCCCACTAAAATCAGCCATTTGCCTGGGGTTCCAAAAAGACCCATGGCAGTCCCCTTAACATTTAGGAAAATCCAATATGTAGAGGTTGTCACTGATGAGACCACCATTTTAACCCCTTGTGCACCATATATGTAGTAGGCTTGGGATGTATTATACAACCGACACCTGACTGTAACTGCCCCCTTAGATGCCGCTGCCAATATTAGAAAGAGGCAAATAAGCAGCTGGACAGCATCTTGTGGCTGGGGTTTATAGAAGACCTTCAAATATACAATAGACTGCAATATTATGGTATTGTAAAACCGATCCAAAGCTCAAATCAATAAGAAAAGTAATAAAAATTGTAAAAAGACCTAAAAATATGTTTAAAAATATATCTAAAAAAACAAACAAAACAAAAATATAAAATAACAAATTACACCAGTTTTTTTCCAAACCATAAATAAAAAAATCTAAGATGTAAAAATAAAATTAGTGTTTAATATCATCACATCCATAAGAGTCCAAATTAATAATATGTCATAATATTTGTCCCCCCCCAAAAAGAAAATAGCAGAATTGCTATTTTTGGTTACGTCGTCTCCCCTTAAAAATGGTTTGAAAATAGACCCCAAGTCGTAAGTATCCCAAAATGGTGCCAATAATGACTGCAATGGGCCGAAAATAAGATCAGGTGACTCTCGAAAAGCTAGGTCAGGCTCACCCAGCTTTCCAAGTGTCGGATATGAGTTGACAGAAGAGGATGACTCCAGGATGGAGAGAGGTTATCAGCTCATACATAAGTGGCTGTCACTTTCTATGGCTTTATCATATTTTGAGGCTGAAATAATAACCTCCCCCATAGGGATCTGTTCTGTGACCTCCACGACCTTGTACATTTTCCTTTTCCTCCCCATGGAGGACACATGGCCGGGTCCTTGGTTTCGTCCCATCATATGGAAGCAGTTACTGATGATGAATCCGCCCCGGTCTGGACAATGATTCACGTTTCTGCAAAGATTTCTTCATTTATTGCAGAATTGGATTTTTTTTTCCCCTCTAATTGTTCACATTCCTTATAAGTCAGGTTACGGAGTCAGCGCTGCGGCATGCGGACCCCCATGCTGAATCAATAAGACGCTGCTCAGTATATCATATATATATGTCAGACGCAGGAAACCTCCCACAGGACGAGATCCCCATAAATCTTTACTCCTCATTATTTTAAGTAAAATTCTCCGAAATATGTATGAGTTATCTGAAGCCAGACCATGGGAATGAGCCCAGCAGCACAGAGGATTTCAGAATTCATCTTATGTAAGGGGCACTGACCCGTCCTCTGATGTGATGGGATAGGACAGGGACGAAAGACATGGAGGGTCCTCTGCAGCACAGAGTATTTCAGCAGTTCTTTTTGGGAGTTACAGAGATAATTAATAAAAGAAGCAGGGTCTCCAGCAGCACAGAGTATTTTGAGAGATCAGTGTCCTTATTAGTTCGCTGTAACCTTGTAGCAGTTGTGTTTTGATGCAGGTAAGGGCAGGAGAATCTGGACATCTGGAAACATCCAGACAAGAATTAACTATTGGAAGGGGCAGAGCCCCCAGCAGCACAGAGTATTTCAGTGTGGTGACCTTGTTGTGACCTATCCAGCCTTTGGAAATGCACAACCACCCAGCAGGGGGCGACACTGAGAACAGGGGGAGCTCGTGCTAGAATAAAGGGGCGGGGTTATGTAAAATCTGCCCAAAAGTTGGTAGGGCAGGATATAGGGGGCCATCCCAGGAGGATCGGGGGAGTACTTGGGGTTTTTCCTCAATGTTGGGGGGACATTATAGCTGATAAAATACTCATTGTGTAGAAGAAGTAGGTGAAGGTAATGGCGACGGGTGACCCCCTCATTGCTGCAGGTGCCACTGGCCACAGCATTTAAGGGGTTAAATCGCGATGGCGGCATTGGCTTTCTTGCTCAGATCCGAGAGTTTTATAACCTGTAGATGTTTGTACGAGGAGCCATAACTCAGTGTTCCCCCGGGTTGTCTCCGCGAGGTCCATTTACAAGGAGGAATGAGAGGCTGTGTCCTAATCGAGCACAGGTGTGAGAGCAACTTCGGGGAATATCTTGCTTTACTCCTATTTATTAGACGTCAGAACGCAGAAGAGGAACACTAGGCCTCAATCATCAATCCGCCTTTGTTGCCCGAAGCAGCCAATCGCATAGCAGCTTTCATTTTACCAGATCTGTTTGAGAAATGAAAGCTGGGGTTGTGATTGGTTGCTATGGGCCCAGATATCTTCCCATATTAGCCCAGATGTAATTATTCTGTTTTTTTAGTGTTGTAGATATTTACGCTCTTTATTTAAAAAAAATATCCCTGGTGGCGGCCATATTAGAATTCATGTCTTTTTTGTATTCTCTGTATAGGCAGTACAGCAGGAGGTTTGTGCTTTACGACAGCAGTATTGAATGGGCAATAATAGACAAAAAAAAGTCATAGGGATAGTCCTGAATTTCCCCAAGTCCCGGGAGGCCTATGTCCCAAATTCAACTATGCATCTTCAGGACACAGATACAGTGGCATCATGATGTGCTGGGGAGGGGGGACTGTGGGGGCATCATAGTGTGGGGGGGACTGTGAGGGCATGACAGTGTGGAGGGTGACTGTGAGGGCATGATAGTGTGGGGGACTGTGAGGGCATGACAGTGTGGGGGGACTGTATGGGCATCATAGTGTGGGGAGGACTGTGAGGGCATGACAGTGTGGGGGGACTGTGAGGGCATGACAGTGTGGGGGGACTGTGAGGGCATGATAGTGTGGAGGGTGACTGCGAGGGCATGATAGTGTGGGGGGACTGTGAGGGCATCATAGTGTGGGGGGACTGTGAGGGCATGATAGTGTGGGGGTGAGTCGCTCAGCCAGGGCTTGTGGGGTACTCGGCACCGAGCCCGTTCACTTCAATGGGGATGTCACGGGTAGCACGGCTCGGTCCGTGGCCCTGGGCGCTCACTAAAAAGGGGATATTTACAGGGGATTGTAGGTTTGTAGAAATGTTCGTGACGCCACCTGTGGTTCCTGGTCAGGATGACCAGCGCTGCAGGGTAGATCCTCTGAGGGGTTGTTACTGGGCAGCAAGGTGTTAAGTCTTCCACAGGCAAGACTGATCCCTCAGGGTATATGGCGGTGTAGGGGTGCAGGAGCAATAAGGCAGACACACACAAGAAAGTCTCTTTCTGTACCTTTACTGATGGTAGATGCAGGCACGTCCCGGGAAGCTGTCAGGGTGGAGGATGCACTTCCAGTAATCCCACTGAGTAGGTGTAGGGCCTCCGTACTCCTTTATGTGTGTGAGTTTCTGACCTGTATAGAACGAAGTCTAACTCTGTCTTCAGTTATGCGCCCGGCTGACTTTGTGGTGAGGCCTTCTCTGGGATAGAACAGTGTCTCTGTATGCAGGGCCCTGCTAGACTCCGTCTTCCTGGCCTCGGTTACGTATCAGCACTGCTGGGCCCCTGCGACATGAAGTCCCACAGGGTCTCCGGTATCTCCCACTAGTCGTGTAGATGCTAGCAAGCTCGGACCCGGCGTCCGGTGGTGCAGAGTAGAGGTAAGCGATCAATGCTGTTTCAACCTCTGTAACTCTCTCTTCCTTCCACTCGCCTTTCGTCCTACTTTAACCTTCAGCATAAGCACACTAGTCTGTGGTAACCTGAAATCTGATCTCGTCTGAGGTAACTGCCGTTCTGAGGAGATCTGAACTGAACTAGTCTCAGGTCACTAGACTTCTGACAAGTTCTCACAAGTTCTGACGTGACTCACGTGTCTACACTGCCTTAAATGCTGCGGAAGAGCTCCCTCTGGTGGATCTGGGAACTAGTGCAGGTGTTTTGTGTGCAAATGGGTCTTTGTGGGTTTACCTTGGTTGCATCCTCCTGGGAACATGTGGCTCCAGTCACAGCTGGGCTACACATCCCCCCCCTATGTAATGTATGTAGTACAGTTCATATAGCGTCTTGTGCTTGGGTGCGATGAAAATACATGAGACACAGGTTTGATATAGAAAGTCTTGTATTACTTCATACAAGTTGGCAAAAATAGTCACACAGTTTGCAGACACAGAAGCAGGAGACACAGCAGGCCAGAGTAATCTAAGCTCAGCAATCACTCTCCACAACAGGTTCAGGATCTTCTTCTCTGTTACGTAAGTCCATGCAAATGTGGGTCTTTCAAAGAGCAGGGTTCAGAGTCCACAAGTGCTTCAGAGTTCCTCAGTAGGAATAGCTGGAGTACAAGGTCCAAGGCTTTAGGAGTCAGGTCACAGGTTCACTGCAGGCTAGATTCTGAAGCACTGATTGCTCAGCTGTGGCTGCTTAAGAAGCAAAAGGAGAGAATCAGGGCGGGAACATGCAAGCTGGAAACTCCATTTTGACTGAGGGCAAGATAGCTGCAGCAAGACAGAAAGTAAAATGGCTGACGAACAAACTGAGTTTCAGGAACATGTACACAGAACCTTACATTACTCCCCCCTTAGGGACAACCTCCGGATGACCTCAGGCCAGGCTTGTGTGGGTACCTTTGATGAAACTGACGGAGCAAGCGAGGAGCATTAACGTTATTGACTGGTTCCCATGAGTTGTCCTCCACTGGGTAGCCCTGCCATTTAATCAGATATTGTAACTGATTTCTATACAACCTGGAATCTAAAATCCTTTCCACCACAAATTCTTCCTGACCATCGACTAGCACTGGTCAGGGCAAGGAGAAGAACGTCCAGGAAACGTATTGGGTGTCGCAGCCTTTAGTAGGGATACATGAAAGACAGGGTGAATTCTCATAGTTCTGGGCAGTTGAAGACGACAAGCAACGGCACTTATAATTTTACTGATTTTATAGGGTCCAATGTACTTATGTCCCAACTTAGACGATGGAATCCTTAACTTAAGATTTCTGGTTGACAGCCAGACCAAGTCTCCTACCTTGAAAGCTGGTGCAGGTTTACGAAATTTATCTGCTGCTTTCTTGTACCTTTCCTGAGCCGATTCCAGATTCTCCTTTAGAAGATCCATATTCTTCTGTAAAGACGTGATTCTTTCAGCCACTGCTGGTAAAGGCGTTTCTATGGGAAATCGTGGTAGAATGTTAGGATGATAACCTAGATTAGAGTAAAAAGGAGACTGCTTAGTGGAGGCACTCTGAGAGTTGTTATACGAGAACTCAGCTAATGGAAGTAGATCCACCCAATCATCCTGTAGGTGGCAGATAAAGCAGCGGAGATACTGCTCCAGGGTTTGATTGGTTCGTTCGGTCTGTCCATTAGTCTGGGATGAAAAGCAGAAGAAAGGTTTACTTTAATGTCCAATGCTGCACAGAAATTTTGCCAAAACCTAGAAGTGAATTGCACCCCTCGATCCGAAATAACCTCATCCGGTACTCCATGTAAGCGAAACACATCTTTAATCATCAAATCTGATGTCTGTTTTGCAGTGGGTAAGCCGACACAAGGGATAAAATGAGCTGCCTTTGTTAGACGGTCAACCACCACTAGAATGGTGTTCTTCCCTTGAGAGGTTGGTAACTCCACAATGAAGTCCATAGAAATGGATCCCCACGGGCGGGACGGGGTGAGAAGAGGCTGTAACAGACCAGTTGGTGAGGAGCGAGGTGTTTTGCATCTTGCACAGACTTCACATGAAGTGACATAGTTTAAAACATCCTTCCTGCAAGTGGGCCACCAAAAGAAACGAGAGAGAAATTCCTGTGTCTTTAGAATTCCTCTATGCCCAGCTATCTTGGAATCGTGAATGAGTTGCAATACTCTCAATCTGACTGTTTCAGGAATATACAGGCGTTGTCCCTGAATCCACACACCATTCTTAAAGACAAGACTTACGTCCCTTGGGGGTTGTGCCAAAAAGGAATCCGCATGGTATGCTTCCTTGATGTCCTTAAGTAGGTCTTGATTATGAATTACTCCTAGGAATCTAGAGTCAGGAAGAATAGTCTTAGGAGGAGTAATTGGACGTGTCTCTGCTGAGTAAATCCTAGAGAGTGCATCAGCCTTTCCATTGCGCGATCCTGGTCTATAAGAAATGATAAAATTAAATTGGTTTAAGAAAAGATTCCAGCGAGCCTGGCGAGGAGTCAGGCACTTAGCCAACCTGATAAACTCAAGGTTACGATGGTCTGTCAGGACGACTATTTGCTGTGCAGCTCCCTGAAGAAGGTGTCTCCATTCTTTGAAGGCGGCAATAATGGCCAACAACTCTCTATTGCCCACATCGTAGTTCCTCTCAGCTGAAGACAACTGCTGGGAAAAGAAGGCACAGGGATGCAAGACATTCTTCTCACCTGTTCTCTGAGAGAGTATAGCTCCAACGGCACAGTCTGAAGCATCCACCTCTATTATGAAGGCAAGCTCGGGGTTGGGATGTACTAGGATAGGTGCAGTGGTAAATTTATCTTTTAGACGGGAAAATGCTTCCTGGGCTTGGGGATTCCAGGAGAACCTAGACTCTTTCCGGGTAAGTTGGGTGATAGGTGACACTACCTCAGAGAAATTTCTAATGAAACGTCTATAGAAGTTGGCAAACCCGATGAAGCGCTGTACCTCCTTCACATTTCTAGGACTTGGCCAATCCTTGATGGCTTGGGTTTTGCTTCCATCCATACTAATTCCTTGTGTAGACAGTACATACCCCAGAAATTGAATTTCGGTCCTATGGAATTCACACTTTTCAAGTTTGATGTAAAGATGATTTTGTCTTAGACGTTCCAAGACCATTCTCACATGTCCATGATGTTCCTCTGTGGAGTTAGAAAAAATTAGAATATCATCCAAATAAATTACCACGAATGTATCTAGGAGATCCCTGAAGATGTCATTCACCAAGTGTTGGAAAGTGGCTGGGGCGGTACTCAGACCAAAAGGCATAACTAGATATTCAAAGTGTCCATAGCGTGACCTGAATGCAGTCTTCCATTCATCCCCAGGTCTAATACGGACTAAGTTATAGGCCCCACGAAGATCTAGTTTAGAGAAAATTTTGGCATGTCGCACTCTCTCCAATAACTCAGGGATTAAAGGCAATGGATAACGGTTTCTAATAGTAACCTTATTGAGTTCCCTATAGTCTACGCATGGTCTCAGAGATCCATCTTTCTTCTTTACAAAGAATATGGGTGCCCCTGCAGGAGATGAAGAGGGGCGTATGAAGCCCTTGGCTAGATTTTCATCTATGTAATCCTTTAAAGCCTTTAGCTCGGGCCCCGCCAGGGGGTAGATCTTACCAAAAGGTATCTCTGCTCCAGGCAATAATTCAATTGGACAATCATATGGACGGTGAGGAGGAAGCTGGTCAGCGTTCTTCTTGTCACATAAATCCACATAGTCCTGGTATACAGCTGGTAGTTCAGGGACTGACATGGTTCCTTTAGGAACAGAGCAAGCTGAAACTTTTGGACTCATCTGTTTCTCTGGAAAGTGTAATTCCTTGGTCTCCCAGTTAATGGTAGGATTCTGAGCCTGCAGCCATGGTAGCCCTAGAATAATGGGAAAGTGGGGAGAAGAGATAAGCATAAAGGACAGTTTCTCTTGATGATCTTTACCCATAAGAACCCTCAAAGGCTCTGTTTCCTGATCCACTGGTCCAGAGGTAAGCAGGGAGCCATCCACAGTTTCCATCTGTACTGGAGTAGCCTTCTTCACTGAACGTATCCCCTGTTTCAGAGCAAAGGAGACATCCATAAAATTTCCACTTGCCCCTGAGTCGATTATAGCAGAGCTAGACACCCAAGCTGAATCAACCCAGAGTTTGATGGAAAGAAAGCAATGAGAATTGTTTTTCTTACAACTCAGCTGGGACACCACTGAGGAAACTTGAAAAATGGCAGCGTTTACACAGTCAACGTCCTCAGAGGTAACGGAGTTTAAGTCCGAAAAATCAAGATCTGTTGCTGCAGATCTCTCTGGAGCCTGAGGCTCGGACCTGACAGATCCCCTCTCGCAACACTCACAATGAATGAGTGCTGCAGTAGTCTTACGAGAACGGCTGGGGCAGTTTATAATGAAGTGCCCTGACTTACCACAATAGAAACATAGATTCTCCTTAAAACGATGTTCCTTGCGTGCATCACTAACCCGTCGTTGTAAAGAGTCTACCTGCATGGGTTCAGGTTCAGGTTCCCGTGTAATCCTACTCAAAGGTTCCTTAGCTGGAGAGGAAGGTAGGAAAAGGTTAGTGCGATTGCTTTCGAACCATCTCTCTTGCCTGCGTTCAGTCAGACGAGTATCAATACGGATGCAGTAGTTAATAAAGTCACCTAACGCAGTGGGAGGGTCGGCACGAGCAAGTTCATCCTTAATCAGTGGAGATAACCCCTTTCGAAAAATAGATTTTTTGGCGGAACTGTCCCAGGTGGTATCAAGGGCCCATCTCCTGAAATCCAAGGCATATTCAGCTACCGAGTGCTTACCTTGGCGCAAAGCTAACATGGCTGCTTCAGCTGTTGCACCTCGATTGGGGTCATCAAACACCTGCCCCATAGCTGAAATAAAAGCATCAAGGTGATTCAAACAATCATCCTCAGTCTCAATCAGAGGGTTTGCCCACATCAAAGCCTTGTTGGTAAGCAACATAATTATAGTAAGCACCTTAGATCGTTCAGTGGGAAATTGTGAAGCATGTGCAGAAAAAAAAAAAATTGCATTGATTAATAAATCCCCTGAATTTCTCACGTTCACCGCCAAAACGAAAAGGGGGCAACTTGGGAATCCCAGAACTCGGGCTACGGCAGGAGCCTGGACTCGCTCTTCTAGAACCTCAATCCTGGCTCGCAAATCCTGGGCAGTCTGTCCAAACACTTGCAAATTGTGATTAGTGAGGTCCTGTAGGCTTGAAAAACGGGTCTTTATATTCTGCAAATCTGCAAGGATATTATCAGTCACTCCGCAAAGTTCCTTTATGCGGGCCTCCATTTTCCAGATCTTTTAAGACAGGAGTACTGGAAGAAGAGGAGAGGAGAAAAAAAAAAACAATAGTGTTTACCTGTGGTAACACTGCAGAGAGAAAAAAAATTAAGGGAACTGCTCACCTGGAATGGTTGTGAGAAGTCACAACCACTATCATCACAGAAAGTTCACCCGGACATCTGATATCCACAGTTACAGCAGACACAGCCTTTCCAGACCCAGCAGACACTAACGTTTTGGCTTCAGAATCTTGTAATGTATGTAGTACAGTTCATATAGCGTCTTGTGCTTGGGTGCGATGAAAATACATGAGACACAGGTTTGATATAGAAAGTCTTGTATTACTTCATACAAGTTGGCAAAAATAGTCACACAGTTTGCAGACACAGAAGCAGGAGACACAGCAGGCCAGAGTAATCTAAGCTCAGCAATCACTCTCCACAACAGGTTCAGGATCTTCTTCTCTGTTACCGTAAGTCCATGCAAACGTGGGTCTTTCAAAGAGCAGGGTTCAGAGTCCACAAGTGCTTCAGAGTTCCTCAGTAGGAATAGCTGGAGTACAAGGTCCAAGGCTTTAGGAGTCAGGTCACAGGTTCACTGCAGGCTAGATTCTGAAGCACTGATTGCTCAGCTGTGGCTGCTTAAGAAGCAAAAGGAGAGAATCAGGGCGGGAACATGCAAGCTGGAAACTCCATTTTGACTGAGGGCAAGATAGCTGCAGCAAGACAGAAAGTAAAATGGCTGACGAACAAACTGAGTTTCAGGAACATGTACACAGAACCTTACACCCTAGTTATCATCAGCACTCCCGGGCTGAAAAAGAAGTAAATTTTTTAACATCAACAATAAACAATAACAATAACTATAATTATAACTCTTCCCTTGCGGGAGGTAAGGACTCTTCAAAACGTTGCAATAAATACAAGTAACATATATACAGATATTTACACAATTCTTATATACATTTTTACACTTGGACACTTGTTTACTGGCTTACATTTGCTAGGCCTACTCTTGGTACCTAACAGGTAACTTTCCTTTTGTCGTGCGTACTGACCTACGTGGTGTTGCGTCAGGTATAGTAGCATCTGGCCTATCTGTCCTATGTGCCGGTAAACTGTAATACTGCCTTAACCTCTCTAGGGATCTGGCAAGCATACTTGTGGCTGGGCGATGCGGTTCTGTTTCGCTAGAGGATTCTTCTGGTAGTTCCACGTTTTGAGATTCCATTTCTTGAGACTCTATTTCTCGAGATGCTTCCGGAGCAGGTTCCTCTCAAACTATTTCTGCTGCGGCAACTGGCTCAATTTGACGTTGGAGTGCTTCTTGTGGTTGGTAAAACTGAAGTACTGGAATAATCACAGCATCTCCGATACAAGGCCAATCTGCAGGAAAATCTCCTAGGTCCGTGTGTATGACTTCACCTGGTTTCTCTTTTTCCATAGCAGGTTCCTCTTCGTGAAGTTTTAACATGTCTGGACACAGTTTTAGGTGGTCTCTTGATACAGTGGTGGTCGTCTTTCCTCCATCTTTGCTAATGGTACAGGTTTTCCTGTTGTCAAACTTGGAATTTTGCACGACATATGGCTCTTTTTTCCCATTGATCGTCTAGTTTGTGCATTCTTCTTTTCCTTTTCAGCACAATTTCTCCAGCTGCAAAAGGTTTAGCTGGCGCACTTTTGTTGTAGTTTTCCTCTTGTTTTTCCCTTACTTTATTGAGACTATCTTCCACGCAGGCTTGTACTCTCCTGTACTGTTCCTGTCGGTTCGTGTCCCAATCTTCAGTAGTAACATCAGCTTCTGGTTCTACAACACCAAGTTCCAAATCCATGGGCAGCTTTCCTGGTCTTGCCCGCATAAGGTAGGCTGGAGTGCAATTGGTGGAACTCACAGGTATGTGATTGTACAGATCTACCAGGTCAGGTAGTAGGTCTGGCCACCGATTCCTCTCCTCAAGTGGTACCGTCTTCAGCAGATCAATGACTATGTGATTCATCTTTTCACAGAGACCATTTGTTTGGGAGTGGTACGGTGTGGTTCTTATCTTCTTGCATCCGTACAAATGACAGAATTCCTTAAACAACTTGGCTTCAAAGGCAGGACCCTGATCCGTTAACACTTGCTCTGGATATCCATGGGGTCTGCAGAAATACGCTTGAAACGTCTTTGCTGCTGTTTCTGCTGTCAGATCTTTGACAGGGGCGACCACCAGGAACCTGGAGTAGTGATCCATCTGTGTAGCCCTGGTATTTAAGGTACACAATACCAGGAGGATGAGTGGAGAGGTAACGGTTAAGGGCTCTACATGACATCACATATACTTCGGACACACCCAGCAGGGGTGTAGAGGGGTGTGGTTTTTAGCACAAGAGAGTCTTGTAGTGTCTCCTGAGGTGAAGGGAGAGAGAAGGAGTGCCTGTCTGGAGCACCAAGATTCCTGTCGATTCAGAGAGACAGTACAGTAGTGGAGGCTAGTACAGGTGAGCCAGTTCACCTTAGCCTAGTCAGTGCTGAGATTGAGAGTTTGAGCAAGTCGAAAGGCACAGTGGAAGGAAATCAGAAGTGCTTTAGGATTGAAGTATCCTGCACATTGTCACCGGTCACTGGAGACCGAAGCATCACTATAGCTTCACGCATAGTGGTAGAAAGACCAGAGGCTTACTGGACCTTAGGTAACAGAAAGCAGCCCTTGAAGTGTCAGTACGTAACAGGGGTCAGGTGGAATAGGAACTTTGAGCTAGGCCAAGCATAGAAGAACCTAGTTTCATCACTGGAAGGCTCCACCACAAAACTGACCGGGCAGTACAGCTTTGAAATAGCTGAAGTTTCAGGAGTGAACTACGCTTTATGCTGGTTGGACTCATCATCATTGGAAAGTAAAGGAGGCCCCTGCCTTGCTCAGCCGTTGCCTCAAAACTCATCCTCCATCAACCCCATCAGCCTCCCTGGGACCTGCCTTACCATCTTACAAGTAAAAGGTATGGAAAGACGCTGACGGTGTGAGACTGAGTTATTTAATTGCATGCCTGCACAACCCCACCATAACCATCGACCTGAGGGAAGAGTCCCACCTGTAGGGGACCCGACATCTAGCTGCCTCACCATCCCCTCAGAGATCTACAGCAGCGCTGGTACAAATTACCAGAGACTACAGGTGGCGTCACGAACTGTAAATATATCTATCCCCTGTAAATATTCCCCCAACATACGCCAGACCGCCAGGGCCACAGACCGAGCCACCGCTACCTGTGACATCCCCATAGACTTCCATGGGCTCGGCTCTGAGTACCCCATTGCCCTGGTAATCCACAATTGTGGTGGCGGGTCGACACAAAACATTGTCAGGGCATATGAGTATCCTGACCGGCTGGGTGACAACTTGACATGGTCCAAGGCCACGATCTCCAAGGGACGAATCGTCTTGATGGGTTGCAGGGGTGCTTTCTGGCTGCTGTAGTCTTTTCTTCGGAGGCTACAGGACATACAGTTTTTACACCATTTTTCGATGGAACTGCGCATTCCCACCCAGTAGAAACGACACTTCAGCAGGGTTTCCAACTTCTTCCAGCCAAAGTGCCCCGCTCGATCGTGGTAAGCTTCCAACACCATCTGGATGTCCGTTCTGGGGACTACTATCTGCCATACCATCTTATGGGTTCTTGGGTTGACGTACCTTCGGCACAGCTTCTCTCGGTAGATGAATAGCCGGCTTCTCTCATTCCACAGCTGCTTTGCTTGCTGAGACGCATCCTTCTCCAAGGAGGAACCTTCCTGAGTTATCAGCTCCTTGATACGGCTGACAACCGGGTCACTGTCCTGGGTCTCCTTCCAGCTGTGGTGAGGTAAAGGGTTTAACGTCTTACCACGCTGCCTCCTGCAGGCTCGTTGCTCGCGGATCATCCCATTTCTGTGGAATGCAGGTAGCTCAATCTCTTCTAGGTCATCCAATTCCTCTTCCGTGTCGGACTCATGCGGCATTCTGGACAAGGCATCAGCGTTGGCATTCATACGGCCCGCCCTGTACTTGATTGTAAATTGATAGTTCGACAGCCAAGCCATCCAACGTTGCTCCATGGCTCCCAGCTTAGCTGTTTCGAGATGTGTCAAAGGGTTATTGTCTGTGTAAGCAGTGAACTTGCTGGAGGCTAGGTAATGCTTGAATCTTTCTGTAATGGCCCAGACCAGCGCCGGGAACTCCAACTTGAAGCTGCTATAGTTCTCTGGGTTTCTCTTGGTCGGCCGGAGCTTCCTGCTTGCATATGCGATGACTTTCTCGAGGCCATTTTGCTTCTGACTGAGGACAGCTCCCAATCCTTCGTTGCTGGCATCAGTGTACAGCAGGAACGGCTGGCTGTAGTCAGGGTAGGCTAAGATCTCATCGCCTGTCAGGATCTCCTTCATCTCCTTGAATGCCTCAGCTTGTTCTTTACCCCAGTGGAATGGAGGATTTCTGCTCTTGAGGGATTGTCCTACCAGGAGGTCCTGCAGAGGCGCTGCTTTATTGGTGTAATCCTTTACAAACCTCCGGTAGTAACCTGTCAGTCCCAGGAACTGGCGCACCTCCTTGAGATTCTTCAGTTCTGGCCATTTCTGGATGGCAGTGACCTTCTCGGGGTTTGGCGCTACTCCTTCTGAGCTGACAATATGTCCCAAGTACTGTACCTTTTGTTTAAGCAGATGGCACTTTGAGGGTTTCAGTTTCATCCCATACTTGGACAGTGACTCGAATACCTCTGCCAGGTGCTTCAGATGATCCTCATACATTTTGGAGTACACAATTACATCGTCCAGGTACAGCAACACGGTTTCACGTACTGGCACCCTCCCATTATGTACCTCCACTACCCCTCTAGCAGTCAAGAGTGTAGGTATGTGCTCTGAACAATGGGGCTCTACTACTGCTTGGTAGTTCTGTCCTCTCAGACCTATTGCTGCTCTACACCATATAAGCATTTCACTCATTGGGGGTATCACAATGGGATTCGGGTCTGTTACCCATACATTACCAATCTCACCACCGGTCAGTTTCACTTGCTGCTGGCACATCAGGGCCCGGATCTCCCTCTGGATCACTCCCTTTTGCTTTGGCTTGGCAACTTCAGCGAGCTGTTGGAGCAAAAACACAATTTCTCCCAGACAGTAACTGATAATGTTTGTACCTAAAACCACATTTAAGCCATTTTCCTCATTTACAGTTTTTACTACTAAGAGTCCCTGGTCCTTCAGCTCCACTCTGCCCACCTTTACGTCCACGTTTTTGGCTCCGAGTATTTCAACAGGAAGACCATTAGAGGCGTACACAGCAAAGTCAGGGCTCGGGGGCTGGAGACTGTCCATGGACCAAAACGTATTATACAGGACATCAGGTATGATGGTCACCTGAGATCCAGTGTCCAGCAGGGCAGGGATTGCGATCCCATCCAGGATGATGGACAGGTATGGTCTTCCTCGCACAAACCTGCGGTTCCAGTCTGAGGGGCCTGAAGAGTCTAGTCCTGGGTGTTGGCCCTCGGACCCAGGATCTGCTCGTTTAAAGGACACTGTCGGGCTAGATGACCTTCTCTGTTGCAACGGTAGCAGATGATCTCTCGGCGAGGATGGTGCTGATCGGGGTCGCTCCTGGGGGTGGCGTTGTCCTCCTCCGGTGGGGCGACGTCCTCCTTCTCCTCCGGTTCATCCAAGGGACATCCTCTGGGCAGTCAGCTAGCAGGATCTTTCCTCCTTCCTCCTTCCGCAGTTGCAGGGCACTCATTACAGTGGCCAGGGTTTTGGTCAGCTGGCGCACTTCTGAGCGCAGACAGTCCAACTCACTAGGGGGCGCCACCTGCGTTTTGGCTTCCGCCACCAGCAGGGAAAAGGTGGATGCTGCTGAGTGGCTTCACCTGGGTGACACTGGGTTGCCACCTCGGGCTTCTCCAGGGTCGCAGTCCTTTTATAGCCATATCTTTTAGGGCATCAAAGGTAGCGTCAGGATGATCCAAGGACCACCAGTGCACAGTTCTGCTTTCAGCTTGGGACCTCAGTCCCCGTACAAATTGTTCCTTCAACATCTTGTTTTCATTGATGGCACTTATAGGGTTAACCTGTTTGAGAGCTCGCAGGGCCCCCTGTAGTCGACAGGCGTAGTCCCTAATACTGTCATCTGGTTTCTGGGAGCATTGGTAAAACCTCATCCGGAGATCTGTTTCAGTGCGGTCCTCAAAGATAGTCTGTAGCTTTAAGAATATTGCAAGCACTGATTCCTGGTCTGCAGCTGTCCAAGTCTCTATTTCTCTTTCTGCAGCACCAGTCAGGTGTCCCACTACCACTGCAGCTCTTTGTTTCTCTGTCATAGGGTACATGTCCATTATGCTTCATATTTTCCGCTTAAACCCTGACAGGGTGTCTGGCTTACCACTATACTGAGGGAGCCACTTTGCTTCAGGCAGGTATGGCAGCGTCAGCGGTACTATCGGGCCACATGACCTGGTGAGGGCCAGTGCTTCCATACTGCGCGGCAGCGCCGGCGGGTAAGTCATTGGAGCGGTCGCCCTCGGCCGCGCTGTCAGCTTGCGGCTGCGACATGTCTGCGCCCCCCTAGTTAAGCGTGGCCTACCTTCTCTGAAGGCTGCAGCTCTGCAGGGCACAGCGATGTAGAAGGACCTGTGTCCCCGGCGCTCTGACGTCAGAGCGTTCACCGAAGCTCTCCACAGGACCTGCCGCCATGTCAGCGTTGGGGGCGTGTCCAGGACTCAGCGCGCTTTCTGCAGGTATGCCCCTTCTCTTCACGCTGTAGCGCTGCAATTTGGCGGGCAATGGCGGACAATTGGCGCCAAAAATCACAACAACAGCAACACAGTCTTTTTGCACAAAAACGGTCCACTTCAGGCACACAGGACTCACATATAGCGAGCTTTCGTATCCTGTTCGTGACGCCAAAGATGAGTCGCTCAGCCAGGGCTTGTGGGTACTCGGCACTGAGCCCGTTCACTTCAATGGGGGATGTCACGGGTAGCACGGCTCGGTCCGTGGCCCTGGGCGCTCACTAAAAAGGGGATATTTACAGGGGATTGTAGGTTTGTAGAAATGTTCGTGACGCCACCTGTGGTTCCTGGTCAGGATGACCAGCGCTGCAGGGTAGATCCTCTGAGGGGTTGTTACTGGGCAGCAAGGTGTTAAGTCTTCCACAGGCAAGACTGATCCCTCAGGGTATATGGCGGTGTAGGGGTGCAGGAGCAATAAGGCAGACACACACAAGAAAGTCTCTTTCTGTACCTTTACTGATGGTAGATGCAGGCACGTCCCGGGATGCTGTCAGGGTGGAGGATGCACTTCCAGTAATCCCACTGAGTAGGTGTAGGGCCTCCGTACTCCTTTATGTGTGTGAGTTTCTGACCTGTATAGAACGAAGTCTAACTCTGTCTTCAGTTATGCGCCCGGCTGACTTTGTGGTGAGGCCTTCTCTGGGATAGAACAGTGTCTCTGTATGCAGGGCCCTGCTAGACTCCATCTTCCTGGCCTCGGTTACGTATCAGCACTGCTGGGCCCATGCGACATGAAGTCCCACAGGATCTCCGGTATCTCCCACTAGTCGTGTAGATGCTAGCAAGCTCGGACCCGGCGTCCGGTGGTGCAGAGTAGAGGTAAGCGATCAATGCTGTTTCAACCTCTGTCACTCTCTTTTCCTTCCACTCGCCTTTCGTCCTACTTTAACCTTCAGCATAAGCACACTAGTCTGTGGTAACCTGAAATCTGATCTCGTCTGAGGTAACTGCCGTTCTGAGGAGATCTGAACTGAACTAGTCTCAGGTCACTAGACTTCTGACAAGTTCTCACAAGTTCTGACATGACTCACGTGTCTACACTGCCTTATATGCTGCGGAAGAGCTCCCTCTGGTGGATCTGGGAACTAGTGCAGGTGTTTTGTGTGCAAATGGGTCTTTGTGGGTTTATCTTGGTTGCATCCTCCTGGGAACATGTGGCTCCAGTCACAGCTGGGCTACACAGGGGGACTGTGAGGGCATCATAGTGTGGGTGGACTGTGAGGGCATCATAGTGTGGGAGAACTGTGCAAGCATCACATTGTGGAGGGACTGTGGGGGTATCACAGTGTAGGGGAGACTGTGAGAGCATTATAGTGTGGGGAACTGTGGGGCCATCATATTGTGGGGGACTGTGAGAGCATCATAGTGTGGGGGGGGACTGTGAGGGCATCATAGTGTGGGAGAACTGTCCAAGCATCATAGTGTGGGGTGGACTATTGGGACATCATAGTTTGTAGGTCAACTGTGGGGGCATGATGGTGTATCAGGGAACTTTGAGGGCATCATAGTGTAGGAGAATTATGCAAGCATTATAGTGGGGGAACTATCGGGGCATCATAGCATGTCAGGGAACTGTGGGGGCATCATAGTGTGGGTGTGACTGTCCAAGCATCATAGTGTGGGGGGGACAGTGAGGGCATGACAGTGTGGGGGGGACTGTGAGGGCATGATAGTGTGAGGGGACTGTGAGGGCATCATAGTGTGGGGGTGACTGTGACTGTGAAAATTAAAAAGTGGGCACTGTTGATGCATAACACTGTACTGTGGAACTGTGCAGGTATCACAATGTAAGGGGGAGAAATGTGGGAGTATTAAAAAGCCTAAGGAGGTATAAAAAAATGGTGAGGACTATGGGGTAAAATTTTGTTTGGCGGACTGTGAGGGCATCATACTGTGTCGGGAGAACTTTTGGGCTATCAGTGTTGGGGGGACTGTGGTAGTATTATTGTGTTGGGGAACTGTGGAGGCATAATGTGGGGGGTGACTGTGGGGCATCATTGTGGGTGTAGAACTGGGGGGGCATTATCGTGGGGAAGAAAACTGGTGGAATGTGTGTGTGGAGGCAGACTCTGGGGCATCATACTGTGGGAGGGAGATTGTGAGGAGCATAAAACTGTATGTGGAGAGGACTGTGATGGCATCAGAATGTGGGGGGCAGCTTGGGGGGAACATAGTGTGGGGGGACTATAGGGGAATCATATGGACAGAAATTCTAGGTGGGAATCAAAATATGGGGGTTCTGTGGGAGCATCAAAACATGGGGGCATCATAATGAAGGGAAGCCGTGGGGGCATCATAATATGGTGGGTTAACGGTGGGGGGATCATACCGTGGGGGGCTGTGGGGGCATCATAATGTGGGAAGGAACCGTCGAGAAATCATAATGTGGGGGGTAACTGTGGGGGCATCATAGTGGGAAAGGGAAGTGTGAGTGCATTAAAAAGGGGCAGAGACAGTGGGGCATTATAGTGTATGGGGTGTTGGGGCTTTATAATGTGTGCCACATCTAAAATCACTTTAAAAAAAGACACATAGGTTTGATTTCGTAAACACACATTTTTTTTACACATTTTTAATGCGTTTTTAACAAGGTTTTTGATGCATCGTTAATTATATTGTAGGAAGTAGGAAGGATATGTCCTTGCTGCATTTCTGCTGCAAAAACCTTGCCAACAAAACACATCAAAAACAGTGATAAAAACCAGGGGAAAATGCATTTTTGTAGGATATAGTCATGAATAATGGGAAAAAAGTGTCATGCACTATCATGCTGATTTTGTCCGTTCGCCTTTTATCACGCTACAAGCTCCAGCCGTTCTCCTGCTCATCTACTATCACTCAATTTATACATCCCATTCTGCAGATGTCGTGAGTCAGCGATAAATAAAATGGATTGCAAAATTGTTCACACCCTCATTAAAAAAGTCTATCAAAAGATCTAAAAAAAATATTCATACCTCACACGAAGAACATGTCGTATTTCCGAGCAGTTTTGACATTTATTCAGAGCTCTCTTCAATGAAGTCTCTCCATATCGGGGACAATCCCTTTCATCTGTTTAGTTTTTTACTTATTTTTAGCTGTTTTCTTCACCGTGGGAAATGTCAAAATGACAGAAAAGAAGAAAGTTGTTTACACTTTTAAAGTTTTTACAAGTCTGATTCATAGAGTGTAATGGAAACAAGTCATAAAGATCTGCCATCACGAGTCTCTGCTACGTGAGTGCGTTGTGTGGGCTGAGACTATGATCTATGGACCAGGGTGGGGGCTTCTACTTTTATGTCATTTTGCCAGTCATATATTTGATGGTTATTATTATGCTTTTTGTCAGTTGTCAGGTTTGGAATAAGCATCACACGGTGGTAGCCGATATCAGGAAGCTAATGTATCATGGGCAGTGCATCCCGCCATTGGGTATGGCAATCTGTTCCACTGACCAACCCTACATGTACCTTGTCTACGTGTTCAGAGGTAGCACATTTCTCTTTGCAGGTGGGAAAGTTCTTCAAGTTACTCCTCTGATGTTTTCTGTTTGGGTGCTCAAAGAGCATAGCATCAGGGGGTGCAGAGGTAAGACGTGGTAGTTGGGATGGAGAGTGGGCCCACTGTGTTACGGGCTGTGTTTACACCGGAGGGGTGTGACTAAGTGACTACCGGGGATTCACTAGAGCCTCTGATGGTGAGGATAGGCTGGGCCGCTGGTAGTCACCAGGAATCATTCTAGGGCAGTCCCTGGGTCTGCAGCAGCTGACCAGAGGGTCAGAGCCATGGATACGAGTTACAGGCGGATGAACGCAAAATTATGGTCAGACAATCCAAGGTCAGGGCAGGCAGCACAGGGTCAATATACGTAGCCGAGGTCAGGAGCGGAAAAATCAGGCTAAACGGTAAACGAGTCAGGTCAATAACAAGTGAGACACAACGAACATGCACAAACAGGAACTAGAGACAAACTACAAGGAAACTAGGACAGAGTGGAAACAAATTCCTGCAAAGTTTGGCTGTGCCTCCCTATAGGCAGGTGGAAACTCACGGTAGCAGGCAGAAACAGCAGAGTTACACAAGGCAGCTGTCATGACTCTGTGGTTGGGTGTCCCAGGACTCGTGGCTGCTTCCCTGTCTCTAATGCTAGGGGTGCCTTTGCTCACCGTGTTCCCCGTATTACTTCTGATGGTGAAGATGCCGGGGCCACGTACCTTGCCTTAGCTCCTGAATCTGCTCTCAGTCTGTACCCTTCCCAATCCAGAGAAGAGGGGAGTAGTAGTGTACTGTAATACACCATCTTGACTATCAAGGCAATATGAACAGGGATAAAGGGGTAAAACCAATTTAGGAGAAGGAGGGGAATTAGCGCACACACCCAAAACAAAGCAATAGTCTCATATAAATCCACCAAACGCTTTTTTAAACAATAACCGCAAACCACCATCTCCTAACCATGCAGCATAAGCTAGCTCTGGCAATGAGTGCTAGCCAGGGTAAAGATTATATAGGAGATGGGAGTGGCTAACAGTGAACAGTTGAGCGCCTTAATGCAGGAAAGCTTCCAAGAGCTCTCAACTGAGCAGATTAACCCCTGCACTGCTAAAAGATATCTGCACAGTTTACCATGAAGGTGAAGTGTTTATAAACAGTGCAGGAGAAGGAGAAAGCAGATGCTGTGGTATTCTGGCTCCTCTCTCTCTCTCGAGGTAAATCCATGACAGCAGCTCAGAGCAATGGACAGGTACTGGGTGTAGCAGAACAGTACACGTGGTGCATAGGGAGGTGTTGATGTGGAGCCCAGCTGTGCTTGGATTCCTAATTCCCGAAAGGGTGCACTGAAGGTAACAAGCACTAGAGGTCCAATATCTACATTCACACACCTTCACCCTTCCCTAAGACCACCAGAGGGAGCTGTGTAGACATATAAAGGAGGGTGAAGACACAAAAGCGCAGTTAGTTTGTGCAGTCTAGCTCACAGAGCAGAGCTAGAGGAGTTCAGAAGGAGCAGTCTGAAGAGAGAGAGAGACTGCAGTTTAGTTCAATAGAGTGGAGGCTAGTAAAGTGGAACGGAAACCACTCCAGCCTAGTCAGAGCTGAGAGGAGTGAGTGCAGCTCAGTGAGAAAGCGTGCCGACGCTTAGAGAGCGGCGAAGAGGCAGCCCACCAACTGCCAGTGTGTGATCGTGTGAGGGCCCGGGTAGGCCAAAGGCGAGTGGAAAGAGAGAAGGGACAGAGGAGCCTAATCAGCTCATCCCGATCATTACAACCGGACACCGGGTCCAAGCTTACCGGGATCTTCACGACCCAGTAGGAGATACCGGAGTTCCTGCAGGACTACAAGTCGCAGGAGCCCTTTTGTGCTGATAAGTAATTGGGTCAGGAGGATGAAGTCAAGCAGGACGCTGCAAACAGGGACTATGTTCTTCAGGAGAAGGCCCTACCACAAGGTCAGCCGGGCGTAGTATGGAGACGAACTCAGGCCTAGTTTCACACAGGTCAGAGACTTATTATAGAAGACAGGAGGCCCTATACCTACTCAGTGGGGAGAACTGGATGTGCACCCTTCACCCTACAGTGCTCCGGGGAGTGCCTGCAACATCTTCAGTAAAGGTACCAAAGTGACTTGTGTGTGTGTCTACCTTATTACCCCTAACTGCCGGGTCCCCGTCCGTCCTGCATCCCTACACACTCATCTACCCTGAAGGACTCAGCCTTACCTGTGGAAGGCCTAACATCTTGCTGCATAATACCAACCCTTCAGTGGATCTGCATAGCAGCGCTGGTCACCCTGACCAGGTACCACAGGTGGCGTCACGAACATTCTACAAACCTTTATTCCCCTGTAAATATCCCCTTTTCAGTGAGCGCCCAGGGCCACGGACCGAGCTGCAGCTACCGTGACATCCCCCATAGAAATAAACGGGCTCGGTGCCGAGTACCCCAAGGCCCTGGCGGGCGGCTCATCTTGAAGGCGTGCAAGTTAGCAGTGTAACAGGTTGTAGCATTAGTGACCTTCATAAGCAGCACATGGCACTTGCTTCCGAAAACTTGGGAACATGTCCAGCTCCCCAGCTCCACTCACTATCCCTATTTTTCAGTTATATCTTCATCTTTTTGCATGCATCTTTTCTCCGGTCATCTTCTTACCATTCTCGCTCTACAAAACCTACAAGTCTTCTCTCATGGGTTTTCTCATAATTTACCAAAAGTTAGTTACAGCCAAGAACTTTAAGGTCATTTGTGCTACTGCAATTAAACTGAGAGTGAGAAACTGCAGCTGCATCCCCCTCTTCCTCCTCTTTTTTTAATGTACTACTGTCGATGATTTTTGAATTTTTTTTTCTTTTTTTAGAAAAAGGAAGTTATTGAAGGAAAGTTAGATTCAACTTTCCACTAAGATAATAATTAAAAAAATATAGAAGAATAGACACTTTTAATCTCACGAGATCAGCCCTTTTCCCTAATCCTTCCTCACAATCTGGCTGTAAGGCAACTGGCTGCAGAATTTGCGTGTCCCCACTGTTTAGTTCGTAATTTGTAAAATCTTGCATTTTGTCCATTAGGACTGTAGCCAGGGGCAAAACATAGGATATTGCAAAAGAGCTGTTTTGGAGCCCATGGTGGATGTGGCATAATTGCTCATCCATACAATGATAAAGGGAAGACCCAAAACTTATGGTATCTAACTAGGTCCAGAAACCATCAGAGAGTTAAGAGCTTCGCATTTTCGAAACAAAGTTCTTCCAAATCCATGTTTTAACCATAGCAAGGGAGCAAAATTCTAGCTCTCTGTAGCCACCACTAGGCGGAGCTATTTGAAATGCAATTTGCAGTAGTTTCATTTGAACTGTATAATATCTGCTCCTCCCAAAGTATGAAGAAGATAATCACAAGAGACATTGCACGAAAATGATTGTCTACAATCGGCCTCAATATTGACCCAATCTGGGGATGAACTATGGTGACCCCTCCATGTTTTATGAGCTCCCTCATTGCTTTTTAACCAGACTGGAAAATGGAAATGTTACATGATCCAAATTTAGTTTCAGTCTAATGGCTGTTATACACAAACAACTAAATCGCTAAATATTTACAGATAAAATAGTTTTACATTGTCTCCTGCCAAAAGGGAAATTCTTCATAAAAGTCATAAATAATGGGATGATGGTTTCCTAAAATATAAACTTGTTATGTGAAAACTTATTATGTATTATCACAGGAAATCAAGATCAAAGGCAGAAAATATCATCAACCAAGGAGTAATATCACTTAAACAGTAATAAAGTAACCATTTGTAGATAAAAAAAAAATTAAACCATTGAGCAGTAGAGTTGAGCGAAACAGGTCGGTCAGATTAAAAAAACACCGACTTTCGCCAAAGTCAGGTTTCGCCGAGTGAAACCCGACCATAGCGTGAGGTCGGCCATGCGGTCGTCGACCCGAGCGCCAAAGTCGGTTTTCCATAATGCTTGCAGGCGCCTTTTCTCAGCCAATGAGCAAGGACGTACACTGTGGGCAACGGATGACATGTGCAGCGTCCACCACCATCTTAGAGAAGGGCATTGCAGTGATTGGCTTGCTTTGGGGGGGCGTCATAGTGTCTATAAAAGCCCCGACCTCCATTTTACTTCTGCCGATATTAACAGTAGGGAGAGGTTGCTGCCGCTGTTTTCAGTAGGGAGAGAGTTAGGGCTGGAAAGAGAAGTGATCTCTGTGCTTGTGCTGATAGCGATTGTGCTGTACAGTAGTGTGCAGTGACAGGGGAGGATTTTCTTGTGTGCAGCAGCGCTGGTTATTAGGCTGCCTGATAGCTGTATTGCTGTGTGTACACTGCTGTGCAGACTGCTTTTTACACAGCACTAATTCTTTTATTATTTTTTTCTGCACAGTTACCGAGCGTTCATTTTTTCCCACACCGTATAGAGCTATACGCTCCTCACACACTACCGTGTACCGGCTGGTATCACGGACAAATACATGCTGACTATCTGTGTGTGACTCTGGAAATATATACAGAGATTTAAAATTTCACCAAAACCGTATACAGCTGTACGCTTCTGATACAGTACCGTATATCTGCTCTTTGTATTACGGTCAAATCCATACTGAGAGAGCGTCTGTGTGTGACTCCGGAAATATATACGGAGATTTACAATTACCCCAACACTGTATATAGCTGTACGCTCCTCATACAGTACCGTTCATCTGCTGGTATTTTTGGTACATTTTCCCAAACATGAGGAAGTATGGTGGAAGAGGCCGCGGACGTCGGGGGGGGGCAGCTGGTACTGATGGTGGTCGTGCATCTGCTGGAAATGCCAAAAGCACAATAGCACTTAAGGCAGGAGGTGTTGAGCCTGCGTCATCGTCTGGCTCCAGAAGGCCTGGAAGGCTCCCTTTTCTGGGAGTAGGTAAACCGCTTTTAAAGCCGGAGCATCAGGAACAGGTTTTGGCTTACATTGCCGAAACAGCCTCCAGCTCTATCGCCTCCTATTCTGAAGTTTCAAAACCTGCAAGCACTGAGTCGTCAGTGCAGGCTCATGGTCAGAACAACACCTTTCCTTGTGTCCTTCACCCCCACCAAAAGTGAAGGATGCGGCAGGCCACACTTCAGATTATTCCCTGGAGCTCTTTTCACATACCATGCCTGGGTTATCAAGTCAAATCCTGAATTCCCCAGTCCAAGATGAATCTGACATGGAGTGCACTGATGCACAGCCACTGCTAGATGATTCTGCTGGTACATTCCCCAGAGCACTACATTGCCCCTGCAGTCTACTGAGCCAGAATCTGACCCTGATGAAACTCAGGTGCCCCTTCCCGCATACACGGTGACACAGAGGAAAGTGCAGATGAAATTGAAGAGGAGGTGATGGATGACCCAGTTGTTGACCCGGATTGGCATCCTTTGAGGAAGAGGGTGCTGCTGGCAATAGCTCAGAAGAGGAGGAGGATCCGCAGCAGGCATCGACATCGCAGCTGCGGTTATCTGGCAGGCCCGTAGCAGTACAAAAAGGTGTTAATAAAACTAACCACCATTATATGTTTGGGGGCTTCCTAATACTTTGGTGCTCTACTCCGGGGCAGTTAGCTTTCCTCTTTCCATCTACAGGGGTAGCTAATCTCTCCGGCTGTGACGAGGCATCTAGGGCACCGTAGGAACGTCCCACAGCTGCTTCTAGTTGTGCGGTTAGTTTAGGGGTGTGCAACCTATTTGATACCAACCTCTCTGGTGTTTGGCTGCCTTTGCGTTTTTTTGCTCCTGCCCTCCTCAGCTATCAAAACATAACACCCAACACTGTATACAGCTGTACGCTTCAGATACATTACCCTTTTTCTACTTTTTATATTCTTGTGTAATCCATACTGAGCCTGTGAGCATCTGTGTCTGACTCCTGAAATATATACGGAGATTTACAATATTTTCACTATACTATATATACCTGGTATCTGGTGATACAGTACCCTTTTTCAGCTTTTCATATTCTGGTCTAATCCATACTGAGCCTGAGAGCGTCTGTCTGTCACTTCGGAAAGATAAACAGAGATTTACAATTACCCCTAGACTGTATACAGCTGTACGCTTGTGATACAGTACCCTTTTTGGCAGAAAGTGCTCCTCCACCCACCACTGTAAGTGCATTATTGACACCTGGAACATTGGCCCACATGTGTGATTATGTCTTGCGGATCCTAAAAAGGGACCCCCGCATTGCCAAAATGTTGAAAGATGACGACTACTGGTTGGCCAGCATCCTTGATCCACGCAATAAAGGCAAATTACAGAACATCATGCCACAGGAGAACCTAGAGCTAATTTTGGCGAACAAACAAGCATCTCTGTTAAACTGTTTGTCAGAGGCATTCCCTAACTGGGCTGTGCCCCCCCCAGGGCCGGCGTCAGCACCTGGCGCACCCGGGCAAGTGCCGGTTCCCTGAGCAGGAGAGGGGGACGACTCGTGGGCGACGGCACTGGCACAGGACCCCTCATAGTACGCAAAAGTATCTCTGACGGTGGGGGGCCCACTCGCCTTCAGACACACCGGCGTACTATGAGGGGCCCTGTGCCAGTGCCAGCGCCCATGAGTGTGCCCCCCGCTTGCTCAGGGCCCCAGCACTTGCAGTACTTACCTCTCCCTGCTCCACCGCTGTGACGTCTTCTGCGTTTCCTGACAGTGACATTCAGGTCAGAGAGCGCGATGACGTCACGTCTGTGCGCCCTCTGCCTAAACAGTCTAAGTGCAGAGAGCTGGAAGATGGCGATGCTAATGTGTAGCCCTGGTGTGAAGGCACACGCAGTACCCTGGAGGATGTGTGGAGAAGTAGCAGTTCAATGCTCAATAAACATTCACTCCACCATACACTTAGACACACCCTTAGGGTATTTAGTCACTCGTCAGGGAGTGTTCTGGGTTTTCATTCAGTCAGTCGAGCCTGGACCTGGAGGGAGGAAGGAGCAGAGTCTAGCTCGGGTGGCTCAGGGACTGAGTCATTCCACCTGTGTGCAGTTCAGTGAGTGGAGGCCAGTAAAGGTGAGCCAGATCACCTCAGCCTGGTCAGAGCTGTGCCCCACTGGCAGACGGACTGAGACATCTATTGAGAAGGAAAAGATAGTTGCAGATACTTCAGTCTCCTGTCCCAAGGACAGTGAAGGTTCAGAGACGTGCTCCTGCCTAGAGGAATACTGAGATTCTGGCAACAAGCTCCGGAAAGAAGCAAAAGGGAATGATCTATATGACCTTAGGAAGTGTGGAGTGCTTATGCTAAAAGCGCGGACAAGGCGAAGGGCACAGTGGAAGGATTCTTAGAAGTGCTTTAGGATTGGAGAAGTCCTGCACATTGTCACGGTCACTGGGGACCGAAGTGTTACTATAGCTCCAGGCATAGTGATAAAAGAACCAGAGGCTTACTGGACCTTAGGTAACAGAAAGCAGCCCTGGAGTGTCGGTACTAACTGGGGTCAGGGGGAGTGAGAACCTTGAGTCTCTGCAGGACAAGAGTAGGAACTCAGCTCTCTCATAGGAAGGCTCCGACCACAAAACTGACCGGGCAGTACAGCTTTGAAATAGCTGGAGTTTCAGGAGTTAACTACGCTTTATGCTGGTTGGACTCATCATCATTGGAAAGTAAAGGAGCCCCTAACTTGTTCAGCTGCTACCTCGAAACACATCCTCCATTGGATCAGCCTCCCTGGGACCTGCCTGAACAACTTGAAGTAAAAGGTATGGAAAGACGCTGATGTGTGAGACTGTGTTATTCAATTATATCCCTGCACAACCCCACCATAACTATCGACCTGAGGGAAGAGTCCCACCTGTAGGGGACCCGACATCTAGCTGCCTCACCATCCCCTCAGAGATCTACAGCAGCGCTGGTACAAATTACCAGAGAACTACAGGTGGCGTCACGAACTGTATATAAATCTATCCCCTGTAAATATACCCCCCCAACATACGCCTGACCGCCAGGGCCACAGACCGAGCCACCGCTACCTGTGACAACCCCATAGACTTCTACGGGCTCGGCTCTGAGTACCCCATTGCCCTGGTAACCCACAATTATGGTGCGTGGTCGAGACAAACTTTGGCGTCACGAACAGGATGCGAAACTCGCAAAATTGCGAGCCCTGTGTGCCTGTGGAGTGTTTTGGTGAAAAGGACTGTTGCTATTGTTTGGCGCCAAATACCGCCATATTTGCCGCCATATTCGCGCCCTGAGGCGCTGGAGAAGAAGGTGGGCGTGCCTTCGTGGGCGTGTACCCCCTGTGGCGCGAAGAAAATGCCTGCCCTCTCAAAGTGCTATTACAATATGCGATCCTGCCCTACAGCAAAAGAGGTCCGCCTCCTCTTCACCTTTCCTGCGAAGAGGAGGAGACGCAAACCCCGCCTCCACGGAAGAGACCGGACGGTTCTGGTAGAAGATGAAAGAACGCTCTGGAACATCATGGAGGCAGGACGTGTGCAGCGAGCAGGGAAGCGGAGGAAGGCAGGCCCCGTTCCCCAGCCAAGCTGCCACTAGAACCGGAACCATCCGTGGTCCTGCACCTGCAGCAAGCATTGCGGGAGATTAAAGAGGAGAATGCCAGATTGAAGAAGATGGTTTTGGAACAACCTGGCAAAGAGGAGATCGAGAGACGCCGGCGTACCCAGGAGCAGCGGCGGCTGTGGGACGCGGTGTTCTCTCCCCTCAACGACCCCCACGATTCGAGTTACCGAAACTTCTGCTGCCCAAGGCTAAGGAGCAACCGGAGGCTACCCCCAAAAGGACCGACCCTGAACCTACCGAGGAAGCGGTGGAAGCGAGGGAGGTTGAGGAGGTACCGCCAGTTCCGGAACGCCCGCCCGGCCAGGAGGCCGCAGCAGATGATCGATCCCCGGCAGGGACACCGGAGGGGTCCTGTCCGTCATTACCAGACGTGGACTGGGACGAGATGGCGCGCCTGGATGACGTCGCCTACACCGCCCAGTGGGAACGTGAGTGGCAGCGTCGCGAAGAGAAACAGCAACGCCAGCAGGAAGAAGAGCGGGAAGCGCAGCGGAACCGGCAGCGGCAGTACGAGCAGCTGATCGCAGACAAAGAAAGTGTCCGCCGAGAAAAAGGTACTCTAAGGGAACCGCGGCGGCAGGGGTGTGTGACAGAGTTCCAGCTCCGGAAAGGCTGGGGCTTCATTAGAGAACCGGGCCTCTACCCAGGGGTCTTTGTCAGTCGCAGGGACGTAGAATCCCACCTGCCCATCGGTCATCCCGGGAGGGACCTAGTTAATGGAGATATTGTCAACTATACACGGCACTGGGGAATGAAGGGATGGTATGCCCTTAATGTCACAATCGTCCGTGACCCCGTCCCTGACGCAGGTAACGTCACCATTGCCAGCGCATCCCAGTCCCAATCTTCAGCTGCATCAGACCGTGCCCCGGCGACGCCCCTGCAGGCTCCTCGCAAATGGAAGCACCGCCTGTATACTCTTCACTACCTTCTCCTACTACATCGCAATCTGCGACCCATTCCACATCGCAATCAGCAGTTTACACGACGACGCGCACGGCGACTATTTCTGCATCACGAGAGCAAGTGGCCATTACAGTAACGCAAACAGCGTCTCATAAAGCGAAAGCACCCGTTGCGCCCCTAGAGGTTCGTACAAGAACTGTAGCGACCCAAACTCTAATAACAGGTCACGACTTGTTGGTCATGGGATCTAAGGATCATCGTATTGTTCCAGCCCCCGGGATGGAAAGTATAATGGAAGTTAACAAGGAAATGTGAAGAACGGTAGGACCCAGACAGGGTTTACCGCAACAAAGAAAATGTAGAAAGTTTGAGAATTTTTGCCAGATTTGCACTTTATGGTTATGCATAATGTTTACATAGTTCCATTTATTTAATGAGTAGAACGCCCGGCTGGGTGCCAGAGTAAAAAGTTAAAATTTAATGCATAGTTTTACATAAAATGCCCTGTTGGGTAAAGTAAGAGTTAAAGAAGAATGATGCCTATTTGAAATGTGTATATATATATGTGTCTTTTCCTTATTGTGTCTTATAATGGACTCAGAGGCTGAGGACTGAGCCAGCCCAAGAACTGTATCCTGTAAATAGTTGCACTTTGTGCATCATCTTGGTTTTACATGAAACCACCCCAACTACCTCTGAATACAAAACCCGTGTGGTGTGGCACTGAGTGAGGTCTGCATTCAGATGTCCTGCAGCCCACCCAGGACCTACGTTGAAGGTTTGGTGCGGGTCCTTCACAAGAATATTGTCATCTATGTATATGAAAATGTCTATTTAATATTTTCGTATTTTTCTATATTTAATGTTTTGATTGCAACGTTCAAGAAATCCTTACCTCCCGGATGGGACGAGTTAATGTTTATTGTTAATGCATAAACAAAATGTCTTTTTGTATTTCACAGCCCGGGAGTGCTGTCTTTTACCATGGGGGAATGTGTAGCCCTGGTGTGAAGGCACACGCAGTACCCTGGAGGATGTGTGGAGAAGTAGCAGTTCAATGCTCAATAAACATTCACTCCACCATACACTTAGACACACCCTTAGGGTATTTAGTCACTCGTCAGGGAGTGTTCTGGGGTTTTCATTCAGTCAGTCGAGCCTGGACCTGGAGGGAGGAAGGAGCAGAGTCTAGCTCGGGTGGCTCAGGGACTGAGTCATTCCAACTGTGTGCAGTTCAGTGAGTGGAGGCCAGTAAAGGTGAGCCAGATCACCTCAGCCTGGTCAGAGCTGTGCCCCACTGGCAGACGGACTGAGACATCTATTGAGAAGGAAGAGATAGTTGCAGATACTTCAGTCTCCTGTCCCAAGGACAGTGAAGGTTCAGAGACGTGCTCCTGCCTAGAGGAATACTGAGATTCTGGCAACAAGCTCCGGAAAGAAGCAAGAAGGGAATGATCTATATGACCTTAGGAAGTGTGAGTGCTTATGCTAAAAGCGCGGACAAGGCGAAGGGCACAGTGGAAGGATTCTTAGAAGTGCTTTAGGATTGGAGAAGTCCTGCACATTGTCACCGTCACTGGGGACCGAAGTGTTACTATAGCTCCAGGCATAGTGATAAAAGAACCAGAGGCTTACTGGACCTTAGGTAACAGAAAGCAGCCCCTGGAGTGTCGGTACGTAACTGGGGTCAGGGGGAGTGAGAACCTTGAGTCTCTGCAGGACAAGAGTAGGAACTCAGCTCTCTCATAGGAAGGCTCCGACCACAAAACTGACCGGGCAGTACAGCTTTGAAATAGCTGGAGTTTCAGGAGTTAACTACGCTTTATGCTGGTTGGACTCATCATCATTGGAAAGTAAAGGAGGCCCCTAACTTGTTCAGCTGCTACCTCGAAACACATCCTCCATTGGATCAGCCTCCCTGGGACCTGCCTGAACAACTTGAAGTAAAAGGTATGGAAAGACGCTGATGTGTGAGACTGTGTTATTCAATTATATCCCTGCACAACCCCACCATAACTATCGACCTGAGGGAAGAGTCCCACCTGTAGGGGACCCGACATCTAGCTGCCTCACCATCCCCTCAGAGATCTACAGCAGCGCTGGTACAAATTACCAGAGAACTACAGGTGGCGTCACGAACTGTATATAAATCTATCCCCTGTAAATATACCCCCCCAACATACGCCTGACCGCCAGGGCCACAGACCGAGCCACCGCTACCTGTGACAACCCATAGACTTCTACGGGCTCGGCTCTGAGTACCCCATTGCCCTGGTAACCCACAATTATGGTGCGTGGTCGAGACAAACTTTGGCGTCACGAACAGGATGCGAAACTCGCAAAATTGCGAGCCCTGTGTGCCTGTGGAGTGTTTTGGTGAAAAGGACTGTTGCTATTGTTTGGCGCCAAATACCGCCATATTTGCCGCCATATTCGCGCCCTGAGGCACTGGAGAAGAAGGTGGGCGTGCCTTCGTGGGCGTGTACCCCCCTGTGGCGCGAAGAAAATGCCTGCCCTCTCAAAGTGCTATTACAATATGCGATCCTGCCCTACAGCAAAAGAGGTCCGCCTCCTCTTCACCTTTCCTGCGAAGAGGAGGAGACGCAAACCCCGCCTCCACGGAAGAGACCGGACGGTTCTGGTAGAAGATGAAAGAACGCTCTGGAACATCATGGAGGCAGGACGTGTGCAGCCGAGCAGGGAAGCGGAGGAAGGCAGGCCCCGTTCCCCAGCCAAGCTGCCACTAGAACCGGAACCATCCGTGGTCCTGCACCTGCAGCAAGCATTGCGGGAGATTAAAGAGGAGAATGCCAGATTGAAGAAGATGGTTTTGGAACAACCTGGCAAAGAGGAGATCGAGAGACGCCGGCGTACCCAGGAGCAGCGGCGGCTGTGGGACGCGGTGTTCTCTCCCCTCAACGACCCCCCACGATTCGAGTTACCGAAACTTCTGCTGCCCAAGGCTAAGGAGCAACCGGAGGCTACCCCCAAAAGGACCGACCCTGAACCTACCGAGGAAGCGGTGGAAGCGAGGGAGGTTGAGGAGGTACCGCCAGTTCCGGAACGCCCGCCCGGCCAGGAGGCCGCAGCAGATGATCGATCCCCGGCAGGGACACCGGAGGGGTCCTGTCCGTCATTACCAGACGTGGACTGGGACGAGATGGCGCGCCTGGATGACGTCGCCTACACCGCCCAGTGGGAACGTGAGTGGCAGCGTCGCGAAGAGAAACAGCAACGCCAGCAGGAAGAAGAGCGGGAAGCGCAGCGGAACCGGCAGCGGCAGTACGAGCAGCTGATCGCAGACAAAGAAAGTGTCCGCCGAGAAAAAGGTACTCTAAGGGAACTGCGGCGGCAGGGGTGTGTGACAGAGTTCCAGCTCCGGAAAGGCTGGGGCTTCATTAGAGAACCGGGCCTCTACCCAGGGGTCTTTGTCAGTCGCAGGGACGTAGAATCCCACCTGCCCATCGGTCATCCCGGGAGGGACCTAGTTAATGGAGATATTGTCAACTATACACGGCACTGGGGAATGAAGGGATGGTATGCCCTTAATGTCACAATCGTCCGTGACCCCGTCCCTGACGCAGGTAACGTCACCATTGCCAGCGCATCCCAGTCCCAATCTTCAGCTGCATCAGACCGTGCCCCGGCGACGCCCCCTGCAGGCTCCTCGCAAATGGAAGCACCGCCTGTATACTCTTCACTACCTTCTCCTACTACATCGCAATCTGCGACCCATTCCACATCGCAATCAGCAGTTTACACGACGACGCGCACGGCGACTATTTCTGCATCACGAGAGCAAGTGGCCATTACAGTAACGCAAACAGCGTCTCATAAAGCGAAAGCACCCGTTGCGCCCCTAGAGGTTCGTACAAGAACTGTAGCGACCCAAACTCTAATAACAGGTCACGACTTGTTGGTCATGGGATCTAAGGATCATCGTATTGTTCCAGCCCCCGGGATGGAAAGTATAATGGAAGTTAACAAGGAAATGTGAAGAACGGTAGGACCCAGACAGGGTTTACCGCAACAAAGAAAATGTAGAAAGTTTGAGAATTTTTGCCAGATTTGCACTTTATGGTTATGCATAATGTTTACATAGTTCCATTTATTTAATGAGTAGAACGCCCGGCTGGGTGCCAGAGTAAAAAGTTAAAAATTTAATGCATAGTTTTACATAAAATGCCCTGTTGGGTAAAGTAAGAGTTAAAGAAGAATGATGCCTATTTGAAATGTGTATATATATATGTGTCTTTTCCTTATTGTGTCTTATAATGGACTCAGAGGCTGAGGACTGAGCCAGCCCAAGAACTGTATCCTGTAAATAGTTGCACTTTGTGCATCATCTTGGTTTTACATGAAACCACCCCAACTACCTCTGAATACAAAACCCGTGTGGTGTGGCACTGAGTGAGGTCTGCATTCAGATGTCCTGCAGCCCACCCAGGACCTACGTTGAAGGTTTGGTGCGGGTCCTTCACAAGAATATTGTCATCTATGTATATGAAAATGTCTATTTAATATTTCGTATTTTTCTATATTTAATGTTTTGATTGCAACGTTCAAGAAATCCTTACCTCCCGGATGGGACGAGTTAATGTTTATTGTTAATGCATAAACAAAATGTCTTTTTGTATTTCACAGCCCGGGAGTGCTGTCTTTTACCATGGGGGAATGTGTAGCCCTGGTGTGAAGGCACACGCAGTACCCTGGAGGATGTGTGGAGAAGTAGCAGTTCAATGCTCAATAAACATTCACTCCACCATACACTTAGACACACCCTTAGGGTATTTAGTCACTCGTCAGGGAGTGTTCTGGGGTTTTCATTCAGTCAGTCGAGCCTGGACCTGGAGGGAGGAAGGAGCAGAGTCTAGCTCGGGTGGCTCAGGGACTGAGTCATTCCAACTGTGTGCAGTTCAGTGAGTGGAGGCCAGTAAAGGTGAGCCAGATCACCTCAGCCTGGTCAGAGCTGTGCCCCACTGGCAGACGGACTGAGACATCTATTGAGAAGGAAGAGATAGTTGCAGATACTTCAGTCTCCTGTCCCAAGGACAGTGAAGGTTCAGAGACGTGCTCCTGCCTAGAGGAATACTGAGATTCTGGCAACAAGCTCCGGAAAGAAGCAAGAAGGGAATGATCTATATGACCTTAGGAAGTGTGGAGTGCTTATGCTAAAAGCGCGGACAAGGCGAAGGGCACAGTGGAAGGATTCTTAGAAGTGCTTTAGGATTGGAGAAGTCCTGCACATTGTCACCGGTCACTGGGGACCGAAGTGTTACTATAGCTCCAGGCATAGTGATAAAAGAACCAGAGGCTTACTGGACCTTAGGTAACAGAAAGCAGCCCCTGGAGTGTCGGTACGTAACTGGGGTCAGGGGGAGTGAGAACCTTGAGTCTCTGCAGGACAAGAGTAGGAACTCAGCTCTCTCATAGGAAGGCTCCGACCACAAAACTGACCGGGCAGTACAGCTTTGAAATAGCTGGAGTTTCAGGAGTTAACTACGCTTTATGCTGGTTGGACTCATCATCATTGGAAAGTAAAGGAGGCCCCTAACTTGTTCAGCTGCTACCTCGAAACACATCCTCCATTGGATCAGCCTCCCTGGGACCTGCCTGAACAACTTGAAGTAAAAGGTATGGAAAGACGCTGATGTGTGAGACTGTGTTATTCAATTATATCCCTGCACAACCCCATCATAACTATTGACCTGAGGGAAGAGTCCCACCTGTAGGGGACCCGACATCTAGCTGCCTCACCATCCCCTCAGAGATCTACAGCAGCGCTGGTACAAATTACCAGAGAACTACAGGTGGCGTCACGAACTGTATATAAATCTATCCCCTGTAAATATACCCCCCCAACATACGCCTGACCGCCAGGGCCACAGACCGAGCCACCGATACCTGTGACAACCCCATAGACTTCTACGGGCTCGGCTCTGAGTACCCCATTGCCCTGGTAACCCACAATTGTGGTGCGTGGTCGAGACACTGAGGAGTCCAGAGTAGAGCAGTGCCCAGCGAGGAGAGGTATTACATTTTTTTTTAATGTTGGGAGCAATATATGGGGAGCATTATACACTGGAGCATCATATGGGGCCCATTATACACTGGAGCATTGTAAATGGGGACCATTATATATGGAGCATTATACTGACCCATCATACACTGGAGCATCATCCATGAGGCCCATCAAATATTGGGGCATCATATGGAGCCCATTCTGTATAAAGCAATATATGGGGCTCATTATTCTATATGGAGCAATATATGGGGCTCATTATTCTGTGTGGCGCACTATGTGGTGCCCATAATACTGTATGGAGGAATATACTGTCCGGTTTTTGAGCTATTGTAGAATTTACAATAGATATCACTCATGTAATGTAAGAAGAGAAGTATTTTTCATTGTACTTTACTTATATTTCTGTGCCGTATCAGAGCATCATGAATTGTGGTATGTGTTGAAGGGGCCCACGAAAACCTGGAGTCGGCCCGACCCCCCCCAACTTTATCCAAATAACCCTCAGTTTTCAATGTGTTACTATTATTATAAAGTAAATGAAGGTTGCCAAGCTTAAGTAATAAGAATTGATGTCGTTGGCATTGAAATGGGCACTGTAGGTGTTTACTGTCCTCCACTCCCTGCCGACTTTACTTCCCTATTGACTTGCATTGGGTTTCGTATTTCAGTCGGACCTCCGACTTTTGCCGATAGTCGGCCTATTTCGTTCGACTCGACTTTTGAGAAAGTCGGGTTTCATGAAACCCGACTCGACCTGGCAGCGCTCTTATTGAGCAAATAGTAGTTTCTGTGATAGGCAATAATAGTTATACTTGACATAGGGCATTCATATGTATATCTTGTCATGGGGCAGTATTATTATAAGTCAGGGCATTATAGTATATTCTTGTAATAGGGGCAGTATTATAGTAGTTATATTCTTGTATATAGGGCAGTTAAGTGTTATCTGTATAGGGCTATCATAGTAGTTATATTCTTGTACATAGGGGGCAGTATTATAGTAGTTATATTCTTGTACATAGGGGGCAGTATTATAGTAGTTATATTCTTGTACATAGGGGGCAGTATTATAGTAATTATATTCTTGTACATAGGGGCAGTATTATAGTAGTTATATTCTTGTACATAGGGGGCAGTATTATAGTAGTTATATTCTTGTACATAGGGGGCAGTATTATAGTAGTTATATTCTTGTACATAGGGGGCAGTATTATAGTAGTTATATTCTTGTACATAGGGGGCAGTATTATAGTAGTTATATTCTTGTACATGGGGGGCAGTATCATAGTAGTTATATTCTTGTACATAGGGGGCAGTATTATAGTAGTTATATTCTTGTACATAGGGGGCAGTATTATAGTAGTTATATTCTTGTACATAGGGGGCAGTATTATAGTAATTATATTCTTGTACATAGGGGCAGTATTATAGTAGTTATATTCTTGTACATAGGGGGCAGTATTATAGTAGTTATATTCTTGTACATAGGGGCAGTATTATAGTAGTTATATTCTTGTACATAGGAAGCAGTATTATAGTAGTTATATTCTTGTAGATAGGAGCAGTATTATAGTAGTTATATTCTTGTACATGGGGCAGTATTATAGTAGTTATATTCTTGTACATAGGGGCAGTATTATAGTAGTTATATTCTTGTACATAGGAGCAGTATTATAGTAGTTATATTCTTGTACATAGGGGCAGTATTATAGTAGTTATATTCTTGTACATAGGGGCAGTATTATAGTAGGTATATTCTTGTTCATAGGAGCAGTATTATAGTAGTTATATTCTTGTACATAGGAGCAGTATTATAGTAGTTATATTCTTGTACATAGGAGCAGTATTATAGTAGTTATATTCTTGTACATAGGGGCAGTATTATAGTAGTTATATTCTTATACATAGGAGCAGTATTATAGTAGTTATATTCTTGTAGATAGGAGCAGTATTATAGTAGTTATATTCTTGTACATAGGGGCAGTATTATAGTAGTTATATTCTTGTACATAGGAGCAGTATTATAGTAGTTATATTCTTGTACATAGGAGCAGTATTATAGTAGTTATATTCTTGTACATAGGGGCAGTATTATAGTAGTTATATTCTTGTACATATGGGCAGTATTATAGTAGTTATATTCTTGTACATAGGGGCAGTATTATAGTAGTTTATTCTTGTACATAGGAGCAGTATTATAGTAGTTATATTCTTGTAGATAGGAGCAGTATTATAGTAGTTATATTCTTGTACATAGGGGCAGTATTATAGTAGTTATATTCTTGTACATAGGAGCAGTATTATAGTAGTTATATTCTTGTAGATAGGAGCAGTATTATAGTAGTTGGGTCATTCCATGTCAAGTGGACCAGTGGTCCCCACTCGACCTTCTCCGATTTTGCTGAAAATTATAAGGATGTACATGTATGTTTGAAAAGAGGTTCTGTAAATTTTTAGGGCCAGATCTCAAATACATTGGGCACTGTTGACCTTTCACTGGAGGTTCCACCAAGCCTGCGGCTTCAGCTAAGAGGATTTTGCAAACTTCGGCACATAGCCATTAGAGTTCTATACTGGCTATGATGCTGAAATTTGGCATACTAGCTCAACTTTTGCTGCTAAACACGATAAAATTATTACCGGCTATGACAAAACAATATTTCGGCCGCAATTTTGTGTCAAAGTAGCTTGTAAAACGCGTCGCATAAAATTTATGCCAAACTTTGCCCATATATAACTCAAGACCAAAAAACAATAGTAACTGGTGCTTTGCCCTGTACACCAAACATCTACATGACTTTGCATTGCTGCAATATCATGGTCAAACCATATATATTTGAGCAGTATTATAGTAGGTATATTCTTGTATGTAGGGGCAGTATTATAGTAGTTATATTCTTGTACATAGGGGCAGTATTATAGTAGGTATATTCTTGTACATAGGGGCAGTATTATAGTAGTTATATTCTTGTACATAGGGGCAATTTTTATTGTAAAAACCAAACAAATACAAATATACTGACATTTCTCCAGTAATACAAAACTAAATTCACTTGGATTGTACATATCATTACATATCCGGATTATACATATAAAATTATCTTAAAGAGTCCATACACCTGGTTGGAAAAAAAAAACCAAAAAAAAAAAAACCATCATATTTCAACCCAGTGACACATCCTTCCATAACTTAACATTTCCTAATTTTCCTAATGATTTTATCTATCTGGGCTCGGACATTATGTGGTTGACAGCGTCACAGATCTGAGTCGGAGTTATTCTGGTCACCGCCGGTCTCCATTTCAGACTCTACCCGAGTGCCCTCAGGTAATGGCTTCCGCTTGGGCGGAGGACAGTCCTCTACGTCCCTATCAAACTCTGCGTCAATTCTTCTAAGGTCATCCTCAAAATCACCGTCAGACTCAGACAGAACACCAAACCTATTAGATAAGTCCATTACACCTGCAGAACTCTGGACCTTCTTCCTGGCTCCTTGGCCAGTGTCATACTCCTTCTCAGGTTTACGGGAGGTCTTGTCCTTTTTCTTCCTTTTAGTCTGAGACACAGATGGTAGTACTGAAATAATGCTTCCCTGTGACTGCTGCCCCTGAGGGACAACCTCCATACTCCCCTGTGCACCCTCTGAACCCTGCTGCTCTGGTGTCACCTGAGTAGACCCCTGGTGGGCCTCCGGTCTGGCCAGTATTTCCCCTGACAGTAAAGCTGCCTCCTCTAGAATCTCTGCCCCTGCCACCAAATCCTCATCAGGATAGTCCTTACAGATATTGTGCCAGGCGTCAGGACAGTCCCTGTGAGGGTGACCGATCTTCCCACAGAGGTTGCACCTGATGTTCTGGCAGTCTGCAGCCACATGGCCGACCTCCCCACACAGGTTGCACTTCACCACAGTACACGTATTTGCCAGGTGACCCGCCTTGCCACATTTGAAGCACTTACGAGGCTGCCCAGGATAGAAACACACACCCCTCTCCCTCCCAATAAAGAAGGAGTTGGGTAAGTGGGCAGTGATATTATCGCACTGGCGCAGTTTCACCAAAACCCTCCACCCTCCCGTCCAGATACCATCATTGTCTCTGCTTTTGGTGAGGTCAGAGACCAGGTCACAATGTCTCCGGAGCCACACCACAATGTCCTGCGGGGGAACAGACTCATTCCAGAAGATGAGATTTACCGTAACGGTATCTGGCTTAGAGATAGGAATAAAGCTGAACTTACTCCAGCCCTCAGAGTCTCTAAACTTGGGGAAATTAGACCAGAACCTGTCCAGGTCACTCATGAGCTTAAAGCTGACGTCATAGCCCTGCCTGTCTGGAAGATTAATCACCGCCAAGATGCTGACTGGCGCAAACCCCATCTGGCGACACAAGAGCTCCCTGACCACAAACCTTCTATCTGGCAGATCCTCCTTGGCACCTCTGTGCCGGAAACGCACAACGTTTCTCCGTTTAAACGCCTGGCCGGTATAATTGGCACCAGAGGTGAAGGACGGAGCGCCACGACTCCAGACATTACGTGGGGGGAACCTGCGGGGTCACACTAGGCTGACTGACGGGGTGAGGGTCTGCAGCAGGGGGGGCTTCTACACCTTGTGTGCTCGGAATTAAAGGGGGGAAATCACAGACATCATCATGTACATTGTTATCATCAATGTCACTATCAGACTGCGCAGCGTCCAGCAAAGATACTGTGCTCCCCCAAACCCCCGACCCCTCAGATACAGCGTGGTTATCCCCAGCATCAGAGCCCTGCTGGGCACCATCAGGAACTACCGGCACATGTCCACTGCCCAACTGTGGTGCATGGCATTCTGAGACTTGTAGTCCCTCTGCTGAAAAATGTCCATGCTGCTGCTTGGAATCTGCTGCAGGTGGCTGTACTGGGCATTCTGCGACTTGTTGTACCTCTACTGGAATGTGCCCTTCATGCTGCTGCTTGGAATCTGCTGCAGGCTGTTGTGCTGGGCATTCTGTGACTTGTTGTACCCCTGCTGGAATCTGCACTACATGCTTCTGCTTTGGATCTGCTGCAGGCAGTTTTGCTGGGCATTCTGAGACTTGTGGTACGTCTGCTGGGGTCTGTACTACAGGCTGCTGCTGGTGCGGCATTTGCCCCTTTTGGAAGCAGAAACTTGCAGGCTGCAGCACTGGCCGCACCTGCTTCTGGGGTCCACCTGGGACAATGTCTGACCTGGAACCTGCAGAGTTCTGCTTCTGTGAATTAAACAGTTCCTGGTTCCTATAAGTCTCCGCCAGGGGCCCCATCCTCTCTAGGACGCAGTCCATGTCCCTCACCACTTTTGCCAGCAATACACCCAGTGTGTTCAGAGTCTCATCATAAAAATCATGACTCCCGGGATTAATAGCCTTTAGCTTATAGCAAGTGTCTATCTACATCTGTAGTGAGTCTTTCTGCTGCTGTAACTCACCGAACTTCTTGACCAGTCCTGGGATCTCCTCTGCGAGCTGAAGCTCAGGTGCACGTGGCGTCTCCTCCTGGGATCCTGCATTCAGCGATGTCCCCGGCTGCTTGAACCCAGACGTCTCCTTAATTTTCACCACCGCTGGTTTCATGGCTCCAGGCTCCACAGCACTTTTACTGCTGCCACCTGACTGCGACCGTGTGCGTCCTGACCGCGCCATACTGCCATGCTGCTGTAAGTTCTCCTGGATGGTTTGTCTTTCCAAAGACGTCCGTCTCTGCCTGGGAGCAGGAGAGGTGATCTGCACAGCTGGGGCTGATCTCACCTGTGCACCTGGCAGGAGCTGCTTGGTGACTGGGGAGATTTCCTGACTTCACATTGTGCTGTAACCCATCGCTGACCGACACTTTTCCTTCTTGCTTCTTTGCTGGACTTGGAGAAGGTTTTCCTCCCAAAACTTTACTGACGGCTTTTCCCTCCTTCACAGAACTGCTGCAGCTTTGGCTCGCTGCATTCACTGCTCTGACAGTGACTCTGGGATTAACATTCCCATTAGGAGAGGCCTGGGAGGCTTGTCCCAGTGTAGGCCGGGAAGCCTGGGCCTTGCTGGGGAGCTTCCCGCCAGGGTGGCCCCTCCCTGGGCTTGCTCCAGACATCAGGAGAGCTACAAACACACAACCTCTCAGCTAGGAGGCAGTATTATAGTATTATATTTTTGTACATAGGATGGTATTATAGTAGTTATATTCTTGTATTAGGAGCAGTATTATAGTAGTTATATTCTTGTACATAGGGGCAGTATTATAGTAGTTATATTCTTGTACATAGGAGCAGTATTATAGTAGTTATATTCTTGTACATAGGGGCAGTATTATAGTAGTTTATCTTGTACATAGGAGCAGATTATGAGTTATATTCTTGTATAGGGACAGTATTATAGTAGTTTATTCTTGTACATAGGAGCAGTATTATAGTAGTTATATTCTTATACTAGGGAGCAGTATTATAGTAGTTATATTCTTGTACATAGGGGGTATTATAGTAGTTATATTCTTGTACATAGGAGCAGTATTATAGTAGTTATATTCTTGTACATAGGGCAGTATTATAGTAGTTATATTCTTGTACATAGGAGCAGTATTATAGTAGTTATATTCTTGTACTAGGGAGTATATGTAGTTATATTCTTGTACATAGGGGCAGTATTATATAGTTATATTCTTGTACATAGGCAGTATTATAGTAGTTATATTCTTGTACATAGGAGCAGTATTATAGTAGTTATATTTTACATAGGGGCAGTATATAGTATTATATTCTTATACATAGGGCAGTTATAGTAGTTATTTCTTGTAATGGGAGCGTATTAGTAGTTATATTCTTTACATAGGGAGCAGTATTATAGTAGTTATATTCTTGTACATAGGGGTAGTATTATAGTAGTTTCTTGTACATAGGAGCAGTATTATAGTAGTTATATTCTTGTACATAGGGCATATTATAGTAGTTATTCTTTACATAGGGGCAGTATTATAGTAGTTATATTCTTGTACATAGGAGCAGTATTATAGTAGTTATATTCTTGTATGTAGGAGCAGTTAGATATATTCTTGGGACACTGTAAGCTGTCAGTTAAGTCATTATTTTTATGACAGTTTTTACTCTTTCTTGACCTTTTTGACTTCTGTGAGTTCTCAGAGTGACTGAGTGTGAATAACTCAGTGACAGACATTTCTGTTAGTGGTTTATTTCTGGGAGATCAAAGGATGGGCATTATGAAATCCACCATATTTGATCCTCGTTTTCCTCTAACATCTGCTGTCCTGTAGAGTCAGGACACCACCTTTATATAGTTCTCAGTAGAAAGTGACAATACAAATGTTCTCTATTTACAAAGAGAATGAACTCCCTTTATCTAGGGTCATTCTGCATAAAAAACTAATTGATTTCGGATGTCCTCGCAATTCTTGCAGGATAAGTCCAGATAAATCTCTTGTCTGAATCCTCATGGTTTGGGACATAAAGCAGCTGGTCTCAAGCTGGTGTCTTACACTTGAGATCTTCTGAAGTCCACTGGTCGGAGGTGGGTGTGGAGACATCTGGAAGTAGATAAAGTCCTTTGTAGTTGGTGACTGTTCTTGGTTATCAGGTGCCATGGACCACAAACCCTCCAGTAGGACCACTATGATTTTAGTTTCATTCTTCTAACTTTCTTATGTTCCTCCCAAGTTCAGGAGCTGGATAGTGTCCTACAGCAGATGCCTAAGTTAAACTAGTTTCTACTTTCCCATGTAGTTCATGAACAGGATCTGCTGCGGGTTTGACGCTGTGTATTTGTGCAGCGTCAAACCCACAGCATCCAGATGTGACGACACAGTGGAAGGGATTTCTAGACATCCCATATCCACTATGCGTCCACAGACGCCCGCAGCTCACCCGCGGAGACGGACTTGCGGCGCGTCTCTACAGAACGCAGCGTGTCTATATAATTGTTTAATATAATGTATAGAATGCGGTAAATCTGCACGGTTCAGTGAGCACAGAGGATTTACCTGCGTTCAATAGAAGGCAGCATACCCTTATGAGCGGGGAAATCTGCACCAAAAACACTTGTAATAAGTGCATCAAAGGCTACTGGAAAAACTGTGTCAATAAAGCACCTAATTTAAACAGCGTTTTTCCTGACAAGAGATGCGGAAATGGTGTAGAAATTTCTGCAACAATTACTTTATATTTGCACAGGTATGCAATTGCTGCAGATTTCACAGATACTAATGGAAATCTGCACCAAAGACGCATAAAAAACGCAAGGGGTACTTAGGCTGTGTGCACACATAAAGTATTTGGTACAGAAATTTCTGCATGCGCTGGCATGAAAAAATCTGCGTTTTTATGGATTTTGTAGCTTTTTCATGCGGTAGATAATAGATAGACAGATAGATAGATAGATAGATCGATAGATAGATAGATAGATAGATAACAGGTAATATAGATAGATAGATAGATAGATAATAGATAGATATAGATAGTAGATAGATTGATCGATAGATAATAGATGATAGATTTGATAGTAGTTAATAGATAGATCATAGATTGTAAGCTGGAGCAAAGCCTCTTCTTTGGTATCTACTTTGATCGTGTTTATTGTATGCTGTGATGTCTATGTCTGTAAAGTCCCTTATAATGTAAGCGCTGCGAATATTGGCGCTATAGAAATAAATTATTATTATATAGATAGATAGATAGATGATAGATAGTAATAAATAAATAGATAGTAGATATTAGATAGATAAAAAGATAATATATCCAAAAAATGGAAGCGGCACACCATTTTTAGATCAAATCATGTGTGATTTAATTGCCCATATGGCGACTTTTTGGTCCAGGAATGTGGACCTTTCTGAAGCAATACAAAAGTGCAAGTTCATGATATTTAAGGCAACCAAATTACCTAGGTTTTTAGCAGCAATTATTATAATTACAAGATATACCACATTATTTTACATGATATACAAACATAGTGAAATAATCAATGAATAATGTGATGTGCTAAAGTGCATAATTCAAAACGCATACAGTACAGACAAAAAGTTTGGACACACCTTCTCATTCAAAGATTTTTCTGTATTTTCACGACTATGAAAATTGTACATTCACACTGAAGGCATCAAAACTATGAATTATCACATGTGGAATTATACATTACACTTTACAAAAAAGTGTGAAACAACTGAAAATATGTCTTATATTCTAGGTTCTTCAAAGTAGCCACCTTTTGCTTTGATGACTGCTTTGCACACTCTTGGCATTCTCTTGATGAGCTTCAAGAGGTAGTCACCGGAAATGGTCTTCCAACAATCTTGAAATAGTTCCCAGAGATGCTTAGCACTTGTTGGCCTTTTGCCTTCACTCTGCGGTCCAGCTCACCCCAAACCATCTCGATTGGGTTCAGGTTTGGTGACTGTGGAGGCCAGGTCATCTGGCGTAGCACCCCATCACTCTCCTTCTTGGTCAAATAGCCCTTACACAGCCTGGAGGTGTTTGGGGTCATTGTCCTGTTGAAAAATAAATGATGGTCCAACTAAACGCAAACCGGATGGAATAGCATGCTGCTGCAAGATGCTGTGGTAGCCATGCTGGTTCAGTATGCCTTCAATTTTGAATAAATCCCCAACAGTGTCACCAGCAAAGCACCCCCACACCATCACACCTTCTCCTCCATGCTTCACGGTGTGAACTAGGCATGTAGAGTCCATCCGTTCACCTTTTCTGCGTCGCACAAAGACACGGTGGTTGGAACCAAAGATCTCAAATTTGGACTCATCAGACCAAAGCACAGATTTCCACTGGTCTAATGTCCATTCCTTGTGTTCTTTAGCCCAAACAAGTCTCTTCTGCTTGTTGCCTGTCCTTAGCAGTGGTTTCCTAGCAGCTATTTTACCATGAAGGCTGCTGCACAAAGTCTCCTCTTAACAGTTGTTGTAGAGATGTGTCTGCTGCTAGAACTCTGTGTGGCATTGACCTGGTCTCTAATCTGAGCTGCTGTAAACCTGCGATTTCTGAGGCTGGTGACTCGGATAAACTTATCCTCAGAAGCAGAGGTGACTCTTGGTCTTCCTTTCCTGGGGCGGTCCTCATGTGAGACAGTTTCTTTGTAGCGCTTAATGGTTTTTACAACTGCACTTGGGGACACTTTCAAAGTTTTCCCAATTTTTCGTACTGACTAACCTTCATTTCTTAAAGTAATGATGGCCACTCGTTTTTCTTTACTTAGTTGCTTTTTTCTTGCCATAATACAAATTCTAACAGTCTATTCAGTAGGACTATCAGCTGTGTATCCACCAGACTTCTGCCCAACACAACTGATGGTCCCGACCCCATTTATAAGGCCAGAAATCCCACTTATTAAACCTGACAGGGCACACCTGTGAAGTGAAAACCATTCCCGGGGACTACCTCTTGAAGCTCATCAAGAGAATGCCAAGAGTGTGCAAAGCAGTAATCAAAGCAAAAGGTGGCTACTTTGAAGAACCTAGAATATAAGACATAATTTCAGTTGTTTCACACTTTGTAAAGTGTAATGTATAATTCCACATGTGATAATTCATAGTTTTGATGCCTTCAGTGTGATTCTACAATTTTCATAGTCATGAAAATAAAGAAAAATCTTTAAATGAGAAGGTGTGTCCAAACATTTGGTCTGTACTGTACATATAATTATATACTTTAGATCAATAACATAATTGGCGATCAATGACAGCTGTTATTGACACTAAATATGACTCACCACATTCATATTCAAAAGATACATGGCGTTCTATCATCTAGATAAATGATAGATGATAGATAATAAATAGATAATTATAGATAATAGATAGATAGATTGATAGATAACAGATATTAGTTAGACAGATAGATAATAGATAGAAAATAGATATATTAGAGATAGATGATAGATAAATACTGCTTTCTCGGTAATAAATAATTAAAAAAAACGACATGGGGTTCCCCTCATTTTTAATAATCAAATAAGGGCAATTAGGCAGCTGCGGGCTTATAGTAATAGTTTGTTATGGTTATTGGGCCCTTCCCTGCCCACAGCCGCCCCAGAATTTGTGCATCATGTTTGATATGTTAATTCTGGCTCTTCACTTCGGCTCTTCTCTATTGCCTGGAGCAGCAGCAATCAGGGTAATCGTTTTTGGGGTTGATGTGAGCAGCTGCCGCTGACACCAAGCCCAGGGGTTAGTAATGGAAAAGTGTCAGTCAATAAAAAGAAAGAAAACACATACAGAAAAGTCCTTTATTTAAAAAAAGAACACTCCCAGACAAATCCCATTTTTCACCAGTTTATTAACCAAAAAACACTCCCCGGCAGGCCCGACGTAGTCCGCATCGAGGTCCCATGACGATCCCTGACTCTGCTAGATCCGGCGGCAGTGTTAGGAAGGTTACCGCCGGTTGCAATGAGGGCAGCGTGGGAACTGATGGCTGTGACTGGCGGTAACTTTCCTGACATCACCGCTTTCCCCGCTCATCTCTTGTCGCTGACAGATAGGCAGGGAAAGAAGTGACTATTCATTTTACCCTCTGATTTCAGAGGTCAATGGGCCGAGCATCGGATCCCCGGGTCTTGGACCAGATAACGTGATGCGACCGGCCAATCACAGTAATGCCAGTATCCAACATGGCTACTGAATTACTGTGTATGGCAGGTAATCCCCACATGTTGATTGGCTGTCTAACAGCCACAAAACCTGCTGGACAAGGACTCGAGCATTGCGCTCGAGCACCCCTGATACTCGGCTGAGTAACGAGCATGCCGGAGCACGGTTGCTCATCACTATCTGCCAGCAAAAATGGAAAGGATCAATTTTCTACACCAGGCACAGACTGTGGAAGTTATTACCAATTCCTAGTAGCTAAAATCATGGTCACACTATGGGCTGCACCCTGCGGAGGAGGTTTAATGTCGGTAAGATCTTTTGCCCGATATGCAATCGGAGTAACAGCCAGGAAGAAAGGTGGATGAACTGTGGGCAGAGATCAAAGCAACCATCACTGAAACTGCTCAAAAATGTGTCATTCAAGAAGCAAATATATGGTGGAATTGGATAATTACAACCCCCGATCAAATCGCTAGTAAGAGGAGAGAGGCTGAGGGCAGGTTCAATGGGGATAGGCAATGCCGACTTCCAAAGAGAAGCCGGGAGCGACAAGAGCAACTTCCTAAATGTTCGATGCAGAAACCTTGAAGAAGTCTATAAGAAAAACCACACCAGGGAATTATTTGCCATGGTGGAGCAAGTGAAGAAGCCCTTCTTAGCACACCAAACAACTGCCAAAGACTGTGACGGGAATACAATTAGCAAGAACAGGACATCAAGCAGAGATGGAAGGAATACACAGAGGAATTACGTGACAGCGCCAGCACTCACTGTCATGAAGACCTAGAGGAACCAGAACTAGGCCTACTGGAAAGTAAAGTGGTTTGAATGCTGAGGCAGATGCCAAAAAACAAAGCACCTGCCATTCATCGTATCCCTGCAGAGCTGCTCAAACTAGTCCCAAGAGCCACACTGACAGCATTATGCCAGATCCAAAGGATTTGTACTTGGCCAAAGCACTGGAAAAGTTCAGTTTTTATGCCACTGCTGAAGAAAACTGACCCCAGGGACTGTCTGTGCCAACTATCCTCCATGCCAGCAAGGTCCTTCTAAAGATCATTCAGAAGTGCTTGGATTACATAGAAAACTTTGTGATGCCCAACCTGGACTCTGTAAGGGCAGAGGGAGTTGTGAACACATCGCAGACCTGAGGTAGATGATAGAAAATACAAGGGAACCCCAAAAGAAGCTCTGCCTGTGCGTCATTGATTATGCCAAGGCTTTTGACTGTGTTCATGATAAGCTTTGGGAAACACTCGAGTGAGGTAGGATTGCCAGCGCTTCTGATTAGGCTATGAGGTCACTCTATGAAAATCAAGTAGCCGCAGTGCGAACCAGATAAGGACATACAGAGAGGTCCATGAAAACAAAAGACACAAGACAAGAATGTGTCCTCTCTTTCTTTTTTACAAACTCTATGCAGAAGTAATCATGAGGAATCGGGAATTACATGATTGTGGTGTCATGGTGAAAATAGGAGGAAGAACCATCAGCAATCTGAGATACGGAGATGATACAACCCAGCTGGCAGAGAGTGAGGAGGATCCTGAAGATGGCGGAAGATAATGAGAAGGTGGGACTTTATCTGAACATAAAGAAAGCCAAATATGACTACCACCAAGGAGGAAGACCACGTAAAGATCAACAATGAAGAAACAGATGTGATTGACAGCTTCATTTTTCTTGAGTCCCTCATTAATCACAGAGGCGGCACAACAGCCAAGGTCAAGCATCGATTAACATTGGGCGTGCAGCCATGATGAGTATGGACCAAATATGGAATTGCAAGGACGTCTCCGTCACCGTCAAAGACTGATCACTGTAATTGTGTTCCCAACTGTGACATATGGCTATGAGACATGGACGCTCACAAAAGTGGACTGAAGGAAATTGAAGCCTTTGTACTGTGCTGCTGGAGAAAATTTGTATAAATTCCATGGGCAACGAGGATCACCAACAAAGATGTTCTTGATCATGTAAACTCAGACATGTCCCTGGAAGGCAAGATCATCAGACAGAAATTGACCTATATTGGACATATGATGGGGACAAATTTGCTTGAAAAGGCGATGATACTTGGAAAGGTCGGTGGTAAAAGGAAATAGGGGAAACGAAAGGCTGATGGCTGAAGACCATCAAGAATACCATGGGAAGCAATTGAAAAAAAAAACGTGGAAGACAAGGAATCATGGTGAGAAAAGGTCTACAGAATGTCCAAGGGTCAGTCACGACTCATTGGATGGAATTAAAAAATATTGGGAATTTGCATAAGATAAAAAAAGTTCCTAAAGATGGACAACCCCTAAAATGGATGGTCTGCTGGATTTTCCATTTTATCATGGTTTTTTTTTAAACTCTGTAACAGTTGGGATCAGTCAGCAGGCAGGTGTAGGAAGCAGAAGTCTTTTACATGATTATTTTATTTGACCAGTTTGAAAACACAATCTTTTGGCCGCACCAGATGATTTACACAGTCTTGTCTTCAAAGATTTGAAGCTCAGAGCTGTCCTGAGCATGGACGGCCTGTCCTCCCAGACCTTGCTCTGCACTTCTTCTCCAGATACGCTCCCAGCCTCCATGTCTCGTTTTACTGACTGTTCAGAATTCCGCACATACTGCGAGTCCGTACCGCCTGGACCGGTGAGTGTTAAGGATTTGCAGGTAATTGTATGTTGAAGTGATGGGACTCCCACTACATTCCTGCATAGAGGGTACATGTATTATATCATACTGATGAATGACCCCTCATATAATAAACCACGAAGTATGTGCGCTGGGCCGAAAATAAGAGTTACTTATTCACATGTATATGTTAGTAACCAAAATGGCTCGAATGCACTTAAAAGTCAAAACTGGGCAACTTTGCAAATAGTCTTGATTAAAAATATCCAGCCAGTTTTGCATATTCAGCTCCTATGCAGGCCGGTGTGTCTCCGTAGTTACAGACTACAAACAAACCCTGCGTAGTCAGATCCTGCAGTCAAGTGATCCTCTTCTCCATCCGTTAAAATCTGCTTCCCTTTCCGAAACACAAGGCTGAAGGCATAGAGTAGGAACTGGCTATACAGGTCTAAACAGGAGCTGAGTACATAGAACAGTATAATATTTATAATCAACATTGTCATAGAAAATAATTCTAACCCATAAGACGTCTCTGGAGAGGGGACAATTCCCCCTCACATTGAACATATGGGATTAATTATAGCTGGAGAAGAGATAAACTAATTAAAACTGGGGAAGTGAGAAAAGGAACTAACATTTCAACCTTCATGGATGTAGGAATCTCCTGTAGTGACCAGGTAATTACCACAGAGGTCTATTCTGTGAAAAAGACACCCAGATTGAACTTAGTTTATGCAGATGTGGGGAAATACACTTCCCAGGCATAAGCTTTCTTTGATCAAAACAACGATCGCAAACCTTATGGAGACGATGGACAGTGATGAATATTGGGGTTTGCATCTATCCGATATTTATTAGATATATTGTCGATGTTGTAGCAAAGGGTCGAGCAGAACGCATTACCTCACATTACCTTAAGGCCAGTGGAGCCGCTCCAACTTAATATCGGTCCAATAGATGGTGCTATCCATGTCATGTTTCATTTCTATAGACAGGTAAAAATCGCAAGAAGAAACATGACGACAATATCTACCACCTGGGACCACCAGGGGCGAAGATATCCTGTATGATTGAGATCTCATAAAATTCTAAAGGACCTAGCAATTACCACAACCAGCCCCTATATGAGCTCACCTAGGTCTTTTGTCAGTCTTGGAAGGTACAGCTTGCTGTGGGTTGTCCGTTTCCTAAGTAGTACCTCCCTCCAGTAAGCTCTGAGCCATTTCTGTGAAATCAGGTTTAGTAATTTTCTTTTGTTATCCCTTTTATTTAATTTAATTATGTATACCGTACCATTTTCTATCTGTGTATATTTTTTATAAACACTGCCTACCTTTCCAGATTAAATATATAACATTTAATAGTTTCGCTCTTCTTGCTCTGTAAACCGCACCCCTGAAGCCGTACGCTACCTGGAACGGGTGTCCGATCGGCCATTGTAAAGGATTGGTGGTGGCAGCTAGTAGTTCTTTTCTTATTGTGGAGCTGGCAGTGACTGTACCGGGGTTATATATATTCCATGCATTGGAATCAGAGGTGTATATACCATACGCTCACTGAATTACCTTCTACTGACCCAGTAGTGGAAGCAGCCGTGGCCTCGTCCATCACTCGTCAGTCAATTGCGTTATTGCCCTGACGATTGGTGGCAGCGGAGTTGCACCTACCTGACAAACTGGTGACAGCGGTGAGATCAGTGTGACTCCCCCGGCTGTTATCCATGACATATCGGCTGCAGCAGTGAGATCTGTGCAACCCTTCCCCTCCTCCCCGTCTCTCATCCTTGACAAACATTGCTGTTTGTACATTTGCGTCATTTTTGTAATTCCCCCCCCAAAAAAAAAGTGGTTTTCAAAAGTCAACATACCCTTTAAATATATTTTAACTTAAATGGGTATTCTCATCTCAATATGTAATAGGAGTAATAATAATAATATTATTAATTACCTCCAATTAGAAATATAATATAGTTCTTCTGATAAGCTATGCTGCTTTCTCCATTTAGGGCATTGCAGTAGCTTAGGTATCCATGGTTACGACCACTCATATAGTGACAGATAGTTGTTACTGGTCGTAACCATGGATAGCAAAGCTACTGCAATGCCCTGCACATGGGGTAAGCGACATAGCTTATCAGAAGAACTATTCTATATTTATTATTGGAGGTATTTGCTAATATTATTATTATTACACCCACAACATATTTGTATAGGATCTTGGAGATAGGAATACTCATTTAAAGATATTGTCCAATCCCTTCTTTATAGCTGAATTGGAAATCCTAAATATGCAAGACATATACTTACCTCCTGGACCACCGCCATTCCCCCTATGTCAGTGTTGTGTCTCTGGGTGGTCACATCACATTTTTTCTTATCTTCTTCAACCCCTTTAACTGTGAGCGTATTTACTTCTTCAGGCTCTTATATTGATTCGAGCAGCAGTAGTGCAGCCTCAATCTTTAGGCCTGTAACGTCAGCCAGTCCTACTCCAGCCTGGAGTCGTGAGAGTCACACCGGGGTTCTGGTGACTGGGAGGACCCAAAGCTGTTAACAATAGCAGATGGTACTTAGGAAGACTGATAGATTTTGCATCCAGTTACGCTTCTGATCTCAAGGTCCTCTTCTTAATTGACTTTTTATGTAGTCCTAATATCTGCATAGTCTTCATACAGGCTCATTCATCATCTCCCATGATAAAACATTGCTTCTGAAGACATGTAAGAATCATTTCAAACTTGTAAAAGTCGTTAATTACAGCATAGACCGAGGTAAAGTGGGCCAAAAATGAAAGCCTGATGGATACATGGGATTATCTGACCAACGTTGGAGAAGATAGTCAGGATTATCCTTTATGATGGGAACGCACCCAAACAGGCTGATCCTTGACCATATCTTCTTTCTCCTCTTGGCCTTCTCTGTAACGATGCAGTAATGCCAGTCAGACAGTAACTCAGGCTTGGACTGGCCCACAGTAGAACAGGAGAATCCTCCGCTGGGCCCGTGTGCAAGAGTGGGCCACCACCCTCTTATATGAGCAGTACTTGGCACAATATAATTGAATCACTATGTACAGACAAATGCGGCATCTTATTTGTTTAGGACTCTACTCAGCTCATTGTTATGTAATTTGGGCTTGAAGTCCATGTTACTGTTGAGGTTCGGCACCCCGAGCAAAGCTTGTGGAAAGACAATCAACAAGCTTTCCTGTGTGGGCATTTCCGGCTCAATCACAGCCATGTCAAGTATTTGCATGGCTGTGATTCACTGGCACACTGTGAAAAAAAACACAAAAAACTGGGTGTCCTCTATTCTTGATAACCAGCACAGGCAAAGCTGACAGCTGTGGGCTGCAACCCCCAGCTATGAGCTTTATCTTGGCTGGTTATCAAAAATAGAGGGGTCCCACTTCATTTTTTAAAATGATTTAAATAAATAATTTTAATAAACAATGTGGGGTGCCCTTCATTTTTGATAACCTGCCAAGCTAAAGCAGACAGCTGGGGGCTGATATTCTCAGGCTGGTTAGGCGCCATGGATATTGGCTCTCCCTAGCCTAAAAATGCAGACCGCAGCCACTCTAGAAAAGATGCATCTATTAGATGCACCAATTCTGATGCTTTGCCCATCTCTTCCACTTGCCCTGGTGGGGTGACAAGTGGGGTAATAGTTTTGGGTTGATGTCAGCTTTGTAATATCAGCTGACATTAAGCCCAGGGGTGAGTAATGAAGAGGCATCTATAAGACAACCCCTTTACTAACCCTGTGATCAAATGTAATAAAGACAAGCACAGAAAAAGTCAGTTAATTGAAAGAAGCATTCCCTGACCCCCTTTTATACATTTATTAATGTAAAAATCAAAAATCAAAGTAATACTCACCTATAAGCCGATAAGCCATATGTCCCACGACAATCCTCAACTCTGCTACATCTGGATGCATTGCTGAGCGGGGACTTAAGTAATGCAACTGCTCAGCCCAGCCTCCAGGACACAATGAGCTTAGCATGAAAACGCGGCTGCATGTGACCAGTGGTGATGTCATTAAGGTTACTGCCGGTCACACCCAGCCACGTTCTCATGCAAACCTCATTGTGAGCTAGCTGTCTTGCTGAGTGGTAGCATTACTGATGACACCACTCAGCAATGCAACCAGATGTAGCAGAATTGGGGCTCATTGTGGGACATCAGCATTATGAATTATTGGTGGACAGGTGACTGTATAACTTTGATTTTTAATTTTTACGTTAATAAATAGGTAAAAGAGGGTTAGACAGTGTTTATATCAATAAAAGGACTTTTTTGTGTGTTTTGTTCAATTAAAGGACTTTTTTCTGTGTGTCTGTTATGATTCAGTAACCGAAGAGGATAATAAAGAAATAGGCTAGGCAACCAAACACCAAGAGAGGTTGGTAACTTAGCGGATTGCAGACCCCTAAACTGACAACACAACTAGACAACTAGAATTAGCCGTGGGACGTACCTATGATGCCCTAGACGCCTCGACACAGCCAAAGAGTTAACTAAGCCTAAAGAGAGAAAGGGGAAAGCTAACTGCCCCGGAGTAGAGCCCCAAAGGAATAGATAGCCCCCAAACATATATTGCCGGTGAGGCAGATGAAGTACAAAACACAGGCAGAAAATAGAGTGAGCAAATTCTGGTGCCCAAACTGTCTGGATAGAACAGGACAGGAAAGGATACTGTCTGCAATTCCGCAAAAACCCTAAGAAAAATTCCAACACGTCTGATATGCAAAAATACTGAGGCCACACGACCTCTCCCCCACTAAATCAGAACTCTGGTGTGAACTGGACGCAAAACAACAGATACTGAAATAACAGGAGACTAGAAATACAGAAAAGACTGACATAAGCTGCGGCAAAGGAAAACAGAGTCCAGCACAGGTCCCAGCAGGGAACCCAGCTGAACTCACACCAGCAAGGCAGAGAACAGAGAGAAGCAAAAAGGGAAAAAATGCCACAGATTAAAACAGACAAATAACTTATCTGAAAGATGCAGGACAAAGCAGGGAGCAAGCAGACTTCCAGAAGGCTCAGGAATTAGACCAAATCACCGGCAATAACTAAGGGAAGGCTGCTCACTTAAATCTCCACAGTCTGTAACACCTGACCTCGAATCATCCTCTTCAGGTGATTGACTTCTGTCAGTCATACCAGCTCCATTACCAGCAGCAACCACCAGAGGGAGCCCAAACTCAGAAGCCAGATCAAAATGGTTCACAACAGTGTCTCTCTTACTTTTCACTATGGGGTTAGTAATGAGGGTATTTGATAGCTGCCTCTCCATTACTAACCACTGGGATTGATGTCAGCTGACATTAAGGAGCTAACATCAACCTCAAAACCGTTACCCCTCTTGCCAATGCACCAGGGCAAGTGGGAAGAGCGAGGCTAGGAGCCAGAATTGTCACATCTAATGGATTTCTGGGACGGCTGAGAGCTGATGTTTTTAGTCTGGGAGGGATCCAATATCCATGGCCTCTTCTGTGCCTATTAATATAAGCCTGCAGCTGTCTGCCTAACCTTTGCTGGTTATTAAAAATGGGGGAACCCATGTCATTTTTTTTAAATCATTTAAACAAATAATTTAAAAGCTCCTGCCCGTTCCACATTACCAGACACTCAGATTACACTCTATTACCAGGCCCCTGGTTCCTGCCTACTCCATCCTACCAATTCCTTGGTTCTGCCTATTATATGTCACCTATTGGCTGGGTTATGGTCCCAAGTGCCCACTTCTGCCATACCTCCATTACCAGGTCTCTGGCTTGTTGCACTGTGTTACCATATTCCCAGTTCGTCGTCCACCCTCTGTGGTTCGATCTTACACTGACTTTCTGCTGTCATTGCCCCACGCACCATCCCGCCAACAAATCCCTGTGTCTGATGCTTCCACCTCTGCAAGACACTAACCTTAAGAGTCAAAAACCTCCCCAGTAAAACGCCAAAGTTCTAGCTCTAACGAAGCACTTTGACCCAAACCCACAGATGAGGGAAAGTAAGCCGGTGTTTCCATGCCATATTGGGTGGTAAAACTTCTCCTACCATTCACCCCTCATTGCTGACCTCTTCCTTCACTCAATATTGGAATCTACCCTTGACTTGAGCCTCCTACGGTCTTGTGACCAGGGCTTTATAGACTCCACATTGACTCGTTTGGTGACTGTTTACTAAAATCTTCGTCCAAAGAAAACTTTTTTTTTCCAGTCTGGTCTTCAGAAGAGCCAAACCGATGTCTGAATCCGCCCCCACTGCTGGTCTCTTCTTAAGAAGTCCACATGTCTTGAGATTAGACTCCCCCGTCTCTTCTAAACACCAGAAATGAATTGATTAAAGACATCTAAGAGAGCGCATTTGTTTTTTGCTACCATGGACGATGGGAGGCTTCATCCTAACTAAACCCAGATGTCCCGATGCGGAAGAGGCCAGCATTTTTACTAATGTTCTCTTTTGCTATTCAGACCCAATAGCTGCTACGAGTGACATCTCCTTCTGGAGGAACGTCAGCTCCGTCTGCTCACTGTCACTCATGTTAATGCAGTTTCGCTGCCAATTCCTGTTTGATATGTACAAGGACTCGCGTCTGAGTCTGAAGAGTCAAGTGGCTTCGATCTCGCCCATCTTCATACGACACTTATTATCCTGGAGTCCAGATGTCATCAGTCTGACCCGGAGTCAGCGGAGAAAGAGACTTTTCTTTAGTCGTAGACTCGTAGGGGGAAATGTATCACAAGAAGAATTTTTGAAATCAGTTATTATTAGCGCAAATTTATCAAAGTGTTGCACAATGTTATTGATTTGGCGCCTAACTTCTGTCTAGAGATGTTTCTCCAGTATTTATGTCACCCTCCTACTAGAGTGAAAATTGCAACTTTTTTTGTGACTTTGATAAATTTATTTGTACGGCTAACCATGCGCAGGTAAAAGCCACTTTATAAAAGTAACAAAAGTGGTGTCAAATAGAAAAAAGTAGCAGATTTTTCAGCAAAAAAAAAAAAAACACAGCCTGCCCCAAAATTGGCAAATTCTTTACACCAAAAAATTGGCATAGAAATCTTAATCATTTCATACCGTAATGTAAAAGTTTTTCAGAAAAAGTTCTGAAGTCTCAGGAAAACGAAGAGTTGCTACTAATATATGTCTTATAGATCCCACAAGGTGTCAGGAAGCAGAGTAATTGTGGGAAAGGGGATTTATTTATTTTGATTTTTACGCCATTTTTTTGGGTCCAAAAAGTTGTAATTTTTAAATAAGATTGAAGCCAGATTTATGAAAAGTTGCAAAGTCACTCCAGTAAGGAAAAAAAAGTGTAATGTCTAAAGAGGAGATAAATTAATGAATCATCATAAATATATCGCAAATAACGGCAACGCAGGCACAAATAAGCAGATCTCAAAAGTAGGGAATTTTCAGTGAAGATTTTTGCAGCAAAAATTTCCCAAAATGCTGCAGATTTGGCTCAGATTTTGCCTTTTGCGGCACAACATAAATAAACATACTGAAGGCTGCAAATCTGCAATTCTGACACCGGCCACTGGGGCTTTTTTAGACTCTAACTTCCTGTTGTTTCAGGAAGTGCACATGTACAGTACATTAGCAGCAATGAATAGACTTACAGCTATCTTTTGCATTGAAGCATCTAATGAGCGTGCACAAAGATCATTGTCAAGGACAAGAGATCAGAAACAGAGGTGGCATCGCCTACTATAAGTTCTGGATGCTGTGTTATCACCTGGGTATAGAAGGTGTGACCTATTATTGTGATTTTGTCTCTGATGATAATGAGGATGCTGAAAATTCTTCCTGAAAGGGCAGAAAGAATGGGTCTAAAAAGACCCCAGTCGCCAATGTAAAATTTGCAAGTATTCTAAGTTTTTAAAAAAATAAATGTTAAAAATGGCAAAAAATGTTTAAAAAATAATTGTAACACAAAAATTAAAAATTAAACAATAGGTCATTTTCTGATGATCCTTTTAATGCCTGTGTAAAATTCACTGCAAAAATCTGTGGATGTGCTGAGGAAATGCACTGGATTTTTACCTTTGCAATGACAGATCTTGTTCGGCTCTGGGACACAAAAACTTGCATGTAGAAAAAGATTCAGTATTCCTTTTATTTTATCAATTGCTCACTCGTGGTTTCGGAATCCAGTGGGCGGTCCACAGATAGCTGTCAATCATTCATTAGGACCGCCTCCATGACTCTTAATTGGGAAAGGAGTTTAATTTGTAAGATTTTGAATTTCTTCCTACTAACCATATATGATAGTAATGGGCTGGAAAAGAGACTCTCCTAGTGCGATCATTAAAGGGAGGCCAGAAAAATGAAGAAACGAGGGAAAACATCAAGGAAAGCAATCCCAGAAAACTGGAGCTGAACACACGAGTGAACCGAAAGGTCATAAAAGGGGAAGTGATGATTACAAAGATCCGTGTTGTCGCAGTCTTTACTAAAGCTTGTTCACACAGTGTTCCTCCCATGCCCCTCTGCGAGAACCAATATATTCTGTGTGTAAAACTGAAAATTCTGGGGCAGATTTTATAATCCTGTCTTATATTTTGACTTGGACCAGACAATCTAAAAATCCAACACATTTGCGATGTGTGAAATATTTTGCGCATTTTTGGTGATAACGTCGAGCACGACCATCACAATTCCAACAAATTTGTAGGGGCTGTCAGATGTTCACATGTTTCTTTCCAATATGGGGTGTCCCGTACCTCTCTATTATAAAAGACATTTTGCAGCATTGCCTATAACCTCTTTTGGGGAACTGAACAGAAATAGTAACATAGTTACATAGTTATTAAGGTTGAAGGAAGACTTTAAGTCCATCTAGTTCAGCCCATATCCTATCCTAACCTGCCCTAACATGTTGATCCAGAGGAAGGCAAAAAAACCCCAAGTGGCAAACAGTAAGCTTCACATTGGGGAAAAAAATTCCTTCCCGACTCCACATACGGCAATCAGACTAGCTCCCTGGATCAACGCTGTATCTAGGAAACTAGTGAATATAGCCTGTAATATTATACTTTTCAAGAAAGGCATCCAGTCCCTTCTTAAATTTTAGTAAGGAATCACTCATTACAACATTAGACGGCAGAGAGTTCCATAGTCTCACTGCTCTTACAGTAAAGAATCTGCGTCTGTGATTATGGCTAAACCTTCTTTCCTCCAGACGTAGAGGATGCCCCCTCGTCCCCGTCACAGGTCTAAGAGTAAAAGATCATTAGAAAGGTCTTTGTATTGTCCCCTCATATATTTATACATTGTAATAAGATCACCCCTAAGCCTTCGTTTTTCCAAACTAAATAACCCCAAGTGTAATAACCTGTCTTGGTATTG
>JARQOD010000002.1:9572231-9643405 GCA_033576555.1 Oophaga sylvatica
CCTGCCCCCTTTTATACATTTATTAATGTAAAAAATCAAAAATCAAAGTAATTCCCCTATAAGCCGATAACCCCAATGTCCCCGACAATCCTCAACTCTGTACATTGGATGCATTGCTGAGGGGGGGACTTAAGTAATGAACTGCTCACCCCCCGCCTCCGGGAACCCCAATGGCTTGATGAAACGCGGCGCATGTGACCGGGTGATGTCATTAAGGTTACTGCCGGTCCACCCAGCCACGTTCTCATGCAAACCTATGTGAGCTAGCTGTCTTGTGAGTGGTAGCATTACTGAGACACCACTCAGCAATGCAACCAGATGTAGCAGAATTGGGGCTCATTGTGGGACATCAGCATTATGAATTATTGGTGGGACAGGTGACTGTATAACTTTGATTTTTAATTTTTACGTTAATAAATAGGTAAAAAGAGGGTTAGACAGTGTTTATATCAATAAAGGACTTTTTTGTGTGTTTTGTTCAATTAAAGGACTTTTTTCTTGTGTGTCTGTTATGATTCAGTAACCGAAGAGGATAATAAAGAAATAGGTAGGCAACCAAACACCAAGAGAGGTTGGTAACTTAGCGGATTGCAGACCCTAAACTGACAACACAACTAGACAACTAGAATTAGCCGTGGGACGTACCTTGATGCCTAGACGCCTCGACACAGCCAAAGAGTTAACTAAGCTAAAGAGAGAAAGGGAAAGCTAACTGCCCCGGAGTAGAGCCCCAAAGGAATAGATAGCCCAAACATATTATGCCGGTGAGGCAGATGAATGTACAAAACACAGGCAGAAATAGAGTGGCAAATTCTGGTGCCCAAACTGTCTGGATTAGAACAGGACAGGAAAGGATACTGTCTGCAATTCCGCAAAAAACCCTAAGAAAATTCCAACACGTTGATATGCAAAAATACTGAGGCCACACGACCTCTCCCCACTAAATCAGAACTCTGGTGTGAACTGGACGCAAAACAACAGATACTGAAATAACAGGAGACTGAAATACAGAAAAGACTGACTAAGCTGCGGCAAAGGAAAACAGAGTCCAGCACAGGTCCCAGCAGGGAACCCAGCTGAACTCACACCAGCAAGGCAGAGAACAGAGAAAAGCAAAAAGGGAAAAAATGCCACAGATTAAAACAGACAAATAACTTATCTGAAAGATGCAGGACAAAGCAGGGAGCAAGCAGACTTCCAGAAGGCTCAGGAATTAGACCAAATCACCGGCAATAACTAAGGGAGGCTGCTCACTTAAATCTCCAAGTCTGTAACCACTGACCTCGAATCATCCTCTTCAGGTGATTGACTTCTGTCAGTCATACCAGCTCCATTACCAGCAGCAACCACCAGAGGGAGCCCAAACTCAGAAGCCAGATCAAAATGGTTCACAACAGTGTCTCTCTTACTTTTCACTATGGGGTTAGTAATGAGGGTATTTGATAGCTGCCTCTCCATTACTAAACCACTGGGATTGATGTCAGCTGACATTAAGGAGCTAACATAAACCTCAAAACCGTTACCCCTCTTGCCAATGCACCAGGGCAAGTGGGAAGAGCGAGGCTAGGAGCCAGAATTGTCACATCTAATGGATTTCGGGACGGCTGAGAGCTGATTGTTTTTAGTCGGGAGGGATCCAATATCCATGGCCTCTTCTGTGCCTATTAATTAAGCCTGCAGCTGTCTGCCTAACCTTTGCTGGTTATTAAAAATGGGGGAACCCATGTCATGTTTTTTTAAATCATTTAAACAAATAATTTAAAAGCTCCTGCCCGTCCACATTACCAGACACTCAGATTACACTCTATTACCAGGCCCCTGGTTCCTGCCTACTCCATCCTACCAATTCCTTGGTTCTGCCTATTATATGTCACTATTGGCTGGGTTATGGTCCCAAGTGCCCACTTCTGCCATACCTCCATTACCAGGTCTTCTGGCTTGTTGCACTGTGTTACCATATTCCCAGTTCGTCGTCCACCCTCTGTGGTTCGATCTTACACTGACTTTCTGCTGTCATTGCCCCACGCACCATCCGCCAACAAATCCCTGTGTCTGATGCTTCCACCTCTGCAAGACACTAACCTTAAGAGTCAAAACCTCCCCAGTAAAACGCCAAAGTTCTAGCTCTAACGAAGCACTTTGACCCAAACCCACAGATGAGGGAAAGTAAGCCGGTGTTTCCATGCCATATTGGGTGGTAAAATTCTCCTACCATTCACCCCTCATTGCTGACCTCTTCCTTCACTCAATATTGGAATCTACCCTTGACTTGAGCTCCTACGGTCTTGTGACCGGGTTTTATAGACTCCACATTGGACTCGTTTGGTGACTGTTTACTAAAATCTTCGTCCAAAGAAAATTTTTTTTTCCGTCTGGTCTTCAGAAGAGCCAAACCGATGTCTGATATCCGCCCCCACTGCTGGTCTCTTCTAAGAAGTCCACATGTCTGAGATTAGACTCCCCGTCTCTTTAAACACCAGAAATGAATTGATTAAAGACATTAAGAGAGGCATTTGTTTTTTGCTACCATGGACGATGGGAGGCTTCATCCTAACTAAACCCAGATGTCCCGATGCGGAAGAGGCCAGCATTTTTACTAAGTTCTCTTTTGCTATTCAGACCCAAGAGCTGCTACGAGTGACATCCCTTCTGGAGGAACGTCAGCTCCGTCTGTCACTGTCACTCTTTAATGCAGTTTCGCTGCCAATTCCTGTTTGATATGTACAAGACTCGCGTCTGAGTCTGAAGAGTCAAGTGGCTTCGATCTCGCCATCTTCATACGACACTATTATCCTGGAGTCCAGATGTCATCAGTCTGACCCGGAGTCAGCGGAGAAAGAGACTTTTCTTTAGTCGTAGACTCGTAGGGGGAAATGTATCACAAGAAGAATTTTTGAAATCAGTTATTATTAGGCAAATTTATCAAAGTGTTGCACAATGTTATTGTTTGGCGCCTAACTTCTGTCTAGAGATGTTTCTCCAGTATTTATGTCACCCTCCTACAGAGTGAAAATTGCAAACTTTTTTTGTGACTTTGATAAATTTATTTGTACGGCTAACCATGCGCAGGTAAAAGCCACTTTATAAAAGTAACAAAAGTGGTGTCAAATAGAAAAAAGTAGCAGATTTTTCAGCAAAAAAAAAAAAAAAACACAGCCTGCCCCAAAATTGGCAAATTCTTTACACCAAAAAATTGGCATAGAAATCTTATCATTTCATACCGTAATGTAAAGTTTTTCAGAAAAAGTTCTGAAGTCTCAGGAAAAAGAAGAGTTGCTACTAATATATGTCTTATAGATCCCACAGGTGTCAGGAAGCAGAGTAATTGTGGGAAAGGGATTTATTTATTTTGTTTTACGCCATTTTTTTGGGTCCAAAAGTTGTAATTTTTAAATAAGATTGAAGCCAGATTTATGAAAAGTTGCAAAGTCACTCCAGTAAGGAAAAAAAAGTGTAATGTCTAAAGAGGAGATAAATTAATGAATCATATAAATATATCGCAAATAACGGCAACGCAGACACAAATAAGCAGTCTCAAAAGTAGGGAATTTTCAGTGAAGATTTTTGCAGCAAAAATTTCCCAAAATGCTGCAGATTTGGTTAGATTTTGCCTTTTGCGGCACAACATAAATAAACATACTGAAGGCTGCAAATCTGCAATTCTGACCCCGGCCACGTGGGCTTTTTTAGACTCTAACTTCCTGTTGTTTCAGGAAGTGCACATGTACAGTACATTAGCAGCAATGAATAGACTTACAGCTATCTTTTGCATTGAAGCATCTAATGAGCGTGCACAAAGTCATTGTCAAGGACAAGAGATCAGAAACAGAGGTGGCATCGCCTACTATAAGTTTCTGGATGCTGTGTTATCACCTGGGTATAGAAGGTGTGACCTATTATTGTGATTTTGTCTTGATGATAATGAGGATGCTGAAAATTCTTCCTGAAAGGGCAGAAAGAATGGGTCTAAAAAGACCCCAGTCGCCAATGTAAAAATTTGCAAGTATTCTAAGTTTTTAAAAAAATAAATGTTAAAAATGGCAAAAAATGTTTAAAAAATAATTGTAACACAAAAATTAAAAATTAAAACAATAGGTCATTTTCTGATGATCCTTTTAATGCCTGTGTAAAATTCACTGCAAAAATCTGTGGTGTGCTGAGGAAATGCACTGGATTTTTACCTTTGCAATGACAGATCTTGTTCGGCTCTGGGACACAAAAACTTGCATGTAGAAAAAGATTCAGTATTCCTTTTATTTTATCAATGCTCACTCGTGGTTTCGGAATCCAGTGGGCGGGTCCACAGATAGCTGTCAATCATTCATTAGGACCGCCTCCATGACTCTTAATTGGGAAAGGAGTTTAATTTGTAAGATTTTGAATTTCTTCCTACTAACCATATATGATAGTAATGGGCTGGAAAGAGACTCTCCTAGTGCGATCATTAAAGGGAGGCCAGAAAAATGAAGAAACGAGGGAAAACATCAAGGAAAGCAATCCCAGAAAACTGGAGCTGAACACACGAGTGAAAAACGAAAGGTCATAAAAGGGGAAGTGATTACAAAGATCCGTGTTGTCGCAGTCTTTACTAAAGCTTGTTCACACAGTGTTCCTCCCATGCCCCTCTGCGAGAACCAATATATTTGTGTGTAAAACTGAAAATTTGGGGCAGATTTTATCATCCTGTCTTTATATTTTGACTTGGACCAGACAATCTAAAAATCCAACACATTTGCGATGTGTGAAATATTTTTGCGCATTTTTGGTGATAACGTCGAGCACGACCATCACAATTCCAACAAATTTGTAGGGGCTGTCAGATGTTCACATGTTTCTTTCCAATATGGGGTGTCCCGTACCTCTCTATTATAAAAGACATTTTGCAGCATTGCCCATAACCTCTTTTGGGGAACTGAACAGAAATAGTTACATAGTTACATAGTTATTAAGGTTGAAGGAAGTGTCTTGACCGCACCACAATTGTGGTTTACCAGAGCAATGGGGTACTCAGAGCCGAGCCCATGGAAGTCTATGGGGTTGTCACAGGTAGCGGTGGCTCGGTCTGTGGCCCTGGCGGTCAGGCGTATGTTGGGGGGGGATATTTACAGGGGATAGGTATATATACAGTTCGTGACGCCACCTGTAGTTCTCTGATCACTAAGACCAGCGCTGCTGTAGATCTCTGAGGGGATGGTGAGGCAGCTAGATGTCGGGTCCCCTACAGGTGGGACTCTTCCCTCAGGTCGATAGTTTATGGTGGGGTTGTGCAGGGATGCAATCAAATAACTCAGTCTCACACATAGAAGCTTCTTTCCATACCTTTTACTTCAAGTTGTTCAGGCAGGTCCCAGGGAGGCTGTTCGGGGTGGATGAATGCACGTAGCGGTAACAGTTGAGCAGGTTCAGGCCTCCTTCTCTTTCCAAATGATGAGTGAGTCCAAGCTTGCCTGTAGCTAAGTTAACTCTATAGTTTTCAGCTTTTCCCACTAGCTGTACTGCCGGCCGGTTTTGTGATAGAGCCTTATAAGTGGTGAACTAAGTACTTTCTTTTGCCGCGCGCCGGACTCAGAAGTCTTGTTCTCCTGACTCGGTTACGTACTGGCACTCTAAGGGCGGCTTTCTGCAACCTAAGGTCCAGTAAGACTCTGGCTTTTCTATCACTAATGCCTGGAGCTATAAGTGACACTTCGGTCCCCAGTGACCGGTGACAATGTGCAGGATAATCCGATCCTTAAGGCACTTCTGAATCCTTCCCCACTATGCCCTTCGCCCTGCTTCTGCTTTCAATGTAGCACTGAAGCGTGAAGATAGAAAGTCAGTTTTCTTCCTTGGTCTCACTGAGTAACTCTCAGTTTCCTCAAGTTCAGACTGAGTAAAGGTAACTCTGACTAGACTCGGGATGATAACTAGTTCATCCGTTACTAGACTCCACTTCGTTGAATTAGCAGGAACTAATCTTCTGCTCACCCAGAGCTCTGACAGGAATCCTCACTGTCTGAGAAGAACTAGCCCTGACTGCTCTGTACGATGACAGGAAGCTAGACTGACTCTCTCCTGTGCTACACGTCACTCCCCTATACACCCCTGTGGTGTGTCTGAAGTGTAAGTGAGTGTCAAGCTTTAACTGTTACCTTACTGTGCATTCTCCAGATCCTGTGTGCCTTACATACCAGGGCTACACATTCCCCTTGGTAAAATACAGCACTCCCGGGCTGTGAAATATAAGAAGAAAGACATTTTGTTTTTCATTAACAATAAACATTAACTCTTCCCATCCGGGAGGTACGGGTTTCTTGAACGTTGCATATAACAATAGGCATAGAAAAATACAAAATACTAAATAGACATTTTCATATAAATAGATGACGATATTCTTGTGAAGGAAACCGCACCAAACCTTCAACGTGGGTCCTGGGTGGGCTGCAGGACATCTGAATGCAGACCTCACTCAGTGCCTCACCATACGGGTTTTATGTTCAGAGGTAGGTGTGCTGGTAGAGAATGCACAAAGTGCAACTATATACAAGATCAGTTCTTGGGCTGGCTCAGTCCTCAGCCTCAGAGTCCATCATGAAACATTTTCAAGTAATTTACATATCATAACAATACTTTATACAATTATCCATACTTAATAAACTAGTTTGCTAGGACTACTTTTGATAACGAATAGGTATCTTCCCTTTCGTTGTACGTTCTGATCTACGTGGAGTAGCTTCAGGTATATTAATCTCTAACCCAACTGTTCTACGTAACGGCAAACTATAGAACTGCCTCAATCTTTCTATGGATCTGGCAAGCGTACTGATGGCTGGGCGGTGTGAGTCCAGCTTCACCAGGGTTCCCATAGCATGGGGCGCTGCTTCCGATGATCTTCCTCTTGAGGTTCCGCAGGTTGGGGTGCTGCTGGAGTAGGTAACTCCTGAACTGGCTCAACTGGCACCATGGCACAACTGGAGGTAGAACTTCCTCTTGTGGCTGATAAAATTGCAACACCGGAACTATTACAGCATCTCCCAGTCTCGGCCAATCTGCAGGGAAATCTCCCAGATCCGTGTGTATGACCTCTTCTTTTCTTTCTTCTTGATTGATGACAGAGTTCTCTTCACGAAACTTTAAGGGTTCTGGACACAATTTCAAATGGTCTCTGGACACAGTGGATATTGTTCTTCCTCCGTCCTTACTGATGATACAAACTTTTCTATTGTCATATTTGGAATCTTGTACGACGTAGGGTTCTTGCTCCCACTGGTTATCCAATTTGTGCATTTTCCTTTTCCTTTTCAATACCACTTCTCCAGGCATCAAAGGCTTGGCAGGAGCATTCCTGTTGTAAATATCTTCCTGTTTTTCCCGTACCTTATTGAGACTTTCTTCTACACAGACTTGCACTCTTCTGTATTGCTCTTGCCGATTGATGTCCCAGTTTTCAATAGCGTCATCTGCCTCTGGTTCTACCACTCCAAGTTCTAAATCCATTGGTAGTCTTCCGGGCCTTGCTCTCATAAGATAGGCTGGAGTGCAGTTAGTGGAACTTACAGGTATATGGTTATACAAGTCAACCAAATCAGGTAGTAAGTCCGGCCATCGATTTCTGTCTTCCAACGGTATGGATTTCAACAAATCAAGGACAATGTGGTTCATTTTCTCGCAAAGACGTTGGTTTGAGGATGGTATGGTGTTGTTTCTAATTTTCTTACACCCATACATGTGACAGAATTCCTTGAATAGATCAGCTTCGAAAGCAGGTCCTTGATCGGTTAATAAATTGCTCCGGATACCCATGCGGTCTGCAGAAGCTTGCTTGAAAGGTTTTTGCTGCCGTCACTGCTGTCTGATCCTTAACTGGTACAACCACCAGAAAAACTAGAGTAATGGTCCACCATGGTCAAGGCGTATGAGTATCCAGATCTACTTGGCGACAGTTTGACGTGGTCCAGGGCCACAATCTCCAAGGGACGAGTCGTCCGGATAGGCTGCAGGGGTGCCCTCTGACTACCGTAGTCCTTTCTTCTGAGACCACAGGGTCCACAGTTCCGACACCACCTCTCAATGGAGCTGCGCATCCCTACCCAGTAGAACCGGCAACTCAACAGGGTCTCCAGCTTTCTCCAGCCAAAGTGTCCTGCTTGATCATGGTATGCTTCCAACACCATTTGGACGTCTGCCCTTTGGGAACCACTATTTGCCAGACCATCTCGTGGGTCCTGGGATTGACGTATCTCCTGCACAACTTCTCACGGTATAGGAATAACCTGCTTCTCTCGTTCCACAGGAGCTTTGCTGACATAGGTGCATCTTTTTCCAAGGAGGAACCTTCCTGTCTTAACAACTCCTTGATACGGCTGACCACTGGATCGCTGTCCTGAGTCTCTTTCCAGCTGTGATGGGTAAAGGATTTAACGTTGCACCATACTGCTTTCTGTAGACTCGATGCTCGTGGACTACCCCATTTCGATGGAACGCAGGTAGCTCAATTTCTTCCAGGTCGTCCGATTTTCCTCCGTGTCAGAGTCATGCGGCATTCGGGACAATGCGTCAGCATTAGCATTCTTTCGGCCTGCCCGGTACTTGATAGTAAACTGGTAAATTAGACAACCGAGCCATCCAACGCTGCTCCATGGCGCCCAACTTGGCCGTTTCCAGGTGCGTTAGCGGGTTGTTGTCTGTGTACGCCGTGAACTTGTTGGAGGCCAGATAGTGCTTAAATCTTTCAGTAATGGCCCAGACCAGCGCCAGAAACTCCAGCTTGAAGCTGCTATAATTTTCCGGATTCCTCTCAGTTGGCCTGAGTTTTCTGCTGGCATAAGCGATGACTTTTTCTTGGCCATTCTGCTTCTGACTGAGAACTGCTCCTAAACCTTCATTACTAGCATCGGTGTACAGCAGGAACGGTTGGCTGTAATCAGGATACGTCAAGATCTCATCGCCTGTAAGGATCTCTTTCATCTTTTGGAATGCTTCAGCCTGTTCCTTACCCCAATTGAAGGGAGGATTTCTGCTCTTTAGGGATTGGCCTACTAGGAGGTCCTGTAGAGGCGCTGCCTTCTGTGTAATCTTTCACGAACCTTCTGTAGTAACCCGTTAGTCCCAGGAACTGTCGCACTTCCTTGAGGTTCTTCGGCTCCGGCCACTTCTGGATGGCAGTGACTTTCTCTGGGTCCGGCGCTACTCCTTCTGAACTGACGATGTGCCCCAAATATTGTACCTTCTGTTTGAGTAGATGGCATTTTGAGGGTTTCAACTTCATCCCGTACCTGGACAGGGACTCAAATACTTCTGCCAGGTGCTTTAGATGGTCCTCATATGTCTTGGAGTACACGATGACGTCGTCTAAGTATAGCAGCACGGTTTCAAAATTGAGATGTCCCAGGCAGTTCTCCATCACTCTCTGAAATGTTCCTGGGGCACTGCTGAGCCCAAACGGCATTCTGTCGAACTCACAGAGCCCCATTGGGGTGGTGAAAGCCGTTTTCTCACGATCCTCCTCAGCCACAGCCACTTGCCAGTATCCACTAGTCAGATCAAGGGTAGAAAAGTAGTTAGCCGTTTTCAGAGCAGCTAATGACTCCTCTATACGTGGTAACGGGTATGCATCCTTGTGTGTTTATGCGGTTCACCTGCCTGTAATCCACACACATTCTCAAGCTACCATCTTTCTTTCTAACCAGGACTAGAGGTGCTGCCCAGGGACTACAACTATCCCTGATTACTCCGGCTTCTTTCATATCTCGCAACATTTCCTTAGCCTTCTGATAATGGGCTGGGGGTATAGGCCTATACCGCTCTTTGATGGGAGGATGACTGCCTGTAGGGATATGATGTTGTACTCCCTTAATTATCCCAAAATCAAGTGGATTCTTGCTAAATACTTGGGCGTACTCTTGCACCACCCGTAATATCCCTTGCTTCTGGTGAGCGGGAGTGGTGTCCGTCCCAACATGGAGTTTGCTGACACCATTCCGCCACCTGGGTTGCCGGGTCATTGTCCTCCGCTATTTGGCGGGAGTCTAAGGACTCAGCCGGGAGAATAGAATTATTGTCAACAGCATGTAGTTTAGCAATGGTTGCATAACGGGGTAAGTTTACCTCATCATCTCCCCAGTTGAGAAGCCGTACCGTACTCTTCCATTCACCACTTCCACTACTCCCCTAGCAGTCATAAGTGTAGGTCTATGTCTGAATGGTGGGGTTCTACTACAGCTTGGTAATTCTGTCCTCTCAGACCTATGGCTGCCCTGCACCAGATTATCATTTCACTCATTGGGGGTATCACAATGGGATTCGAGTCAGTGACCCGTACATTACCAATTTCGCCGTCTGTAAGCTTCGCTTGCTGCTGACACACCAGGGCCCGGATCTCTCTTTGGATTACTCCTTTCTGCCTTGGTCGGGCAATCTCAGCGAGCTGTTGGAGTAAGAACACAACTTCTCCCAAACAATTACTGATAATGTTAGTACCCAAAATTATATTTAAACCGTTCTCCTCATTTACAGTCTTTACTACCAGAAGCCCCTGGTCTTTCAACTCCTCTCTGCCCACTTTCACATCTACACATTTTGTCCCGAGTACTTCTACAGGAAGACCATTAGAAGCATACACGGTAAAGTCAGGGCTCGAGGGTTTAAGACTGTCCATTGACCAGAACTTAGTATATAGGGCATCAGGTATTAGGGTCACCTGAGACCCAGTGTCTAACAATGCCGGAACAGCAATACCATCTAGAATGATAGACAGGTAGGGTCGTCCACCCACATACCTGCGGTTCCAGTCTAGGGGGCCTGACGGGTCTCCTCCTGGGTGTTGGCCCTCGGACCCAGGTTCTGCCCGTTTAAAGGACACTGTGGAGACATATGACCTTTCCGGTTGCATCGGTAACAGGTGATCTCCCGACGAGGAGGGTGTTGATCAGAGGTCGCTCCTTGGGTGGCGTTGTCCTCCTCCGGGGGGGCGACGTCTTCCTTTCTTCTCCGGTTCATCCACGGGACGTCTTCTGGGCAATCAGCTAATAAGATCTTCCCTTCTTCCTCTTTCCGCAGCTGCAGGGCACTCATCACAGCAGCCAGATTTTTAGTCAGCTGGCGCACCTCTGAGCGCAGACAGTCCAATTCACTAGGGGGTGTTACCTGCGTTTTGGTTTCGGCCACTAGCGAGGAAAAGGGGGTTGCCGCCGGCTCTAGAGTGACTTCACCCTGACGATGTTGGGTTGCCACCTCAGGTTTGCCCAGGGGCCGCAGCCCTTTTATTGCCATGTCCTTTAGGGCATCAAAGGTAGCATCAGGGTGATCTAAAGACCACCAATTCACAGTTCTGCGTTCCGCTTGGGACCTCAGTCCCTGCACAAATTGTTCTTTCAGCATCTTATTTTCATCAATGACACTTATGGTATTAACCTGCTTGAGGGCTCTCAGGGCCCCTTGTAGTCGTCAGGCATAGTCCCTTATGCTGTCACTTGGTTGCTGTGAACAGTTGTAGAATGCCATCCGGAGATCTGTTTCGGTGCGATCTTCAAAAATGGCCTGTAACTTTAAGAGGATCGCAGGCACCAACTCCTGGTCCGTGGTAGCCCAAGTCTCCACTTCTCTCTCAGCAGCGCCAGTTAGCTGCCCTATTAATACTGCAGCTTTTTGCCTCTCAGACATAGAGTACATTTCCAGGACACTGCATATCTTCCGTTTGAATCCTGCTAAAGTGCCTGGCTCGCCGCTGTACTGGGGAAGCCATTTCGCCCCAGGCATATATGGAAGCGTTAGTGGCATGAGCGGGACCACCGGACTGAGTGCTGGGCCTGCGCCCCCATCTGGCGCTACAACGCCACGCGGTGCGGAGTCGGGTCCTCCGGCTGGGCCGCACTGTCGGCCGGTTGTTGCAACATATTAGCGCCCCCTTGGTTAAACGGAGCCTACCGGTTTCAGAAGCTGCTATTTCCCAGGCACAGCAGTAGGAACAGGACCTTCGTCGCAGGCGCTCTGATGTCAGAGCGTCCACTTCCTGTCGCAGGACCTGCCGCTGAGTCAGAGCCGGGGGCGTGTCCAAGACTTTGCTCGCTCCTTCAGGTACGCCCACCTTCTTCTCCAGCGCCTCAGGGCGCGAATATGGCGGCAAATATGGCGGTATTTGGCGCCAAACAATAGCAACAGTCTTTTTCACCAAAACACTCCACAGGCACACAGGGCTCGCAATTCTGCAAGTTTCGGATCCTGTTCGTGACGCCAAGTTTGTCTTGACCCGCACCACAATTGTGGTTTACCAGAGCAATGGGGTACTCAGAGCCGAGCCCATGGAAGTCTATGGGGTTGTCACAGGTAGCGGTGGCTCGGTCTGTGGCCCTGGCGGTCAGGCGTATGTTGGGGGAATATTTACAGGGGATAGGTATATATACAGTTCGTGACGCCACCTGTAGTTCTCTGATCACTAAGACCAGCGCTGCTGTAGATCTCTGAGGGGAGGGTGAGGCAGCTAGATGTCGGGTCCCCTACAGGTGGGACTCTTCCCTCAGGTCGATAGTTATGGTGGGGTTGTGCAGGGATGCAATCAAATAACTCAGTCTCACACATAGAAGCTTCTTTCCATACCTTTTACTTCAAGTTGTTCAGGCAGGTCCCAGGGAGGCTGTTCGGGGTGGATGAATGCACGTAGCGGTAACAGTTGAGCAGGTTACAGGCCTCCTTCTCTTTCCAAATGATGAGTGAGTCCAAGCTTGCCTGTAGCTAAGTTAACTCTATAGTTTTCAGCTTTTCCCACTAGCTGTACTGCCCGGCCGGTTTTGTGATAGAGCCTTGTAAGTGGTGAACTAAGTACTTTCTTTTGCCGCGCGCCGGACTCAGAAGTCTTGTTCTCCTGACTCGGTTACGTACTGGCACTCTAAGGGCGGCTTTCTGCAACCTAAGGTCCAGTAAGACTCTGGCTTTTCTATCACTATGCCTGGAGCTATAGTGACGCTTCGGTCCCCAGTGACCGGTGACAATGTGCAGGATAATCCGATCCTTAAGGCACTTCTGAATCCTTCCCACTATGCCCTTCGCCCTGCTTCTGCTTTCAATGTAGCACTGAAGCGTGAAGATAGAAAGTCAGTTTTCTTCCTTGGTCTCACTGAGTAACTCTCAGTTTCCTCAAAGTTCAGACTGAGTAAAAGGTAACTCTGACTAGACTCGGGATGATAACTAGTCATCCGTTACTAGACTCCACTTCGTTGAATTGGCAGGAACTAATCTTCTGCTCACCCAGAGCTCTGACAGGAATCCTCACTGTCTGAGAAGAACTAGCCCTGACTGCTCTGTACGATGAACAGGAAGCTAGACTGACTCTCTCCTGTGCTACACGTCACTCCCCTATACACCCCTGTGGGTGTGTCTGAAGTCTAAGTGAGTGTCAAGCTTTAACTGTTACCTTACTGTGCATTCTCCAGATCCTGTGTGCCTTACATACCAGGGCTACACAGAAGACTTTAAGTCCATCTAGTTCAGCCCATATCCTATCCTAACCTGCCCTAACATGTTGATCCAGAGGAAGGCAAAAAAAACCCCAAGTGGCAAACAGTAAGCTTCACATTGGGGGAAAAATTCCTTCCCGACTCCACATACGGCAATCAGACTAGCTCCGTGGATCAACGCAGTATCTAAGAAACTAGTGAATATAACCTGTAATATTATACTTTTCAAGAAAGGCATCCAGTCCCTTCTTACATGTTAGCAGGGAATCACTCATTACAACATTAGACGGCAGAGAGTTCCATAGTCTCACTGCTCTTACAGTAAAGAATCTGCATCTGTGATTATGGCTAAACCTTCTTTCCTCCAGACGTAGAGGATGCCCCCTTGTCCCGTCACAGGTCTAAGAGTAAAAAGATCATTAGAAAGGTCTTTGTATTGTCCCCTCATATATTTATACATTGTAATAAGATCACCCCTAAGCCTTCGTTTTTCCAAACTACATAACCCCAAGTGTAATAACCTGTCTTGGTATTGCAGACCCCCCAGTTCTCTAATAACCTTGGTCGCTCTTCTCTGCACCCGCTCCAGTCCAGCTATGTCTTTCTTATACACCGGAGACCAGAACTGCACACAGTATTCTAAGTGTGGTCGCACCAGTGACTTGTATAGAGGTAAAATTATGTTCTCCTCATGAGCATCTATGCCTCTTTTAATGCATCCCATTATTTTATTTGCCTTGGCAGCAGCTGCCTGACATTGGCCACTAAATGTGAGTTTGTCGTCCACCCATACACCCAGGTCTTTTTCAGTGACAGTTTTGCCCAGTGTTTTACAATTAAGCACATAATTATACATCTTATTTGTTCTACCCAAGTGCATGACCTTACATTTATCCCCATTAAAGCTCATTTGCCATTTATCAGCCCAAGCTTCTAGTTTACATAAATCCTCCTGTAATATAAAATTATCCTCCTCTGTATTTATTACCCTGCAGAGTTTAGTGTCATCTGCAAATATTGAAATACTACTCTGTATGCCCCCTACAAGGTCATTAATAAATATGTTAAAGAGAAGCGGCCCCAATACTGACCCCTGTGGTACCCCACTGCTAACCGTGACCCAGTCCGAGTGTGCTCCATTAATAACCACCCTTTGTTTCCTATCCATGAGCCAGTTCTTAACCCACTTACACATATTTTCCCCTATCCCCATTGTTCTCATTTTATGTATCAACCTTTTGTGTGGCACTGTATCAAAAGCTTTTGAGAAGTCCATGAACACCACGTCCACTGCATTCCCTTGGTCCAGTCCTGAACTTATCCCTTCATAAAAGCTTATCAGATTAGTCTGACAAGAACGGTCCCTCGTAAACCCATGCTGATACTGTGTCATGAGGTTATTCAGCCTCAGATACTCCAATATAGTATCCCTTAAAAAAACCCTCCAGGATTTTACCCACAGTAGATGTTAAGCTCACTGGCCTATAATTTCCAGGTTCAGTTTTTGCCCCCTTTTTGAATATTGGCACCACATTTGCTATACGCCAGTCCTGTGGTACAGACCCAGTTATTATGGAATCTTTAAAGATTAAAAACAATGGTCTATCTATGACTGTACTTAGTTCCTGCAGTACTCGGGGGTGTATCCCATACGGGCCCGGGGATTTGTCAACTTTAGTGATTTTTAGACGCCGCCGTACTTCCTGACATTTAATGGAGAAATTTTTTTTATCACTGATCATGTTATCTGTCATGGGATTTTCTTGTGTAAATACAGTTGAAAAAAGTCATTTAGCATATTGGCTTTTTCCTCATCCTCATCCACCATTTCACCCAGACTATTTTTAAGGGGACCAACACTATCATTTTTTAGTTTCTTGCTATTTATGTAGTTAAAGAATATTTTGGGATTATTTTTACTTTCTCTGGCAATGAGTCTCTCTGCCTCAATCTTTGCTGTCTTGATTTGCTTTTTACAGAATTTATTCAGTCTTCTGTATTTATTTAATGCCTCTTCACTACCTACTTGCTTTAATTCCCTAAACGCTTTCTTTTTGTCCTTATTGCGCCCTTACAGCTCTATTTAGCCATAGTGGTTTCCTCCTAATTCTAGCAGGTTTATTCCCATAGGGTATATACTGTGCACAGGTCCTATTCAGGATACTAATAAACGTCTCCCATTTTCTTTGTGTATTTTTATGTCTCAGGATATCGTCCAGTTTATTGCACCAAGATCATCTCTCATCCGTTGGAAATTTGCCTTCCTGAAGTTTAGTGTCCTTGTGACCCCTCAACTACACATCTTATTAAAGGATACATGAAAGCTTATTATTTTGTGACCCCCCAACCCTTATATTTGATATGCGGTCTGGCCTGTTGGTTAATATTAGGTCTAGCAGTGACCCTCGTGAGCCTCCCTAGTGTTCCCGCAGAGTAAAATGCCCCCACACTGCCCCTCACAAATAATGTATAATGCCCACACATTCCATAAACCCACACAATATGATGATTGCAAAAGTGCATTTCCTCCATAGAGTGGTGTTCCAACAGTGCCCCCACACAAAGTATGATGCCTCATTTAGTTCCCCCTCAACAGTATGCTTTACCCATAAAATGATGATCCAGGGTGTCCCTGCCAACTATTGCTGCATTGAAACAGTTTTTTTATGATTTGTAGAGGTTCCAGCAGTACCCCCAAAGTGCTCCCACACACACTATGCCCTCCCACAGACCTCCTTCCACAAACAGTATAATGCCCCCACAGTCCATAACAAGCCCACACAATATGATGACCCCAAAGTGTTTTTCTTCCATAGAGTGATGCTCCAACAGTGCCCCTGTAGCGCCAGCGTCCCTGCCTGCTGCCAGACAGGGACGTCGCTCTCCTCACCTGCGCTCAGCGTCCTCAGTGCTCCCAGCCTCTTCTGCGCCTATGGCGTCCTCCTTCCGCCCTGCTGGCCCCGCGCGCTCCTTCCCTGCTACTGGCCTTAGGGCGCGCGCCCGCACCCTCCCCCGCTCTTAAAGGAGCCGCGCGCATTTTCCAAATCAGTCTCCAGCCAATGCTGGAGGACTCCACCCTATATTAAGGGCTTCCTCCTTAATGTAGGTGCCCGAGCAATGTTGTTCCTGTGCAGTCTAACTCTGTTTCAGCCATCAGCTCCTGATTCCAGTTACCTGCCTGTTACCTGTCGGCTTGCCTGTCTGCCATCTGTCTGCAGTTCCATCCAGAGGTTCGGACGTCATCTGCAGAGATCCCCGGCTCTTGCCTGCTCACCTAGGAGCGATCATCTGCCATCCGACTGCAGCTCCATCCGGAAGTTCGGACATCATCTGCGGAGATCCCCGGCTCTTGCCTGCTCACCTGGGAGCGATCATCTGCCATCCGACTGCAGCTCCATCCGGAAGTTCGGACATCATCTGCAGAGATCCCCGGCTCTTGCCTGCTCACCTGGGAGCGATCATCTGCCATCCGACTGCAGCCTACCTGGAGGCTCCACCATATCAGGTCGTATATGCCTGCCCGTTCTAGAGACTGCCTGGTCACTTGCTGTGACAACCTGCCTGTCCCAGAGACTGCCTTGGTCACTTGCCGTGACAACCTGCCTGTCCAGAGACTGCCTGGTCACTTGCCGTGACAACCTGCCTGTCCCAGAGACTGCCTTGGTCACTTGCCGTGACAACCTGCCTGTCCCAGAGACTGCCTTGGTCACTTGCCGTGACAACCTGCCTGTCCAGAGACTGCCTGGTCACTTGCCGTGACAACCTGCCTGTCCCAGAGACTGCCTTGGTCACTTGCTGTGACAACCTGCCTGTCCAGATACTGCCTGGTCACTTGCCGTGACAACCTGCCAGTCCCAGAGACTGCCTTGGTCACTTGCTGTGACAACCTGCCTGTCCAGAGACTGCCTGGTCACTTGTCGTGACAGCCTGCCTGTCCAGAGACTGCCTCGGTTACTTACCGTTACAACCTGCCTGCCCAGAGACTTCCTTGGTCACTGGCTGTGACAAACCTGCCTGTCCAGAGACTACCTATTTCCCCTGCCGTGATTCCCTGCCCTTTTCCCGGGTGCCACCCGCTCTCTTACAAGTAAACCCTCTTGTATAATAAAGCTTTGTGGTTCCACCAACCTGACCTGTCTCGTCAGTAGTTCCACCCACCAGACCCGTTACAGTTTGCTCGGGCCATGGAACCCGGTGGCACCCAAACCCTTCACTCCCGGAACTGTGTCATGAGCTGTCTCGCCAGAGGTCTCAACAGGAGGCCATTCTGGGTCACCTGCGGAACGTCAATTCCCGTCTGGACACTCTGAATTCATCACCAGCAACCATCGCTGGAGCCATGACTCATAATCCGTCAGTCCCGCTGATTCCCAATTCCGTGGTTTCCATTCCGGACCCCGACTGTCAGCTCCTCCTAGGTTTGGAGGCGATCCTGCTCTGGCTCGGGGTTTCATTAATCTGTGCACCCTGCATTTTGAACTCCTGGCACACCAGTTCAACTCTGACCGGGCCAAAGTTGCCTTCATCATGTCCCATCTTACCGGAGAGGCCCTGGCCTGGCTTAATCCTCTCTGGAGAGAGAGGATCCTCTGGTATCTGACCTGCCTGCTTTTCTCTCGGCCTTCCGGAAGGTATTCGACGAACCTGGACGGAAGACTTCCTCTGCATCATCTCTGCTGCGTCTCCGTCAGGAGAGCCTCACCGTTGGTCAATATGCCATACGGTTCCGGACTTTAGCCTCAGAACTAACTTGGGACAATGAAGCTCTAATTTCGGTCTTCTGGGAGGGTCTGTCCGGCCGTATTAAAGACGAACTTGCCGGTCGGGACGTTCCAACCTCTCTAGATGATTTAATAAATCTTGCCAATCGAATTGATCTACGGTTCCAGGAACGAGCCAAAGAGATCACCCGTAAAAAACAATTTTCCCCTCTTGCACCCTCGTGTCAGAGATCTATAACCTCTTCCGTTCTCCTCAGGTGCACACTGCTGAGCCTATGCAGGTCGACCAGACCAAGATGGTCAAAGCCCGTCAGGACTCACGCCGTGCCGAGAAAAGTTGCTTCTACTGCGGCAGTAAGGAGCACTGGATCCAAACCTGTCCGGAGAAGTCGGGAAACGCCTGTGTCTAGGTTCGCTCGGAGAGGTCAATCTAGACAAAAATAAATCCTCTTCATCCCTGCTGCTGTCGGTTTCAATCCTGCTCGGTAAGAACCGCCACTTCGAAATGGCCCAACTTGATTCTGGAGCAGCTGGGAATCTCGTGTCACAGGCTCTAGTAGAGAAGTATCACATTCCCACCAAACCTCTTGTTGAACCGGTATCTGTTGCTGCTGTGGATGGGGGCCTCCTACCTCGTCCCATACGACTTATCACCGAAGTCATAACCCTGCAGGTGGGAATGTTGCATTCTGAGAGCATCTCGTTTCATGTTTTACCTGGACTCTCTCATGCTTTCTTACTAGGTCTGCCTTGGCTCCAAAAACATGCACCTGTGCTCGACTGGCAGAATGGAGAGGTTCTTCGCTGGGGACAGGACTGTCATAAAACGTGTCTGGTGCCTGTTCATCCTGTCTATTCTTCTCCTACACCTGCTAATCTTCCTGGACTCCCGATTCCATATTGGTCATTTGCTGATGTCTTCAATAAAAAGGAAGCAGAGACATTACCCCCGCATAGACCATATGATTGCCCGATTGACCTGTTGCCCGGTACTACGCCTCCCCGTGGGCGTATTTACCCGTTGTCTGCTGCTGAGACCAGGTCGATGTCCGAATATATCGAGGAGAACTTAGCAAAGGGATTCATCCGGAAATCTACCTCCCCAGCGGGAGCAGGTTTCTTCTTCGTTAAAAAGAAAGACGGATCTCTCCGTCCCTGTATTGACTACAGAGGCCTAAATTCGATCACGGTGAAGAATAAGTACCCTCTTCCGCTCATTCCAGAACTGTTTGATCGTCTTAGAGGGGCTAGAGTCTTCACCAAACTAGATCTTCGTGGAGCATACAACCTGGTTCGTATCCGTCGAGGAGATGAATGGAAGACGGCATTCAACACCCGGGACGGCCACTACGAGTACTTGGTGATGCCCTTTGGTCTCTGTAATGCTCCAGCAGTCTTTCAGGAGTTGGTCAATGACATCTTCTGGGACCTCCTCTACTCCTGCGTTGTGGTGTACCTTGACGACATCTTGGTCTTCTCTCCGATCTTCAGTCTCACCGGAGGGATGTTCGTCAGGTTCTGCTCAGGCTCAGGCAGAATCACCTCTTCGCCAAATATGAGAAGTGCCTCTTTGAGCAGACATCGCTTCCGTTTCTGGGATACATTATCTCTCAAACAGGTCTACGAATGGATCCGGAGAAACTGTCTGCCATCGAGAAGTGGCCCCGACCGGAGGGGTTGAAGGCCATTCAGCGGTTCCTGGGATTTGCCAACTATTACCGTCTCTTCATACCGCACTTCTCTTCCAGGACTGCTCCAATCTCAGCGCTCACATCGCAAGGATGCTAACCCCAAACAGTGGACGACCGAAGCAGAGGAGGCCTTCCTTTCTCTGAAACAGGCCTTCTCTTCCGCTCCAGTGCTGCATTGCCGGATGGCAACAAGCAGTTCTTCCTGAAGGTGGACGCTTCCTGTGCTGGAGCCGGAGCGGTTCTTACCCAAAAATCGCCATCCGGAGGATGGTATCCTGCGGTTTCTTCTCCAAACTCTTCTCCTCCTCCGAGCGCAACTACTCCATAGGAGATCGAGAGTTATTGGCCATTAAGTTGGCATTGGAGGAGTGGCGTTACCTACTCGAAGGGGCTCTTCATCCGGTAATCATCTACACGGACCACAAAAATCTGGCATACCTCCAGCAGGCACAGAGACTTAATCCTCGCCAAGCCCGGTGGTCCTTGTTTTTTGCCCGCTTCGATTTTCTTTTGCATTTTCGCCCAGCTGACAAAAACGTCAAGGCGGATGCCTTGTCTCGGTCTTTCCTGGTGTCGGATCTCGAGGATGAGCCTAAACATATCATCGATCCCGCCAGAGTGATGCAGGTGGCTCCCGTGAGTCTAAATCGTCTCCCTCCTGGTAAGACGTTCGTATCAGAAACCGATCGGAAGAGAATCCTACATTGGGGTCACTCGTCTAAACTCGCTGGCCACGCTGGTCAAAAAAAGACCCTCCAACTCATTACCCGGCATTATTGGTGGCCTACCCTGCACAAAGACGTAATAGACTTTGTTTCTGCCTGTGTTTCCTGTGCCCGCAACAAAGTTCCGAGACACCTGCCTACCGGCCGTCTTCTTCCGCTTCCTGTACCCGCTGCCTCCTGGCAGCATATAGCCATGGACTTCATTACTGATCTTCCCGTCTCTGCTGGTTGTACAGTCATTTGGGTGGTCACTGACCGCTTTTCCAAGATGGCTCACTTCATTCCTCTGCCAGGTCTTCCGTCTGTACCCGAGTTGGCTAAAGACTTTATCCGCCACATCTTCCGTCTTCATGGTCTGCCTCGTCACATTGTGTCGGATCGTGGGGTTCAGTTCACCTCACGTTTCTGGAGAGCCACTTGTAAGTTGCTAGACGTCACCCTGGATTTTTCCTCCGCTTACCACCCACAGTCCAATGGACAAGTTGAACGAATAAAATCAGAATTTGACCAGTTATCTTCGACACTTCGTTAATGCCCACCATTCTGACTGGGTGGAGCTCCTGCCTTGGGCCGAATTCTCCTACAATAATCATGAGAGCGAATCTTCCACCAAGTCTCCGTTTTTTGTAGTCTTCGGTCAGCACCCTCGGATCCCTGTCCCTGTTTCCATCTCTGTGGACAATCCAGCTGCGGAATCTCTGGTTAGAGAATTCTCCTCCATCTGGGAGAGTACCCGGTCCGCACTCATTCAGTCATCCGAGCGCATGAAAAGACATGCTGACAAAAAACGTCTGGATCCTCCTCAATTCCGTCCTGGGGATAAGGTCTGGCTTTCGTCCAAATATGTTCGACTCAAAATTCCGTCCTACAAGTTAGGTCCTCGGTTCATCGGTCCTTTTGAGATCATCAGTCAGATCAATCCGGTGTCCTATAAATTGAAACTCCCGGCCAATTTGAGAATTCCTAATTCTTTTCATGTATCTCTCCTCAAACCTGTGGTTCTTAACTCTTTTTTTAAGTCTACAGGTACACCTCCTGCTCCAGTGTCTGCTGATGATGAATTTGAGGTAGAGAACATTCTGGCCACAAAAAGGGTAGGAAGAAAGACTTATTTTTTGGTGGATTGGAAGGGGTTTGGTCCTGAGGAGAGAACCTGGGAGCCTCGGGAGAACATCCATGCCCCTCTTATCCTAGCTAAATTTCTTTCTGGCCTAAAGAAGGGGGGGCCTAGAGGGGGGGGTACTGTAGCGCCCGCGTCCCTGCCTGCTGCCAGACAGGGACGTCGCTCTCCTCACCTGCGCTCAGCGTCCTCAGTGCTCCCAGCCTCTTCTGCGCCTATGGTGTCCTCCTTCCGCCCTGCTGGCCCGCGCTCTCCTTCCCTGCTACTGGCCTTAGGGCGCGCGCCCGCACCCTCCCCGCTCTTAAAGGAGCCGCGCGCATTTTCCAAATCAGTCTCCAGCCAATGCTGGAGGACTCCACCCTATATTAAGGGCTTCCTCCTTAATGTAGGTGCCCGAGCAATGTTGTTCCTGTGCAGTCTAACTCTGTTTCAGCCATCAGCTCCTGATTCCAGTTACCTGCCTGTTACCTGTCGGCTTGCCTGTCTGCCATCTGTCTGCAGTTCCATCCAGAGGTTCGGACGTCATCTGCAGAGATCCCCGGCTCTTGCCTGCTCACCTAGGAGCGATCATCTGCCATCCGACTGCAGCTCCATCCGGAAGTTCGGACATCATCTGCGGAGATCCCCGGCTCTTGCCTGCTCACCTGGGAGCGATCATCTGCCATCCGACTGCAGCTCCATCCGGAAGTTCGGACATCATCTGCAGAGATCCCCGGCTCTTGCCTGCTCACCTGGGAGCGATCATCTGCCATCCGACTGCAGCCTACCTGGAGGCTCCACCATATCAGGTCGTATATGCCTGCCCTGTTCTAGAGACTGCCTGGTCACTTGCTGTGACAACCTGCCTGTCCCAGAGACTGCCTTGGTCACTTGCCGTGACAACCTGCCTGTCCAGAGACTGCCTGGTCACTTGCCGTGACAACCTGCCTGTCCCAGAGACTGCCTTGGTCACTTGCCGTGACAACCTGCCTGTCCCAGAGACTGCCTTGGTCACTTGCCGTGACAACCTGCCTGTCCAGAGACTGCCTGGTCACTTGCCGTGACAACCTGCCTGTCCCAGAGACTGCCTTGGTCACTTGCTGTGACAACCTGCCTGTCCAGATACTGCCTGGTCACTTGCCGTGACAACCTGCCAGTCCCAGAGACTGCCTTGGTCACTTGCTGTGACAACCTGCCTGTCCAGAGACTGCCTGGTCACTTGTCGTGACAGCCTGCCTGTCCAGAGACTGCCTCGGTTACTTACCGTTACAACCTGCCTGCCCAGAGACTTCCTTGGTCACTGGCTGTGACAAACCTGCCTGTCCAGAGACTACCTATTTCCCCTGCCGTGATTCCCTGCCCTTTTCCCGGGTGCCACCGCTCTCTTACAAGTAAACCCTCTTGTATAATAAAGCTTTGTGGTTCCACCAACCTGACCTGTCTCGTCAGTAGTTCCACCCACCAGACCCGTTACACCCCCACATAGTATGATGACCCCATAGTGCTCCTTTACACATTATGTCCCCTCAGGCTGTAGAAGAGGATGCCGCATGGTGTGGGAGAAGGGGAAGGTAAGAAAAATCCTTTTTATAATTTACATTTGTTGGAGAAGAGTTGCAGAACAGAGACATTCTTACTAGTAGGGGCCAGGATGGGGACAATATTACAGGAAAGGGCCAGGATGCGGACAATATTACAGGAAGGGCCCAGGAAGAGGACATTATTAGAAGAAGGGGCCAGGATAGGGGAGATTATTATACGGAAGGGGCCAGGATGGGGGACATTGTTACAGGAGGGGGCCAGGATGGGGGACATTATTACACGAGGTGGCCAAAATGGAGGACAGTATTACAGGAAGGGGCCAGGATGGGGACAATATTACAGGAGGGGCCAGGATGGGGGACATTATTACAGGAGTGAGCCAGAATGAGGGACATTATTACAGGAGTGGGCCTGGATGGGGAACATAATTACAGGAAGGGGCCAGGATGGGGGACATTATTACAGGAGTGGGCCAGGATGGGGGACATTATTACAGGAAGGGACCAGAATGGGGGACGTTATTACAGGATAGGGGACATTATTCCATGGGGTAGGGGGCCAATACATATGTCTTCATAATTACAGGAAAGGGCCAGGATGGAGACAATATTACAGGAAGGGCCAGGATGGGGGACATTATTACAGGAGTGAGCCAGGATGGAGGGCATTATTGCAAGAAGGGGCCAGGATGGAGGACATTACTACAAGAGTGAGCCAGGATGGGGACATAATTACAGGAAGGGACCAGGAAGGGGGGAATTACTACAGGAAGAGGCCAAAATAGGGGACATTATTAAAGGAGGGGGCCAGGATGGGGGTACATTATTACAGGAGGAGGCCAGGATGGGGACATTATTACAGGAGTGGGCCTGGATAGGGGACATAATTACAGGAAGGGACCAGGAAGGGGGAATTACTACAGGAAGAGGCCAAAATAGGGGACATTATTAAAGGAGGGGGCCCGGATGGGGGGACATTATTACAGGAGGGGGCAAGGATGGGGGCCATTATTACAGGAAGAGGCCCAGAATGGTGGACATTATTACAGGAAGGGACCAGAATGGGGGACGTTATTGCAGGATAGGGGATAGTGGGTCAATACATATGTCTTCATAGGATCTGGAACGCTACAAGGGCACATGATCTGACGCAGGTTGGGGTCCAGGTCCAAATTTTGCACCAGGGCCCATCGGGCTCTAGTTACTCCATTAAATGTAGTGCTTGCAATCTGTATAGTAAATAGATAGTAAGCGTGCGCTTCTTGATAGACTGCAGAGATGGCCATTAATTAAGACAACAAACAGTAAACCATAGAATTTAAGAATCCACCACTTTCTTAAGAATAGAGAAGATTAAAAAAAACAAGCAAATTGCAAAAGTTCCTGGTTTTTGCAAGCACATTGCTATCCTAGAAAAGCCTTTTATTATTGGGAGGCTGAGGCAGAATCTGGCCGCCTGACCCTTTGATCAGAAAAGGTTACATATTTCTTCAGGTAAGTTAATCTTTGGGGGATTATCTGCTTCCCATTAATATTTTATTTACAGTGAATTATTGGAATATTTTCACCTTTATTAGAAATCTTATCTGCAGTCGTCAACATCTGATCAATGTCCCGCGGCAGCAGGAAGGGAGGATGTCAATGACTGAAAAAATCCAGAATGTGGTCAGCTCTTGGCCCCTGATAAAACTCGTAGGTTTATTTTAAGACCATCAGTCGTGTAAACCAGTGACTCTCGGGTGAACGTCTCCGTCCTGCGTCTCGGGTCGATGATAGGAAAAGTTTCATGAAAAGTAATGACTCACGGAACGTTCTCTTACTTTTTCTGCTTCGTCATCTGTTCCGTGCAGACCCCACAACCTCTTCATTAAGAAGACCGCACTCCAGGGAAATGTCGCCATAGTCATCTCTCTCTCATGCCGAATCTTCTCATCTCTATGGACGGACCTAAATTATGAGACTGAAAAATGTTGCGACTTTTTAAAGGGGCACTCCGGGCAAATCTGGAAAGTTGATTCATTAGGGTCATGTTACATCCTGAGGTCATAAATATTTCCTCCTGTTGAATAAAGAATTATCTGACATCTCCATAAGATATATATATATGTATATAAATAAGAGAGATCTTTATATTCTTTGTCATTTATAGTTTATATTAGCTTTGTGTGCCATCTTGATTACTAAATGTCTTGCCAGTTAGGACATACTGTATTTGCATGTCGCTCATTTTGTACTACCGCACCTAAAAAAAAACCTTTACATTCCAGCCAATTTTTTCTACCGATTTTAGAGTTAAAAATACCAGGTGGGATAGTATCTCCTAATGTAGGAGCACGTCTAGCTACCACATTAACACCTGAATCCAATATGTCAGCCAGTATTGCGTCCTCATATAAAGTCAGCAAACATTTAAAGATGATGTTTCTTAATTCATTAAATTGTGGGCTATTTCTCAGGCAGATGTATGGCTTATCCTTCATACTCAGTTCAGATACTGGTTGCCATTAGGATGGATTAAATCCTTCCTATCTTTATTTTTTACTATATTCTGTGCTCTTTTAACGCCCATGTAGGATAACTTCTTTTTTTTCAATTTTTCTTGTAACATCTCAGACTCACAGTTCATATCACTCTCTCAAGAGCAGTTTCTTTTTAAACGTGTATCTGCACCCACTGGTATTGATTTGAGAATATGCTTTGGATGGCTACTATTGGCATGAAGAATAGTGTTCCCACAGAGCGGTTTCTCATGCGTGTTACTCATAATTGATTGGTTCTCATGTCCAATCAGCTCCAAATCCAAGAATGAGTGAAGTATACTGTATGGATGATTATGAGGAATGCATTATACTGTATGGAGGACTATGTGGAGTGCATTATACTGTATGGAGGAATATGGGGAGTGTATTATACTGTATAGAGGACTATGGGGAGTGTATTATACTATATGGAGGACTATGTGGAGTGCATTATACTGTATGTAGGAATATGGGGAGTGTATTATACTGTATAGAGGACTATGGCGAGTGTATTATACTGTATGGAGGACTATGGGGAGTGCATTATACTGTATAGAGGACTATGGGGAGTGTATTATACTGTATAGAGGACTATGGGGAGTGCATTATACTGTATGTAGGAATATGGGGAGTGTATTATACTGTATAGAGGACTATGGGGAGTGTATTATACTGTATGTAGGACTATGGGGAGTGTATTATACTGTATAGAGGACTATGGGGAGTGTATTATACTGTATAGAGGACTATGGGGAGTGCATTATACTGTATGTAGGAATATGGGGAGTGTATTATACTGTATAGAGGACTATGGGGAGTGTATTATACTGTATGGAGGACTATGGGGAGTGCATTATACTGTATGTAGGAATATGGGGAGTGTATTATACTGTATAGAGGACTATGGCGAGTGTATTATACTGTATGGAGGACTATGTGGAGTGCATTATACTGTATGTAGGAATATGGGGAGTGTATTATACTGTATAGAGGACTATGGCGAGTGTATTATACTGTATGGAGGACTATGTGGAGTGCATTATACTGTATGTAGGAATATGGGGAGTGTATTATACTGTATAGAGGACTATGGCGAGTGTATTATACTATATGGAGGACTGTGTGGAGTGCATTATACTGTATGTAGTGTGGTACACCAAAGGGGGTCTTGATGGATGGGAGATATTTCTCCTAGCAGACTGGAGTTTGGTCAGGATTTTCCCTGATCTCAAGGACCTGTGATGAGGTAATTATCACGTGATCAGGTCAGCTGATGTGTACCTCACCTGAGGGTGTGGACTAGGCCTATAAAACAAGGAGCTGGTGTAGTTGGTGGGTGTGGAAGGAAGGAGTTTGGCTGGAGTCAGCCTGGAAGCTTGTTTTTTTTTACAGTGTGTCAGTGTGCACCAGGAAGCGAGTACCAGACCACCCGGAATGGCACCTGGCGGTCTCTGCTGTCCTGCAGCCGCTTAGTTAAGCCCGTCCCAAGCAAGGGTGAGTCTGGGACCAGTGGTTCTCCAAACTGGAGTGATTTATGTTCTGCTTTGATTTTGTTATCTGGACTTTTTGTTGAACCCGTTATTAAAACCACTGAACTTTGAACTAAAAGCCTGTGTGTATGCCTCATTACTGCGACCCGGCCCCTGCCTACCAGAGCGGATCCCTACAGTAGGAATATGGGGCGTGTATTATACTGCATGTAGGGATATGGGGAGTGTATTATACTGTATGGAGGACTCTGTGGAGTGCATTATACTGTATGTAGGAATATGGAGAGTGTATTATACTGTATGTAGGAATATGGAGAGTGTATTATACTGTATGGAGGACTATGGGGAGTGTATTATACTGTATGGAGGACTATGGGGAGTGTATTATACTGTATGTAGGAATATGGAGAGTGTATTATACTGTATGGAGGACTATGGGGAGTGTATTATACTGTATGTAGGAATATGGAGAGTGTATTATACTGTATGTAGGAATATGGGGAGTGTATTATACTGTATGGAGGAATATGGAGAGTGTATTATACTGTATGGAGGACTATGGGGAGTGTATTATACTGTATGTAGGAATATGGAGAGTGTATTATACTGTATGGAGGACTATGGGGAGTGTATTATACTGTATGTAGGAATATGGAGAGTGTATTATACTGTATGGAGGACTATGGGGAGTGTATTATACTGTATGTAGGAATATGGAGAGTGTATTATACTGTATGTAGGAATATGGGGAGTGTATTATACTGTATGTAGGAATATGGGAGTGTATTATACTGTATGTAGGAATATGGAGAGTGTATTATACTGTATGGAGGACTATGGGAGTGTATTATACTGTATATAGGAATATGGGGAGTGTATTATACTGTATGGAGGACTATGGGGAGTGTATTATACTGTATGTAGGAATATGGGGAGTGTATTATACTGTATGGAGGACTATGGGGAGTGTATTATACTGTATGTAGGAATATGGGGAGTGTATTATACTGTATGGAGGACTATGGGGAGTGTATTATACTGTATGGAGGACTATGGGGAGTGTATTATACTGTATGGTGGAGTATGGGGAGTGTATTATACTGTATGAAGGACTATGTGGAGTGCATTATACTGTATGTAGGAATATGGTAAGTGTATTATACTGTATGGGTGACTATGGGGAGTGTATTATACTATATGGAGGACTACGGGAGTGTATTATACTGTGTGGAGGACTATGTGGAGTGTATTATACTGTATAGAGGACTATAGGGAGTGTATTATACTGTATGGAGGACTATGGGGAGTGTATTATACTGTATGGAGGATTATGGGGAGTGTATTATGATATATGGAGGACTATGTGAAGTGAATTATACTGTACGTAGGAATATGAGGAGTGTATTATACTGTATGAAGGACTATGGGGAGTGTATTATACTGTATGGAGGACTATGGGGAGTGTATTATACTGTATGTAGGAATATGGGGAGTGTATTATACTGTATGGAGGACTATGGGGAGTGTATTATACTGTATGGAGGACTATGGGAGTGTATTATACTGTATGGTGGAGTATGGGGAGTGTATTATACTGTATGAAGGACTATGTGGAGTGCATTATACTGTATGTAGGAATATGGTAAGTGTATTATACTGTATGGGTGACTATGGGGAGTGTATTATACTATATGGAGGACTACGGGGAGTGTATTATACTGTGTGGAGGACTATGTGGAGTGTATTATACTGTATGGAGGACTATGAGGAGTGCAATATACTGTATAGAGGACTATAGGGAGTGTATTATACTGTATGGAGGACTATGGGGAGTGTATTATACTGTATGGAGGATTATGGGGAGTGTATTATGATATATGGAGGACTATGTGAAGTGAATTATACTGTACGTAGGAATATGAGGAGTGTATTATACTGTATGAAGGACTATGGGGAGTGTATTATACAGTCATGGACAAAAGTTTTGAGAATGACACAAATATTAATTTTTACAAAGTCTACTGCTTCACTTTTTCTAATGGCAATTTGCATATACTCCAGAATGTTAAAAAGAGTGATCAGCTTAACAGCAATTACTTGCAAAGTCAATATTTGGCTAGAAAATGAACTTTATCCCCCAAAACACATTTCAACATCATTGCAGCCCCGCCTTAAAAGGACCAGCTAACCTCTTTTCAGTGATTGCTCCATTAACACAGGTGTGGGTGTTGATGAGGACATGGCTGGAGATCAATCTGTCATGATTAAGTAAGAATGACACCACTGGACACTTTAAAAGGAGGCTGGTGCTTGGCATCATTGTTTCTCTTCTGTTAACCATGGTTATCTCTAAAGAAACACGTGCAGTCATCATTGCAATGCACAAAAATGGCCTAACAGTGAAGAGTATCGCAGCTAGAAAGATTGCACCTCAGTCAACAATCTATCGCATCATCAAGAACTTCAAGGAGAGAGGTTCCATTGTTGCCAAAAAGGCTCCAGGGCGCCCAAGAAAGACCAGCAAGCGCCAGGACCGTCTCTTAAAAGTGTTTCAGCTGCAGGATCGGGCTATCAGCAGTGCAGAGCTTGCTCAGAAATGGCAGCAGGCAGGTGTGAGTGCATCTGCACGCACTGTGAGGCGGAGACTCTTGGAGCAAGGCCTGGTCTCAAGGAGGGCAGCAAAGAAGCCACTTCTCTCCAGAAAAAACATCATGGACAGACTGATATTCTGCAAAAGGTACAGGCAGTGGACTGCTGAGGACTGGGGTAAAGTTATTTTCTCTGATGAATCCCCTTTTCGATTGTTTGGGACATCAGGAAAACGCCTCATTCGGAGAAGACAAGGTGAGCGCTACCACCAGTCTTGTCTCATGCCAACAGTTAAGCATCCTGAAACCATTCATGTGTGGGGTTGCTTCTCAGCCAAGGGAATCGGCTCTCTCACAGTCTTGCCTAAAAACACAGCCATGAATAAAGAATGGTACCAGAATGTCCTCCAAGAGCAACTTCTCCCAACCCTCCAAGAGCAGTTTGGCGATCAACAATGCCTTTTCCAGCATGATGGAGCACCTTGCCATAAAGCAAAGGTGATAACTAAATGGCTCAGGGAACAAAACATAGAGATTTTGGGTCCATGGCCTGGAAACTCCCCTGGAGAACTTGTGGTCAATCATCAAGAGACGGGTGGACAAACAAAAACCTAAAAATTCTGACAAAATGAAAGCATTGATTGTGGAAGAATGGACTGCTATCAGTCAGGATTTGGTCCAGAAGTTGATTGAGAGCATGCCAGGGAGAATTGCAGAGGTCCTGAAGAAGAAGGGTCAACACTGCAAATATTGACTTGCTGCATTAACTCATTCTAACTGTCAATATAAGCTTTTGTTACTCATATGTTTGCAATTATATTTCTGTCTGTGATAAAAACATCTGTCAAACACACATAAAAACCAGAGGGCAGCAGATCATGTGAAAATATAATATTTGTGTCATTCTCAAAACTTTTGCCCATGACTGTACTATGTGGATGACTATGGGGACTGTATTATACTGTATGGAGAACTATGGGGAGTGCATTTTACCTTATGGAGGACTAAGTGGAGTGCATTATACTGTATGAAGGACTATGGAATGTAGTTTACCATATGGAGGACTTTGGGAGTGTATTATGCTGTATGGAGGACTATGGGGAGTGCATTATACTATATGGAGGACTATGGGGAGTGTATTATAATATATTAAGGACTATGGGGGATGAATTATACTATATGGAGGACGGGGGGTGCATTATACAATATGGAGGACTATGAGGTGCATTATACAATATGGAGGACTATGGGGAGTGCATTATACTATAAGGAAGACTATGTGGAACACATTATGCTCTATAGAGGACTATGGGGAGTGTATTATACTATATGGATGACTATGGGGAGTGCATCATACTGTAAGGAGGGCTATAGGAAGTGCATAATACTGTATGGAGGACTATGGGTAGTGCATTTTACTGTATCGAGGGCTATGAGGGCTGCATTATACTGCATGGAAGACTATGTGGAGTGCATTATTCTATATGGTGGACTATGTGGAGCACATTATACTATATGGAAGACTATGGGGAGTGAATTATAACATATGGAGGAATATGGGAAGTGCATTATTCTGTATTGAGGACTATGGGGAGTGCATTATACTGTATGGAGGACTATGGGGAGTGCATTGTACTGTTTGGAGGATTATTGAGTGTATTATACTGTATGGAGGACTATGGGGAGCGTATTATACTATTTGAAGGACTATGGGGAGTGCATTATGCTATATGGAGGACTAAGAGGAGTATATTATACTGCATGGGGGATTATGGGGAGTGCATTATACTGTATCGAGGACTATGGGGAGTGCATTATACTGTATGGAGGACTATGGGAGTGCATTATACTATAAGGAGGACTATGTGGAGCACATTATGCTATATAGAGGACTATGGGGAGTGCATTATACTATATGGATCGATTATGGGGAGTGCATTATACTGTAAGGAGGGTTATGGGAAATGCATTATACTATATGGAGGACAACAGGGAGTGTATTATACTGAATAGAGGATTATGGGGTGTGCATTATACTGTTTGAAGGACTATGGGGAGTGTATTATACTGTACTGAGGACTATGGGGAGTGCATTATACTATATGGAGGACTATGGGGAGTATATTATACTACATGTAGGATTATGGGGAGTGCATTATACTGTATTGAGGGCTATGGGTGGTGCATTATACTGTATGTAGGACTATGGAGAATGTACTATACCATATGGAAGGCTACGTGGGATCTGTTATAATATTTGGAGGGCTATGTGGCAGAATTTTCACTGTATGCAAGCAATTATACAGTGTGAAGGTTTGTATGGGGTCCTTCATACTGTGTGGAGAAGTGTGGGGCCATTATAATGTACAGATGCTTCTCACAAAATTAGAATATTATCAAAAAGTTAATTTATTTCAGTTCAATACAAAAAGTGAAACATATATTATATAGAGTCATTACAAACAGAGTGATCTATTCTATAGAGACATTACACACAGAGTGATCTATTCTACAGAGTCATTACACACAGAGTGATCTATTCTATAGAGACATTACACACAGAGTGATTTATTCTATAGAGTCATTACAAACAGAGTGATCTATTCTATAGAGTCATTACAAACAGAGTGATCTATTCTATAGAGACATTACACACAGAGTGATCTATTCTACAGAGTCATTACACACAGAGTGATCTATTCTATAGAGTCATTACACACAGAGTGATCTATTCTATAGAGTCATTACACACAGAGTGATCTATTCTATAGAGACATTACACACAGTGATCTATTCTATAGAGACATTACACACAGTGATCTATTCTATAGAGTCATTACAAACAGAGTGATCTATTCTATAGAGACATTACACACAGAGTGATCTATTCTATAGAGTCATTACAAACAGAGTGATCTATTCTATATAGACATTACACACAGTGTGATCTATTCTATAGAGACATTACACACAGAGTGATCTATTCTATAGAGTCATTACACACAGAGTGATCTATTCTATAGAGTCATTACACACAGAGTGATCTATTCTAGAGTCATTACACACAGAGTGATCTATTCTATAGAGACATTACACACAGAGTGATCTATTCTATAGAGTCATTACACACAGAGTGATCTATTCTATAGAGTCATTACACACAGAGTGATCTATTCTATAGAGTCTTACCCAGTGATCTATTCTATAGAGACATTCACACAGTGATCTATTCTATAGAGACATTACACACAGAGTGATCTATTCTATATAGACATTACACACAGAGTGATCTATTCTATATGACATTACACACAGAGTGATCTATTCTAAGTCATACAACAGAGTGATCTATTTCACGTGCTTATTTCTGTTAATGTTTATGATTATGACTTACAGCCCATGAAATCCCAAGGTCTTTATCTCAGTAAATTAGAATAATTAACAAAAAACACCTGCAAAGGCTTTCTAAGTATTTAAAAAGGTCCCTTACTCTGTTTCAGTAGGCTCCACAATCATGGGGAAGACTTCTGACTTGACAGATGTCCAGCAGGCAGTCATTGACACACTCCACAAGGAAGGTAAGCCACAAAAGGTCATTGCTATATCACCTGGTCTGTCATTATAGGATGTCATTTTAAGGATAACAATTGAAATATGCCAGAAGAATAACTTCCTGCTGTAGTTGCTTCATTGTTATTATTGCTATGCTTCACTATTGCTATCAATCTGACAATCGATCTGCTTCATCCTCAGGTATGTGTCCTGACTGCAATACCATCATCACCCATCTTTCCTGAACCCCAATCACCCCAGTATCTGTCTATTAATGGTATGTGTCCTGACTGCAATACCTCATCACCCATCTTTCCTGAACCCCAATCACCCAGTATCTGTCTGCTATCAATGGTATGTGTCCTGACTGCAATACCATCATCACCCATCTTTCCTGAACCCCAATCACCCCACTATCTGTCTGCTATCAATGGTATGTGTCCTGACTGCAATACCATCATCACCCATCTTTCTGAACCCCAATCACCCCAGTATCTGTCTGCTATCAATGGTATGTGTCCTGACTGCAATACCATCATCACCCATCTTTCCTGAACCCCAATCACCCCAGTATCTGTCTGCTATCAATGGTATGTGTCCTGACTGCAATACCATCATCACCCATCTTTCCTGAACCCCAATCACCCTAGTATCTGTCTGCTATCAATGGTATGTGTCCTGACTGCAATACCATCATCACCCATCTTTCCTGAACCCCAATCACCCCAGTATCTGTCTGCTATCAATGGTATTAGTCCTGACCGCATTACCATCATCACCCATCTTTCCTGAACCCAATCACCCCAGTATCTGTCTGCTATCAATGGTATGTGTCCTGACTGCAATACCATCATCACCCATCTTTCCTGAACCCCAATCACTCCTGTATCTGTCTATCAATGCTTTATCTGTCCTTTTGGATCTGACTATTTCCTTTTTTTTTCTTTCTTTCCTTCCTGACTTCTAATTAATCCTCCTGTGTGTGTGACAGTCTCCATGCTGCCTCCTCCTGTTCTCACCTGGCCTGTTTGATTGCATTTGCTTATATAAAAATTCAGAGCCACTGGTCTATCTCGACTGGTCTGTCATTATAAGGTGTCGTTTAAGGTAACAATTGAAAATATGCAGAAATGAGCAGAAGTGACCAGAGGTATCACTAAACTCTGTCTAAATTTACTAAATTTCTTGTTCGCTCCACAATTACTTTTACATGCTGACATATGCTGTAATGTTTTGCCCCATTACTCTAATCTCCTTCGCTATCCACACCCAGCACTCTCTAACCAAGTAAAATCTCTCCTTTCCTCTTGCCCCACACTGACTCCCCGTGACCTGCTCTCAACTCAGATCTCTCCTAATAACACACAACAATCGCCACTCTCCTTCTCCCCTGCTCTGCCTCTCCTGCTTCTCCTCATGATGGTGACATATCTCCAATCCTGGACCCCACAGCTCATACCTTCCATTATTACCCTTCTATCGCTCGCAATCCAATTAAAACCGAATCTTTCCAACCTCAATAGTGCCCTTGACGCCACACTCAGCTCCTCTCTCTGGATCATCTGGAATGCCCACTCTGTCTGCAATAAATCCATGTGATTCACGACCTCTTTACTCTCAAAATTTTTCCTTCCTGGCCTCACTGAAACATGACTGACACCTCGACACGCCTCCCTGCTGCGCTTGCTATGGCGGCCTCCACTTCACCCACACTCCTCGCCCTGGCAAGACTGGTGGAGGATGGCCTTCATCTTTCTTCCAACTGCACCTTCAACCCAATCCACTCTTCGCTCCTTGTCCTCCCTCTTTGAAGTCACTCTGTCGGGATCTACTCTCCTTCCAACCTCCAAGTGGCTTCATATACGACCTCCAGGCCCAACACTGCCTTCATGGACCAATCTTACATGGCTCTTCACTTTCTCTCTGCTAACATTCCCACCATCATCATGGGTGACTTCACATCCATTGACACCCACCAGTCGGCAGCTTCAAACTCCTGGCCTTACTTCTCCTTTGGACTTATCCAGTGGTCTCCTCAGCCACCCACACAGACGAATAATTAACCTGGTCTTCATAACTATATACAGTAGATGCAGGTTATACAGCTGTACTATATAATTATATACAGGAGATGCCAGTTTATACCAGTGTACATATATAATTATATAAGGAGATGCCAGGTTTATACGACTGTACATATATAATTATATACCGAAGATGCCCAGGTTATACCGACTGTACATATATAATTATATAATGAAGATGCCCAGGTTATAACGGTTGTACATATATAATTATATACAGGAGATGCCAGGTTATACCGCTGTACATATATAATTATAGGAGGTGCCCAGGATTATACCAGCTGTACATATATAATTATATACAGGAGATGCCCAGGTTATACCAGCTGTACATATATAATTACAGGAGGTGCCCAGGTTATACCAGCTGTACATATATAATTATATACAGGAGATGCCCAGGTTATACCAGCTGTACATATAATTAAGGGGTGCCAGGTTATACAGTGTACATACTATTTTACGGAGATGCCCAGGTTATACCAGCTGTACATATATAATTATACACAGGAGATACCCAGGTTATACCAGCTGTACATATATAATTATACACAGGAGATGCCCAAATTATACCAGCTGTACATATATAATTATAACCTGGAGATGCCCAGATTATACCAGCTGTACATACATAATTATATACAGGAGATACCAGGTTATACCAGCTGTACATATATAATTATATACAGGAGATGCCCAGGTTATACCAGCTGTACATATATAATTATATACAGGAGATGCCCAGGTTATACCAGCTGTACATATATAATTATATACAGGAGATGCCAGGTTATACCAGCTGTACATATATAATTATATACAGGAGATGACCAGGTTATACCAACTGTACATATATAATTATATACAGGAGATGACCAGGTTATACCAACTGTACATATATAGTTATATACAGGAGATGCCCAGGTTATACCAGCTGTACATATATAATTATATAGAGAAGATGCACAGGTTATAACTGCTGTACATATATAATTATACACAGGAGATACCCAGGTTATACCGGCTGTACATATATAATTATAACCTGGAGATGCCCAGATTATACCAGCTGTACATACATAATTATATACAGGAGATACCCAGGTTATACCAGCTGTACATATATAATTATATACAGGAGATGCCCAGGTTATACCAGCTGTACATATATAATTATATACAGGAAGATGCCAGGTTATACCAGCTGTACATATATAATTATATACAGGAGATACCCAGGTTATACCAGCTGTACATATATAATTATATACAGGAGATACCAGGTTATACCGGCTGTACATATATAATTATATACAGGAGATACCCAGGTTATAACAGCTGAGCATATATAATTACAGGAGGTGCCCAGGTTATACCGGCTGTACATATATAATTTTATACAGGAGATGTCCAGGTTATACCGGCTGTACATATATAATTGTATACAGGAGATGCCCAGGTTATACCTGCTAAACATATATATATATATATATATATGTATATATATATATATATATATATATACAGGAGATACCCAGGTTATACCAGCATAGTCCTTATCACAATATACATGGAGATGTGTGACTGGTTATGAGTCAATATCAGATTATGTGCGGTAATCCGTATAGTAATGCCCTTGATGTCTCTTCTAATAGACTGAATATCCTATAAGTGGAATTAGTTTAGGATTTTGCTCCTTTGAAGTCTCATCTGGTTTCATGTCATATAAGGTTTTTATTTAAGGAGAATCAGCAATTTTGAAGACTCGTTCTGTAGAAGGCAAGCGGTGTGTGACCTGCCACGTTCTGTCTCCTGTGAGACGCCGCTCTGCAGACGGTGGAGGTGGAACATCTCCGGATTTCACAAGATCTTTTCTAGATTTTAATAGACCTGGACGTCCCGATAAATTAGAGAGAGAAAAACAAACTGCAACCTGCAGCCTCCAAAATATTCACTTCTGTGGTGTTTAGACCTTTATCTTTAGGTTGTTTATTCTTCCCCATTTTTGCAGCGAGCAATCATCTTCGCTTCATTCATTTTCAATCCATTTCGTATGTTTTTTGCAGCCTGATCCAAGTTTTAGATTTCCCTCTTCCGGGATTGCCTCTCCCAGTAATATAGGCTGGATGCAATGTCTGTGTCTGCTTTCATTTTTAGCTCATATATCAGCACAGCTTCTATCCTGAAAGTATTTCCTCTCCATGTGAATTCCACCTTTTCTTATGTCTGATTTTCTCCACACTCCTCCCTGACACTTTAGAAGGGAAGATCAGGGAACGCTTCATAACGTATTAGGGGATCTGAAACATCTGTAATATTTTTTGCAGATTTCTCCTCTAGATAAAGAACTTAGATAAATTCTGCAGCAGGAAAATGGTGGGACATTTTTAATGAAGAATATTTAGAAACTGGAAATAGGCCCGATGCTATTGCATCGGGAGTGCGGTGAAATGAACATCTGTGTATGCTTAGTGGTGCTAACACCGCCGGGAGATCGGCAATAACGCTACCAGCTGATAGATCGGCAACTCGGCTGCGGGCGACCAATCACATCAGCTGCTAGCGGTATTCAAATCCCCCGCCAATACCGCTAGCAGCTGATTGGTCGTCAGCCTTGGCGGGGGATTCAAATCCCGCACAGCACCGCTCATTGGCTGAGCTGCCGCCGGCAGAGTCAATGAGCGGCGCGGATTCAAATCCCCTGCCAAAGCTGCGCGGCACCGCTCAGCCAATGAGTGGTGCTGTGCAGGATTTGAGAGGTGCGGGATTCAAATCCCCCGCCAAAGCTACGCGGCACCGTTCATTGGCGGCTCAGCCAATGAGTGGCTCGGGATTCAAATCCTCCGCCCTGCCGGCTGAGCGAATGAGCGGTGCCGCACGGGATTTGAATCCCCCGCCAAAGCCGCGCAGCCAGGGGCGGCTCAGTCAATGAGCGGTGCCGCGCGGCTTTGGCGGGGGATTTGAGGTTATGTGCACACGTTGCAAATTTGACTGCTGGATTTTCTGCACAAAAACAGGACCTCTTTGCAGAAAACGCAGATGCTTTTTTGATGCGTTTTTTCATGCGGATTTGTATGCGTTTTTGTAAGCTAAATAAAGATAAGTTGTTATTTAACAAAAAAAGGTTTGCGACATCATTTCTTGTCCAACCTCCTCTTTTACATTTGTCCAACCCATGCTCCATTACACACACAGATAGAAGATAGATAGATAGATAGACAGATAGATAGATAGATAGATAGATAGATAGATAGATAGATACAGTTAGGTCCATAAATATTTGGACAGAGACAAATTTATGTAATTTTGGTTCTAGACATTACCACAATGAATTTGAAACAAAACAAATCAGATGCAGTTGAAGTTCAGACTTTCAGCTTTCATTTGAGGGTATCCACATTAACATTGGATGAAGGGTTTAGGAGTTTCAGCTCCTTAACATGTGCCACCCTGTTTTTAAAGGGACCAAAAGTAATTGGACAGATTAAATAATTGTAAATAAAATGTTCATTTCTAGTACTTGGTTGAAAACCCTTTGTTAGCAATGACTGCCTGAAGTCTTGAACTCATGGACATCACCAGACACTGTGTTTCCTTCTTTTTGATGCTCTGCCAGGCCTTCACCGCGGTGGTTTTCAGTTGTTGTTTGTTTGTGGCCTTTCTGTCTGAAGTTTAGTCTTTAACAAGTGAAATGCATGTTCAATTGGGTTGAGATCAGGTGACTGACTTGGCCATTCAAGAATATTCCACTTCTTTGCTTTAATAAACTCCTGGGTTGCTTTGGCTTTATGTTTTGGGTCATTGTCCATCTGTAGTATGAAACGACGACAATCAGTTTGGCTGCATTTGGCTGGATCTGAGCACACAGTATGGCTCTGAAGACCTCAGAATTCATTCGGCTGCTTCTGTCCTGTGTCACATCATCAATAAACACTAGTGACCCAGTGCCACTGGCAGCCATGCATGCCCAAGCCATCACACTGCTTCCGCCATGTTTTACAGATGATGTGGTATGCTTTGGATCATGAGCTGTACCACGCCTTCGCCATACTTTTCTCTTTCCATCATTCTAGTAGAGGTTGATCTTGGTTTCATCTGTCCACAGAATGTTCTTCCAGAACTGTGCTGCTTTTTTAGATGTTTTTTAGCAAAGTCCAGCCTAGCCTTTTTATTCTTGATTCTTATGAGTGGCTTGCACCGTGCAGTGAACCCTCTGTATTTACTTTCATGCAGTCTTCTCTTTATGGTAGATTTGCATATTGATACGCCTACCTCCTGGAGAGTGGTGTTCACTTGGTTGGCTGTTGTGAAGGGGTTTCTCTTCACCATGGAGAGTATTCTGCGATCATCCACCACTGTTGTCTTCCGTGGGCGCCCAGGTCTTTTTGGATTGATGAGTTCACCAGTGCTTTCTTTCTTTCTCAGAATGTACCAAACTGTAGATTTTGCCACTCCTAAAGTTGTAGCAATTTCTCGGATGGGTTTTTTCTGTTTTTTTGCAGCTTAAGGATGGTGTAATGTATGTAGTACAGTTCATATAGCGTCTTGTGCTTGGGTGCGATGAAAATACATGAGACACAGGTTTGATATAGAAAGTCTTGTATTACTTCATACAAGTTGGCAAAAATAGTCACACAGTTTGCAGACACAGAAGCAGGAGACACAGCAGGCCAGAGTAATCTAAGCTCAGCAATCACTCTCCACAACAGGTTCAGGATCTTCTTCTCTGTTACCGTAAGTCCATGCAAACGTGGGTCTTTCAAAGAGCAGGGTTCAGAGTCCACAAGTGCTTCAGAGTTCCTCAGTAGGAATAGCTGGAGCACAAGGTCCAAGGCCCCATGAGTCAGGTCACAGGTTCACCGCAGGCTAGATTCTGAAGCACTGATTGCTCAGCTGTGGCTGCTTAAGAAGCAAAAGGAGAGAATCAGGGCGGGAACATGCAAGCTGGAAACTCCATTTTGACTGAGGGCAAGATAGCTGCAGCAAGACAGAAAGTAAAATGGCTGACGAACAAACTGAGTTTCAGGAACATGTACACAGAACCTTACATTACTCCCCCCTTAGGGACAACCTCCGGATGACCTCAGGCCAGGCTTGTGTGGGTACCTCTGATGAAACTGACGGAGCAAGCGAGGAGCATTAACGTTATTGACTGGTTCCCATGAGTTGTCCTCCACTGGGTAGCCCTGCCATTTAATCAGATATTGTAACTGATTTCTATACAACCTGGAATCTAAAATCCTTTCCACCACAAATTCTTCCTGACCATCGACTAGCACTGGGTCAGGGCAAGGAGAAGAACGTCCAGGAAACGTATTGGGTGTCGCAGCCTTTAGTAGGGATACATGAAAGACAGGGTGAATTCTCATAGTTCTGGGCAGTTGAAGACGACAAGCAACGGCACTTATAATTTTACTGATTTTATAGGGTCCAATGTACTTATGTCCCAACTTAGACGATGGAATCCTTAACTTAAGATTTCTGGTTGACAGCCAGACCAAGTCTCCTACCTTGAAAGCTGGTGCAGGTTTACGAAATTTATCTGCTGCTTTCTTGTACCTTTCCTGAGCCGATTCCAGATTCTCCTTTAGAAGATCCATATTCTTCTGTAAAGACGTGATTCTTTCAGCCACTGCTGGTAAAGGCGTTTCTATGGGAAATCGTGGTAGAATGTTAGGATGATAACCTAGATTAGAGTAAAAAGGAGACTGCTTAGTGGAGGCACTCTGAGAGATGTTATACGAGAACTCAGCTAATGGAAGTAGATCCACCCAATCATCCTGTAGGTGGCAGATAAAGCAGCGGAGATACTGCTCCAGGGTTTGATTGGTTCGTTCGGTCTGTCCATTAGTCTGGGGATGAAAAGCAGAAGAAAGGTTTACTTTAATGTCCAATGCTGCACAGAAATTTTGCCAAAACCTAGAAGTGAATTGCACCCCTCGATCCGAAATAACCTCATCTGGTACTCCATGTAAGCGAAACACATCTTTAATCATCAAATCTGATGTCTGTTTTGCAGTGGGTAAGCCGACACAAGGGATAAAATGAGCTGCCTTTGTTAGACGGTCAACCACCACTAGAATGGTGTTCTTCCCTTGAGAGGTTGGTAACTCCACAATGAAGTCCATAGAAATGGATCCCCACGGGCGGGACGGGGTGGGAAGAGGCTGTAACAGACCAGTTGGTGAGGAGCGAGGTGTTTTGCATCTTGCACAGACTTCACATGAAGTGACATAGTTTAAAACATCCTTCCTGCAAGTGGGCCACCAAAAGAAACGAGAGAGAAATTCCTGTGTCTTTAGAATTCCTCTATGCCCAGCTATCTTGGAATCGTGAATGAGTTGCAATACTCTCAATCTGACTGTTTCAGGAATATACAGGCGTTGTCCCTGAATCCACACACCATTCTTAAAGACAAGACTTACGTCCCTTGGGGGTTGTGCCAAAAAGGAATCCGCATGGTATGCTTCCTTGATGTCCTTAAGTAGGTCTTGATTATGAATTACTCCTAGGAATCTAGAGTCAGGAAGAATAGTCTTAGGAGGAGTAATTGGACGTGTCTCTGCTGAGTAAATCCTAGAGAGTGCATCAGCCTTTCCATTGCGCGATCCTGGTCTATAAGAAATGATAAAATTAAATTGGTTTAAGAAAAGATTCCAGCGAGCCTGGCGAGGAGTCAGGCACTTAGCCGACCTGATAAACTCAAGGTTACGATGATCTGTCAGGACGACTATTTGCTGTGCAGCTCCCTGAAGAAGGTGTCTCCATTCCTTGAAGGCGGCAATAATGGCCAACAACTCTCTATTGCCCACATCGTAGTTCCTCTCAGCCGAAGACAACTGCTGGGAAAAGAAGGCACAGGGATGCAAGACATTCTTCTCACCTGTTCTCTGAGAGAGTATAGCTCCAACGGCACAGTCTGAAGCATCCACCTCTATTATGAAGGCAAGCTCGGGGTTGGGATGTACTAGGATAGGTGCAGTGGTAAATTTATCTTTTAGACGGGAAAATGCTTCCTGGGCTTGGGGAGTCCAGGAGAACCTAGACTCTTTCCGGGTAAGTTGGGTGATAGGTGACACTACCTCAGAGAAATTTCTAATGAAACGTCTATAGAAGTTGGCAAACCCGATGAAGCGCTGTACCTCCTTCACATTTCTAGGACTTGGCCAATCCTTGATGGCTTGGGTTTTGCTTCCATCCATACTAATTCCTTGTGTAGACAGTACATACCCCAGAAATTGAATTTCGGTCCTATGGAATTCACACTTTTCAAGTTTGATGTAAAGATGATTTTGTCTTAGACGTTCCAAGACCATTCTCACATGTCCATGATGTTCCTCTGTGGAGTTAGAAAAAATTAGAATATCATCCAAATAAATTACCACGAATGTATCTAGGAGATCCCTGAAGATGTCATTCACCAAGTGTTGGAAAGTGGCTGGGGCGGTACTCAGACCAAAAGGCATAACTAGATATTCAAAGTGTCCATAGCGTGACCTGAATGCAGTCTTCCATTCATCCCCAGGTCTAATACGGACTAAGTTATAGGCCCCACGAAGATCTAGTTTAGAGAAAATTTTGGCATGTCGCACTCTCTCCAATAACTCAGGGATTAAAGACAATGGATAACGGTTTCTAATAGTAACCTTATTGAGTTCCCTATAGTCTACGCATGGTCTCAGAGATCCATCTTTCTTCTTTACAAAGAAGATGGGTGCACCTGCAGGAGATGAAGAGGGGCGTATGAAGCCCTTGGCTAGATTTTCGTCTATGTAATCCTTTAAAGCCTTTAGCTCGGGCCCCGCCAGGGGGTAGATCTTACCAAAAGGTATCTCTGCTCCAGGCAATAATTCAATTGGACAATCATATGGACGGTGAGGAGGAAGCTGGTCAGCGTTCTTCTTGTCACATAAATCCACATAGTCCTGGTATACAGCTGGTAGTTCAGGGACTGACATGGTTCCTTTAGGAACAGAGCAAGCTGAAACTTTTGGACTCATCTGTTTCTCTGGAAAGTGTAATTCCTTGGTCTCCCAGTTAATGGTAGGATTCTGAGCCTGCAGCCATGGTTGAAATAAAAGCATCAAGGTGATTCAAACAATCATCCTCAGTCTCAATCAGAGGGTTTGCCCACATCAAAGCCTTGTTGGTAAGCAACATAATTATAGTAAGCACCTTAGATTGTTCAGTGGGAAATTGTGAAGCATGTGCAGAAAAAAAAAGTTGCATTGATTAATAAATCCCCTGAATTTCTCACGTTCACCGCCAAAACGAAAAGGGGGCAACTTGGGAATCCCAGAACTCGGGGCTACGGCAGGAGCCTGGACTCGCTCCTCTAGAACTTCAATCCTGGCTCGCAAATCCTGGGCAGTCTGTCCAAACACTTGCAAATTGTGATTAGTGAGGTCCTGTAGGTTTGTAAAACGGGTTTTTATAGTCTGTAAATCTGCAAGGATATTATCAGTCACTCCGCAAAGTTCCTTTATGCGGGCCTCCATTTTCCAGATCTTTTAAGACAGGAGTACTGGAAGAAGAGGAGAGGAGAAAAAAAAAACAATAGTGTTTACCTGTGGTAACACTGCAGAGAGAAAAAAAAATTAAGGGAACTGCTCACCTGGAATGGTTGTGAGAAGTCACAACCACTATCATCACAGAAAGTTCACCCGGACATCTGATATCCACAGTTACAGCAGACAAAAAAGAGAAAAGAGAAAAAAAAAAACAATAGTGTTTACCTGTGGTAACACTGCAGAAAAAAAAAACACTTAAGGGAATTGCTCACCTGGAATGGTTGTGAGAAGTCACAACCACTGTCATCACAGAAAGTACAACCGGACATCCGATATCCACAGTTACAGCAGACACAGCCTTTCCAGACCCAGCAGACACTAACGTTTTGGCTTCAGAATCTTGTAATGTATGTAGTACAGTTCATATAGCGTCTTGTGCTTGGGTGCGATGAAAATACATGAGACACAGGTTTGATATAGAAAGTCTTGTATTACTTCATACAAGTTGGCAAAAATAGTCACACAGTTTGCAGACACAGAAGCAGGAGACACAGCAGGCCAGAGTAATCTAAGCTCAGCAATCACTCTCCACAACAGGTTCAGGATCTTCTTCTCTGTTACCGTAAGTCCATGCAAACGTGGATTTATCAAATAGCAGGGTTCAGAGTCCACAAGTGCTTCAGAGCTCCTCAGTAGGAATAGCTGGAGCACAAGGTCCAAGGCCCCAGGAGTCAGGTCACAGGTTCACCGCAGGCTAGATTCTGAAGCACTGATTGCTCAGCTGTGGCTGCTTAAGAAGCAAAAGGAGAGAATCAGGACGGGAACATGCAAGCTGGAAACTCCATTTTGACTGAGGGCAAGATAGCTGAAGCAAGACAGAAAGTAAAATGGCTGACGAACAAACTGAGTTTCAGGAACATGTACACAGAACCTTACAGATGGCTTGTTTCATCTGCATGGAGAGCTCCTTTGACCGCATGTTTCCTTCACAGCTAAACCTTCCAAATGCAAACACCACACCTCAAATCAACCCAGCCCTTTTATCTGCTTAATTGAGAATGATATAATGAAGGGATTGCCCACACCTGTCCATGAAATAGCCTTGGAGTCAATTGTCCAATTACTTTTGGTCCCTTTAAAAACAGGGTGGCACATGTTAAGGAGCTGAAACTCCTAAACCCTTCATCCAATTTTAATGTGGATACCCTCAAATGAAAGCTGAAAGTCTGAACTTCAACTGCATCTGATTTGTTTTGTTTCAAATTCATTGTGGTAATGTCTAGAACCAAAATTAGATAAATGTTGTCTCTGTCCAAATATTTATGGACCTAACTGTAGATGGATAGAAAATAGATAGATAGATATTACATAGATAATAGATAGATAGAATGGTACATAAATAGTTAAAGACATGCGCACACACACACAAAATCTTCACATAATAGTGTTAATTAAAAAAAAAATGGCGTGGGCTCCCGCGCAATTTTCTGCACCAAAGGGGGAAAGCCGATGACTCAGGCCAATATTTCTAGCCTGGGAAGGGGTTAATACCCATGGAGCTTCCCAGGCTATAAATATCAGCCCACAGCTAGCCTTTACTGGCTATTAAAATAAAAAATGATGTGGGTCCCCCAGTAATTTATAGCCAGAAAGGCTGCGCAGACAGCTGCGGGCTGATATTCATAGCCTAGGAAGGAGGCATGGATATTGGCGCACCCCCCTGGCTAAAAATACCAGCATCCAGCCGCCCCAGAATTGGCGCATCTGTGCTATGCGCCAATTCCGGCACTTAGCCACTCTCTTCCCACTCCCCTGTAGCGGTGGGATATGGGGTAATAAGGGGTTAATATCACCTTGCTATTGTAAGGTGACATTAAGCCCCGTTAATAATGGAGAGGCGTCAATAAGACGCCTCTCCATTATTAATCTTATATTAATAAAGGGTTAAAAAAAAACACACGCATAAGAATAAAGTATTTTAATGAAATAAAACACAACACGGTTTTCATATCTTTATTACACGCTCAGATCCAAGCGACGCCCTAGTTCTCCTGTAATAAAAAGTAAAATAATAAAACAACCGTATAATCCCTGTCCGACACAGTCCAATTAATAACGAATGTCCCACGACGGTCTCCCCTATAGAACAGTGACATCAGGTGATGCCACTGCTCTGTAGGGCCTCCCAGTGATGCACTGACAGGAGACAATGGGTTCTGCAGTGCATCACTGAGGTTACCTGAGTTCATTCTCTCACTTTATGGCAATGCTGCGTGGGAATTTTCTCACCAAGCATTGCCAGTGAGAGAATGAACGAAAGTGACGTCATTCTCTCCTGGCATCTGAGCGATACACACAGCGGAGGATTACCTCCACTGTCAGTGTATCGCAGGAGCGGTGTAGAGCGCTGACCATCACACAATGTCAGTGTTCTACACCGGAGATCGTCGTGGGACACTCGTTATTATCTGGACTACGGTGGAAAGGTGATGTATAGGTTGCTTTATTATTTTATCTTTATTACAGGAGACGATGGCATCGGGGATTAGGTGATTGGTGAGTATATACTCTATGTTATGTGTTGTATGTTATATGTATGTTCTGTATGTTATGTGTTGTATGTTATATGTATGTTCTGTATGTTATGTGTTGTATGTTATATGTATGTTCTGTATGTTATGTGTTATATGTATGTTATATGTATGTACTGTATGTTATGTGTTGTATGTTATGTGTATGTACAGTATGTTATGTGTTGTATGTTATATGTATGTTCTGTATGTTATGTGTTGTGTTATATGTCTGTTATGTGTTATATGTATGTTCTGTGTTATACGTATGTTCTGTATGTTATGTGTTGTATGTTATATGTATGTTCTGTATGTTATGTGTTGTATGTTTTATGTATGTTCTGTATGTTATGTGTTATATGTATGTTATGTGTTATATGTTGTATGTTCTGTATGTAATGTATGTTTTTTTTTACATTCAACACATTAGCCAGATGATGGGACTACTACTGTCCCATCATTGGCTAATGTGTCAGTCACTGTCAGTGTAGCAGGCATAGCCAGATGGGACTTGCAGTCCCATCGGACGATGCCTGCATACACACACACACACACACACACAGCCAGCAGAGCCCCGCACACACACCCGCAGACCCCCACACACACACATACCAAAGCAGGGCGGCACCGCTCAGCCAATGGCGGGGTATTTGAATCCCGCGCTGCTCATTGGCTGAGCCGGTGGGCGGCTCAGCCAATGAGTGGTGCCGGCGCGGCTTTGGCGGAGGATTTGAATCCCACGCCGTTCATTGGCTGAGCCAGCAGGCGGCTCAGCCAATGAGCGGTGCACGCGCGGCTTTGGCGGGGGATTTGAATCCCGCACGGCACCACTCATCAGCTCAGCCAATGAGCGGTGCACGCGCGGATTTGCCGGGAGATATGAATCCCGGCCGCCATATCGGAATACCCATAACTTGGGTGTTCCAATATGGTGGTCGGCGTACTTCCGGTCGCGGTGCATTGTGGAAGCGACACAAGCTCTGGAAGTGTGTGACAGAATTTATTGGTAATTATATTAGATATATCTCAATTTGCATTCAGGAGGTAAATGCTTCACTGAAGTAAATGGGACTGGATGCCGGTCCTGCACCACCGGGTGATAAGGAGAATGGAGCGCAGCTCCGTAGTAAGGGTGTGGTCCCAAAATTCTTAGGATTGCTGAGGGCCCGATCCTGAGAGTATAGTGATATGAGATCTATAATAAGATGGGTATGTTCCTTAAATTATTATATCATTTAAAGTTGATAAAAATAATGTGTTTTAATCAATAATCAGGATCTGCTTGCTGTCAGTTAATGAGAACACTGTTGGTTACATTCAGAGACAGTAACCATGTACATCGTCAGCCCAGCTTTCAGGTTATATCCAGTCTTAGCTGTATCAACAGCCGCCATACACATCTCTGATAGCTTGCTACTATGTATTGTCTGGGGTCTGGGCTGTTTAGCTCACAGAGCATTGTCTATACTGGATACAATTGTATCCATTTCTCAGCTATATTTACACACATCTCTGATAGTTGTAATGTATTGTAATGTATTGTCATGGGTTTATTGCGACAGAGCAGAGAGGAACCAGAGGACCGCAGCGTCTGATTTTTGCTACTCCTGCACTGATTAGAATCCCTTGACCTTCATTTTAAATGATGTAAGTTTCTTTTAGCAGCGCAGGAGTTAACCTGCTCATTTGAGAGCTCCTGGAAGCTTTCCTGCATTAAGGCTCTCAGCTGTTCACTGTTAGCCACTCCCATCTCCTATATAATCTGGGTCCTGGCTAGCACTCATTGTCAGAGTTAGCTTTTGCTGCATGGCTGGAGGTTGTGGTTGGTTGTTATTGGAGAAGGCACTTGGTGGATTTATCTGTGACTGTTGCTAGGTTTTGGGTGATACTTCCCCTCCTTCTACTACTCTGGTTTTACCCCATCCTCCCTCCCTGATGTTTACCTCTGTTTTCTGTGTGAGTATATTTGTATGATTTGGTATTTTTCATTACCACTGTTTGTATTACTTTGTTATTCTGGTTAGTGTATTACAGTACACTACTACTCCCCTCTTCCCTGGGTGGTGAAAGGTGTAACGTCTCGGCCGGCAGGTCCCGTCTCCAAAGTGTTGGAAGATAGTGCCCCGCCGGTTCATAGACATCCCCCGGGTCCCTACAATGCTTCTCACCCTGTCCACGTTCCAGCGGCGCTCGTCCCGGCTGCAGCGTCTACTGGGCGTGTCTCCTCTACTCCCCTGCTTCCTGGTTGCAGGGGAGTGAGCATAGCATCCTTTTTTCCTGAATGCCCTCCCAGCCAATCACTGCGGGATCTGTGAGTATTTAAGGTCCACTGTTATGTTTCGGTAGCTGAGGAGAAATTGCAAAAATAGCCAAAGAAGCAATACACCAGAGAGGCTGGAAACTATTGGATTGCAGGACCCTAAACTAACCGCAACACTAGAAGTAGCCGTGGAGTGCACCTACGGTGGTCCTAGACGCCTCGTCACAGCCGGAGAGATAGCTACACCTAAAGGCAGAAAGATGAAAGCTATCTGCCCCGTAGCAGAATCCCCAAAGAAACAGGAAGCCTCCAAACATGTAATGGCGGTTAGACAAGAATAAAATACGAACACAGACAGAAAATAGAATGAGCAAATGCTGGGGCCCAATCTGTCTAGATAGAAAAGTATAGGTAAGAATTCTGACTGCAACCCAAAAAAAACCCTGACAAAAATACCAACACTTCTGATTAACAAAAAACCTGAGATCACACGATCTCTACCACCTAAATCAGATCTCTGGTGTAACACACAGCAATTCAATAAATAAAAAGTGACATAGGAACAGAGCAAAAGTGCAAACACAAACTGAGCACAATAGCAGCGCCAGGCCCCAAAAGGGGACCAGGCTGAAGTCCACTGCAAGGCAGCGAACCAGCAAGGAAAATCCAACAAGGGGAAAAAAAACAGCAAATCACTTATCTGAATCAAAGCAGGAATGCAAGCTGAGCTCCAAGCAAGACCTGGAAGAACAATTGATTACCGGCAAGGCTGGTGGGAGTTCAGGTCACTTATATCAGACCATTCAGACCCAGCTGAAGGCCATTCAGCAATTGGTTCATTACCCTCAGCAACCACCTGAGGGAGCCCCAACTCCGAAGTCGCCTCCAGCGTATTCACAACAGTCTACACTTCCTTTTGGAAGTGCCTGGGCAGTTTTGTATCTTGCTTTCCAGATTTCCATCCCCAGGTCCCAGTCCTGCACTTGCGCTTACTTGTGTTGTTTATTCTGTCCTGTGCATTTACGCTCTGTATTTTTCTCCTAGCACCGTGTCCTGTCCGTCCTCCTCCTTCCTCAGAGTCTGGCAGTATCCTCCAGTCCCGCTGTTACCTCTCCTCCAGATTCCTGGACCTTCCACTCCCTTACACGGTGTCTCTTCATCCCACTGGGATCTGACGCTTCGGTCCTGGAACCGTCGCACTCGAGCCTCCCTGGCTGTCCTGGGATAATCCCTATATAGGGGTTCGCTCGCCAGTGCTCCCTTGGAGGTATTAAGTGTCGCGGTCTGCAGGGTCCTCCCTGTGGGTTTCCCATATTGTTATCTCTAATAAAGTCCTGCATTCACCTTACGAGCTTGTCCAGCTGATTCCTAGGGTTCAGCTAACTCTTTCCTCTGTGGTCCAGTGGGTCCACTAATCTCCTTCCACCTACTCGGCGTGACAAAAGGGTATAGATTGAGGGCAGATTCAGGAGCTAAAGCAAGGTATGTGGCCCTGGTGTCTTCACCATCAGAAGTTTTCCAGGGAGCAGGGCGCGCTAAGACTCCACTAGTGTTAGGAACAGGGAAGGAGCCCCTGATCCTGGGTTAACTGACAAGAGAGTCGTGACATGTATAGTCTTCCGTCCAGGCTGTTTAGCTCACAGAGCATTGTCTACACTGGATACAATTGTATCCACTTCTCAGCTGTATTTACACACATCTCTGATAGTTTACTACAATGTATCAGTCTGGAGTTTGGGCTGTTTAGCTCACAGAGCATTGTCTACACTGGATATAATTGTATCCATTTCTCAGCTGTATTTACACACATCTCTGATAGTTTGCTACAATGTATCAGTCTGGAGTTTGGGCTGTTTAGCTCACAGAGCATTGTCTACACTGGATAGAATTGTATCCACTTCTCAGCTGTATTTACACACATCTGATAGTTTGCTACAATGTATCAGTCTGGGTCCGGGCTGTTTAGCTCACAGAGCATTGTCTACACTGGATAGAATTGTATCCACTTCTCAGCTGTATTTACACACATCTCTGATAGTTTGCTACAATGTATCAGTCTGGGTCGGGCTGTTTAGCTCACAGAGCATTGTCTACAGTGGATAGAATTGTATCCAGCAATGTGCAGGATTACTGGTTTTGGATGGAAACAAGACTGTCCTCATTCACTGACAACAAGCAGATATCCTGGAATTACTGGAGAACTGAATCACAAAGTATATTAGGAAGTTGCAGAACTTCTCATTTACACACAGATTAGATTTATTTACATGAAAAGGGAAAACTTATTTCAGAGAACAAAGAAGCCGGAGGAAATTTGGTTTGTGTTTAATGGAAGAAATTATTACACAACGCTGGCGGGGGCTCGTCCTGTGATCCATTAGAGCGACACTAACATGTGGGAAATGTTTCTAATTAAGGAAAGTCACATTATTTCCATTATTTCAATGTAACACGATGCAATTATCTCGGTTCTCGCTGCATTTTCTCGCTCTACTACAAGTCCTGCTGTGTAATCGAAATTTGCATGTTCGAATATAGAGGAGGAGGAATTGATACGGTATGTCCGAGGTGAAATTAAAGAATCCTATATTGGAAAATTTTTAAAACAAGTGGATCTACTTGGAAAAAAATGTTACAATCCGACGCGTTTCGGGTGCAGTGGGCGCCCTTAATCATTGTATGTTGTTTTCTCCAGCAAGCCGTCGCGAACTCTTACTTTTGCTTTTGTATTTTATATGGTCGGATATATTCGGCATTCACATGGTTAATTTTGTAACAGCAATAAACACTTTGATCTGATGGGAAACCTTTTATTGTGGGTCTATTATTGAACATGAAACGGAGGTGAGAGCCTTTATCTCTTGGAGAGAGTGACATATGTGACACCTACACTTGGTCTCTGCAGCTTACTTGGGTGTTGTGAATTGAGGGAGATTGGACTATTGTTCCCCTAGTGGACAACCCCTTTAAATTTTACAGGTAAAGGTCACCCCACCTTCTACTTTTCCTGGCATTTATTACGATACTTGCCAATGCCACCAAACTCTAGGGAGAGATGGCAAATTGCCGGGGAACCTATGTGAAATCCATTCTCTCGGTTCTGCATGGCACCACGATGCCTCATCATCATACTAAGTCCTGGCCCTTAGATGGATATTCTGGGGCCAGAAATGGTGCATAGAAGGACACTACATGTAAAATGGTCACAGTTATTCAAAATAATTTGCATTCGAGATCTGCACTCCTGATTCTTCCGTAGGAGCATTCCAAAAAGTTGTCAAGTAGGATTGTTACTGTATATCATATAGGCTTCCACTTCTGATGGTCGTTAGTCTCTTCAATGCCCCCAGACTATAATAAGTGCTCAGAAATACCAGTGACCTAAATATTCCTCTGAGCCCAGTGCACACTAAGCACTGGCACCACCGCTAATCACAAAATGCAGTTTATATATGAACGTCTTTATTAGTAAGGGAAAAAGAAATCCAAACCTACAGGGCCCTGTATGAAAAGTGATTGTCCCCTCTCCTTAAACCATGAATTAACTGCGGATTATCACATCTTTGGGAGGCTGAGTTCACATTCCCTAGCCACAGGAAGGCCTGATTACTGCCACACCTGTTCTCAATCAAGAAATCACTTAAATAGGACTAGCCTGACAAAGTGAAGTAGACCAAAAGATTCTCAAAAACTAGATATCATGCTGCGATCCAATGAAATTCTGGAACAAATGAGAAACAAAGTAATTGAGATCTATCAGTCTGGAAAAGGTTATAAAGCCATTTACCAGCAAACCACAGTGAGAGCCATTATCCACCAATGGTGAAACATGGAACAGTGGTGAACCTTCCCATAAAAAAGAGACTGGGCAAAAATGGCCTGCATGGCAGCGTTCCAAACCAAAAACCACTGCTGAGCAATAAGAACATAAATTTTCGTATAAGTTTTGCCAGAAAACATCTTGATGATCCCCAAGACTTTTGGGAGAATAATCTGTGTACTGAGAAGCCGAAAGTTTGACGTTTTAGAAGGTGTATGTCCCATTACATCTGGCGAAGAAGTAACACAGCATTTCAGAAAAGGAACATCATACCAACAGTAAAATATGGTGGTGGTAGTGTGATGGTCTGGGGCTGTTTTTCTGCTTCAGGACCTGGAAGACTTGCTGTAGTAAATGAAACTATGATTTCTGCTGTCTACCAAAAAAGGAGAATGTCCGGCCATCTGTTAGTGACCTGAAGCTGAAGCACACTTGGGTTATGCAGCAGGACAATGATCCAAAACACACCAGCAAGTCCACCTCTGAATGGCTTAAGAAAAACAAAATTAAGACTTTGGAGTGGCCTAGTTAAAGTCCTCACCTTAATCCGATTGAGGTGCTGTGGCATGACCTTAAAAAGGCGGTTCATGCTTGGAAACCTCCAATGTGGATGAATTACGACAATTCTGCAAAGATGAGTGGGCCAAAATCCCTCCAGAGCGTTGTAAAAGACTCATTACCAGTTATCACAAACGCTTGATTGCAGTTGTTGCTGCTAAGGGCAGCCCGACCAGTTATTAGGCTTAGGGGGCAATCACTTTTTCACACAGGACCCTGTAGGTTTGGATTTATTTTTCCCTTAATAATAAAGGCCTTCATTTGTAACGTGCATTGTGTGATTACTTGTGTTATCTTTGTCTAATATTTACATTTGTTTGGTGATCAGAAACATTTAAGTGTGACAAACATGCAAAAGAATAGGAAATCAGGAAGGGGGCAAACACTTTCACACAACTGTATGGTTCCATTTTTTTAATTCATGCAACACAATGGAGCAATTATAAGGGATTGTGCAGCAGTGACCCCGATATTTCATGGTCGCCTCTAGTCTTCCTTTTTTGCTCTCCTTGCACTGACTCTTCACACTGATTGATTGGGGTAGAGTCTTCCTCTAATAGGCGGACAGCCCCTTTAATATTCTGGAGAAATAAATTGAGCCCCAATTCCTCCTCTGGCACCTGGTCCCCTTTTGTCTCCCTATTGCACCCACATTTTTGTGGCCATGTTAGTGTGTGACCATCTCCACAAAGTTTATGGTGGTCCGTAGACTTCCCATAGAGAATCACATGAACGCGCTCAGTTTTCCTCTGCTTTTCGGCTACGTGCGTTCCAGAGTGGCCATCACAGTCTCCATTGGGGGTCTCAAGGTGATAAAGCTTTATGAATAGGGGCTATCTATGGCCACTTAATGGAGGCACTGTTTATGGGGAACGTTCTCTGTCTGGCACTTTTAGAGGGAGCACTCTGATGCTGAATATGGATGGGGGTTCTCATTGCAGGTACTGTATATGGGGAAATATTATTGCGCACCGTCTACCTGACACTGATAATGGGGTACGCAGACCTCTAATGAAAGGGTTACTTCTTTTCCTTTTGGCTGGAGGTGATCCCATAGTTAGGGGTGATAATGTTCCATAAATAGGGGCAATATCATGCAGTTAATGAGGAAAGCAGCAAAAACAGATATGCAGACCTGTGTGGAAAATCTGTAAAAGAAACTTAAACAGTTAATGAAAGATTCTGATACGCTGAACACTAAAGTGAATGAAACTTTCTATGTAATTAGAAACAAACATCTGCACCTTATGGAAGTCACAAAATGCACAAAAACGGGAAACACAAATCTGTAGAAGATTGGAATAAAGGTGTCGGGGTTCTTCTTATCCACAATACAATATAATTTAGGCCCATAAGGTGCCAAAAAATGTAGAAGAACATGCAAATTTATAAGAGTAAGAGGAGAAGCCGGATTTTGGACGTTGTGGGAGATGTTTGGAAGGTGGTGGGATTGTCGGAGGGTCTTTCGTGAAGTCCGTGGCCAGGAACCAGGGAAACTTTCACTTTGGAGCAGAAGCTTACAGCAGTGTAATCCCTTAAACCCGCTTCTGACATAGACTCTTTGGCATTTCCTCGTGACGCCGAGGAGCCTGAAGACTCTTCTCGTTGCACTACAGATGTGATTGGGAACACGTGTGTGGAGGACACACATGACTCACTGGACACAGCGGAGACGCTGACTGGCGCGTTTCAAGTCCTGCCAGCGATGTAACACACTGATTAGATTTATCTGGAAATCGAAGTTATCGTTCCAAATTTAATGACAGATCTTTATCATGTAACCCACCCAGCCGTGTCCTGGACCCCCAACCGCCGCCGGACTGATCCGCGTCACCAGAAGAGATGACGGTCAAAGTCATTTATCTTTTTTTTATTGTTTTGGATCATCAGCAAACAAAGAATTTATTTTTGTTCTTTTAATTGTTTAAACTAAAGGAGACGCGATCGAGATAGCAAGATTAGAAATGTAGCTGGTGATGGTGTACTTACTCATTGAGCCAATAGTAACCCTTCCATCTTGTCTCACTAAGCCAATAATAACCCGTCCCTCCCTTTTGCTCACTGAACTACTAGTAATTCTGCCTCCTAATTCCTCCTGAACCTATAACAACATTTCCCTTCTTCTTGCTCTCTGAACCTATAACAACATTTCCCTTCTTCTTGCTCTCTGAACCGGTAGTAACATTTCCCTCCTTCTTGACTTCTGAACCGGTAGTAACATTTCCCTCCTTTTTGCTCACTAAACTAGTAGTAACTCTTTCCTCCTTACTCACTAAGCCAATAGTAACCCTACCATTCTTCCTGCAGACTGAACCAGAAAGTCTTTTTTCCTTCTTGCTCACTCACTGGTTAACCAGTATTAACCATTCCCTCCTTCTTGTTCACTGAACCAGTAATTACCATTTTCTTCTTCGTGCTTAATAAACCATTAGTAGCCCTACCCTCCTTTTCGTTGACTGAATCAGTAGCAATTTTCCCTTCGTGCTCACTGAGCCAACAGTAACCTTTCCCTCCTTTTTGCTCACCAAACTAGAAGCACCACTTCCCTCCTTCTTGCTCACTAAACTATTAATAATAGATTCCTCTTTTTTGCTCACTGAGTCAGTAGTAACACTCATTTCCTTCTTACTTACTAAACCAGTGGTAAAATTTTACTCCTTTCTAATTAGTAAATTAGTAGTAACTCTTCTCTTTCTTCTTACTCACTAAGCAAGTAGAAACTCTCCCATTCTCCTTGTACACTGAGCCAGTAATATATATATTCTCATTCTTGCCCACTTAACCAGTAGCAACCCTTCCCTCGTTCTTACCCACACAAACAGCATTATCCCATTTCTTCTTCATTCTTACTGAAGCAGTTACTTCAGCAAGAAAGAGGGAACGGTTGGTACTGGATTTTTACTACAGTTTTCTCCTTCTTGCTCACTAAACCACTAGCAACCTTTCCCTCCTTCTGGCTCATTTAACCAGTAGCAACCATTTCCTTTTTGTTTCCTTACTGAACCAGTAGTAACTCTTTTCTCCTTTTTGCTAATTTAACCAGTAGTAACCATTGCTTCCTTCTTGCTCACTGAACCGGTAGTAACCATTTTCTTCCTCATGCTTACTGAACCAGTAGTAACCCTGACCTCCTTTTTGGTCACTGAATCAGTACCAACTTTTCCCTTCTTGTTTACTGAGCCAATATTAACCCTCCCCTCCTTCTTACTCACTAAACTAGTATCAACAGTTTCCTCTTTCTTGCTCACTGAGCCAGTAGTAACATTCACCTTCTTACTAACTAAACCAGTAATAACCCTTCCATCATTCTTGCTCACAAAGCAATTAATAACACTTCCATTCCCCTTGCTCACCGAGCCAGTAGTAACTCTTTCCTCCATCTTGCTCACTAAACTCCTTCTTTCATGTGCAAAAAAAAACAGAAACTCTTCACTTGTTCTTGCCCACTGAACCAGTAGTAACCCATTTCTTCTTCGGGCTTCCTAAACAGTTACACAGGTTCACTAAGCATGAAGAAGGAAAGGTATACTACTAGATCAGTGAGCAAAAAGGAGTGTTGGTTTGGTGCTGACTTTTTGATAGTTTTCTCCTTCTTGCTCACTAAACCATCAGCAACTGTTCCCTTTTTGCTCACTTAACCAGTAGTAACCCTTTCCTTTATTTGTTCTTACTGAACCAGTTACCACTGGTTTAACACAAGTTTTACCTCAAGTTTATTGGCTCAGTACTCAACTGGCTCAGTGAGCAAGAAGGAGGGAATGGTTGCTGGCTTATTGTAACAATTTATGGAGCCCACACAGTATAAGGTGGTGCTCTGGCTCTGCTTATGTGGGTACTGTTGATCGGGTAACTGGCACTGATTTTGGGGAAAAGTACTCAGTAAAGTGGAGGCAATCCAAACATGGCCGAGACCAATGGCAAAATAACAAGTTAGAGCCTTCCTGGAGATCGTGGGATACTACAGGAGGTTCATCCTGAACTTTGCCATGATGGCCGCACCCCTGACTGACCTCCTAAAGTTTACGAAATCGGTAATGGTCAAATGGTCTGAATAGGCAGAGACTGCCTGTCAAAAAATGAAGGGGGCTCCGTGTAAGCAACCAGTTCTGGTGGCCCCCAACTAGAGTTTATACTACAAAGGGACGCCTCAGATGCCGGTTTAGGAGCAGTCCTTTCCCAGGAGATACACGGGGAGGCGCACCCTATTTTCTACCTGAGTAGAAAGCTACCCTCTTGTGAGAGGAATTATTCGGTCGTGGAGAAGGAGTGCTTGGCCATGAAGTGGGCGATGGACATTACGGTACTATCTGGTAGGACGTAAGTTTAGATTGGTATCCGACCATGCCCCACTCAGATGAATGAGGGAAAAAAAGGGTAAAAATGCTATGGTCACCAACTGGTTCTTAGCCCTGCAAGATTTCAACTTCCATGTAGAGCAGAGAGCAGGGAAGCTACATGGTAATACCGATGCCCTCTCGAGAATACTTTGTCAGGTAGTAGAAAGTGCCAAGCCCACAGCTTTAGGCAGAGGGGGGAGGTATGTAGTGTGGCTAATGGTCGCTTAGTCGATGGGAGGTATGTGTCGCAGAGATGACTTGTCTCTGCGATGTAACTCGGAGAATTTTCTCTAGTGCATGAAAGCACTAAGATGTTCGTTTTTTGCACCTGTGACCAGGTTATGGGTAGCTGTGAGAGATGGGCGGGTCTAGCTACCTGGCAGAGCAGAGCCCTGCTATGGACATTTGTATTTTGTATCCCTGTACTGTGACATTACTGTACATTATCCCTGCACTGTAACATCACTGTGTGTATTATCCCCGTACTGTGACATTACTGTGTGTATTATTCCTGTACTGTGACATCACTGTGTGTATTATCCCTGTACTGTGATATCACTGTGTGTATTTATCCCCGTACTGTGACATTACTGTGTGTATTATTCCTGTACTGTGACATCACTGTGTGTATTATCCCTGTGCTGACATCACTGTGTGTATTATCCCTGTACTGTGATATCACTGTGTATTATCCCTGTACTGTGACATCACTGTGTGTATTATCCCTGCACTGTGATATCACTATGTGTATTATCCCTGCACTGTGACATCACTGTGTGTATTATCCCTGTACTGTGACATCACTGTGTGTTGACATCACTGTGTGTATTATCCCTGTACTGTGACATCACTGTGTGTATTATCCCTTGTACTGTGACACCACTGTGTGCATTATCCTTGCACTGTGACATCACTGTGTGCATTATCCTTGTACTTTGACATCACTGTGTGCATTATTCTTGTGCTGTAATATCACTGTGTGCATTATCCTGCACTGTAACATCACTGTGTGTATTATCCCGTACTGTGACATTACTGTGTGTATTATTCCTGTACTGTGACATCACTGTGTGATTATCCTGTGCTGACATCACTGTGTGTATTATCCCTGTACTGTGACATCACTGTGTATTATCCCTGTACTGTGACATCACTGTGTGTATTATCCCTGCACTGTGATATCACTATGTGTATTATCCTGCACTGTGACATCACTGTGTGTATTATCCCTGTACTGTGACATCACTGTGTGTTACATCACTGTGTGTATTATCCCTGTACTGTGACATCACTGTGTGTATTATCCTGTACTGTGACACCACTGTGTGATTATCCTTGCACTGTGACATCACTGTGTGCATTATCCTTGTACTTTGACATCACTGTGTGCATTATCTTGTGCTGTGATATCACTGTGTGCATTATCCTTGTGACTGTACATCACTGTGTGTATAAACCCTGTACTGTATATCACTGTGTGCATTATCCTTGTACTTTGACATCACTGTGTGCATTATTCTTGTGCTGTAACATCACTGTGTGTATAATCCCTGTACTGTGACATCACTTGTATATTATCCTGTACTGTGACATTACTATATGCATTATTCCTGTACTGTGGCATCACTGTATTATTCCTGTACTGTGACATCACTGTGAGTATTATCCTGTACTGTGACACGCTGTATGTATTATCCTGTACTGTGACATTACTATGTATATTATCCCTGCACTGTGACATCACTGTGTGTATTATCCCTGTACTGTGACATAACTGTGTGTATTATCTCTGTACTGTGACATCACTGTGTGTATTATCCCTGTACTGTGACATCACTGTGTGTATTATCCCTGCACTGTGACATCACTGTGTGTATTATCTCTATACCGTGACATCACTGTGTGTATTATCCCTGTACTGTGACATCACTGTGTGTATTATCCCTGTACTGTGACACCACTGTGTGCATTATCCTTGCACTGTGATATCACTGTGTGCATTATCCTTGTACTTTGACATCACTGTGTGTACTATCCTGTACTGTGACATCACTGTGTGTATTATCTCTATACCGTGACATCACTGTGTGTATTATCCTTGTACTTTGACATCACTGTGTGCATTATTCTTGTGCTGTAATATCACTGTGTGCATTATCCTTGCACTGTGACATCACTGTGTGCATTATCCTTGTACTTTGACATCACTGTGTGCATTATTCTTGTGCTGTAATATCACTGTGTGCATTATCCTTGTGCTGTAACATCACTGTGTGTATAATCACTGTACTGTAATATCACTGTGTGCATTATCCTTGCACTGTGACATCACTGTGTGCATTATCCTTGTACTTTGACATCACTGTGTGCATTATTCTTGTGCTGTAATATCACTGTGTGCATTATCCTTGTGCTGTAACATCACTGTGTGTATAATCCCTGTACTGTGACATCACTGTGTGCATTATCCTTGTACTTTGACATCACTGTGTGCATTATTCTTGTGCTGTAATATCACTGTGTGCATTATCCTTGTGCTGTAACATCACTGTGTGTATAATCCCTGTACTGTAATATCACTGTGTGCATTATCCTTGTACTTTGACATCACTGTGTGCATTATTCTTGTGCTGTAACATCACTGTGTGTATAATCCCTGTACTGTGACATCACTTTGTATATTATCCCTGTACTGTGACATTACTATATGCATTATTCATGTTCTGTGGCATCACTGTATTATTCCTGTACTGTGACATCACTGTATTATCCCTGTACTGTGACACCGCTGTATGTATTATCCCTGTACTGTGACATTACTATGTATATTATCCCTGCACTGTGACATCACTGTGTGTATTATCCTGTACTGTGACATAACTGTGTGTATTATCTCTGTACTGTGACATCATTGTGTGTATTATCCCTGTACTGTGACATCACTGTGTGTATTATCCCTTCACTGTGACATCACTGTGTGTATTATCTCTATACCGTGACATCACTGTGTGTATTATCCCTGTACTGTGACATCACTGTGTGTATTATCCCTGTACTGTGACACCACTGTGTGCATTATCCTTGCACTGTGATAACACTGTGTGCATTATCCTTGTACTTTGACATCACTGTGTGTATTATCCCTGTACTGTGACATCACTGTGTGTATTATCTCTATACTGTGACATCACTGTGTATTATCCTTGTACTTTGACATCACTGTGTGCATTATTCTTGTGCTGTAATATCACTGTGTGCATTATCCTTGCACTGTGACATCACTGTGTGCATTATCCTTGTACTTTGACATCACTGTGTGCATTATTCTTGTGCTGTAATATCACTGTGTGCATTATCCTTGTGCTGTAACATCACTGTGTATAATCCCTATACTGTAATATCACTGTGTGTATTATCCTTGCACTGTGACATCACTGTGTGCATTATCCTTGTACTTTGACATCACTGTGTGCATTATTCTTGTGCTGTAATATCACTGTGTGCATTATCCTTGTGCTGTAACATCACTGTGTATAATCCCTGTACTGTAATATCACTGTGTGTATTATCCTTGCACTGTGACATCACTGTGTGCATTATCCTTGTACTTTGACATCACTGTGTGCATTATTCTTGTGCTGTAATATCACTGTGTGCATTATCCTTGTGCTGTAACATCACTGTGTGTATTATCCCTGTACTGTGACATCACTGTGTGCATTATCCTTGTACTTTGACATCACTGTGTGCATTATTCTTGTGCTGTAATATCACTGTGTGCATTATCCTTGTACTTTGACATCATTGTGTGCATTATTCTTTTGCTGTAACATCACTGTGTGTATAATCCTGTACTGTGACATCACTTTGTATATTATCTCTGTACTGTGACATCACTTTGTATATTATCTCTGTACTGTGACATTACTATATGCATTATTCCTGTACTGTGGCATCACTGTATTATTCCTGTACTGTGACATCACTGAGTATTATCCCTGTACTGTGACATCACTGTGTATTATCCCTTTACTGTGACATCACTGTGTGTATTATCCCTGTACTGTGACATCACTGTGTGTATTATCCCTGTACTGTGACATCACTGTGTGTATTATCTCTGTACTGTGATATCACTGTGTGTATTATCCCTGTACTGTGACATCACTGTGTATTATCCCTTTACTGTGACATCACTGTGTGTATTATCCCTGTACTGTGACATCACTGTGTGTATTATCCCTGTACTGTGACATCACTGTGTGTATTATCCCTGTATATAATGGAGCTGAAATAATCCTACGCTTTTTATTTTCTCATCGTGTTGCTGAAGATGGTCTTAGTGGAATGAGGATCCTATTGCATTATTGCATATGGGGCCCCGCGTCCCCCCGGTACCTGTTATACCCCTGCAGAGTAATTAATATAGATGACGTTCCCCTTTAAATATATTTGAATACTATTGTATGAGTAATCATCCTTGACAGAAGCCCAATTTGCAAGTTCCCATGCACCACCCTGGCGCAGCTCTGCAGCGCTCTGTAACAGCTGTCAGCTGGTCTGCGTTCCCTGCTGGCCGTGACATGTGTCTCCGAGACGTTCCCTGTCATTCCACAAGCTCCACTCAAGTTCTAAACTTGTAATGCACATGAAAGCCGCGAGGTTTACACATCTCCATAAAGACCCTTGACCATTCATAGGCCATTCACCCCCTACAGAGACCGTTCACCCCCTACAGAGACCGTTCACCCCCTACAGAGACCGTTCCCCCTACAGAGACCGTTCCCCCCTACAGAGACCATTCACCCCCTACAGAGACCGTTCACCCCCTACAGAGACCATTCACCCCCTACAGAGACCGTTCACCCCCTACAGAGACCATTCACCCCTACAGAGACCGTTCACCCCCTACAGAGACCGTTCACCCCCTACAGAGACCGTTCACCCCCTACAGAGACCATTCACCCCTACAGAGACCGTTCACCCCTACAGAGACCGTTCACCCCCTACAGAGACCGTTCACCCCTACAGAGACCGTTCACCCCTACAGAGACCGTTCACCCCTACAGAGACCGTTCACCCCTACAGAGACCATTCACCCCCTACAGAGACCATTCATCCCTACAGAGACCGTTCACCCCTACAGAGATCGTTCACCACCTACAGAGACCGTTCACCCCCTACAGAGACCGTTCACCCCTACAGAGACCATTCACCCCTACAGAGACCATTCACCCCTACAGAGACCGTTCACCCCCTACAGAGACCGTTCACCCCTACAGAGACCGTTCATCCCCTACAGAGACCGTTCATCCCCTACAGAGACCGTTCACCCCTACACAGACCGTTCACCCCTACAGAGACCGTTCACCCCCTACAGTGACCGTTCACCCCTACAGAGACCGTTCACCCCCTACAGAGACCGTTCACCCCCTACAGAGGTCATTCACACCCTACAGAGACCTTTCACCCCCTACAGAGACCATTTACCCCCTACAGAGACCGTTCACACCCCTACAGAGACCGTTCACCCTACAGAGACCGTTCACCCCCTACAGAGACCGTTCACCCCCTACAGAGACCTTTCACCCCTACAGAGAACATTCACCCCCTACAAAGACCATTCACCCCCTACAGAGACCGTTCACCCTACAGAGACCGTTCACCCCCTACAAAGACCATTCACCCCTACAGAGACCGTTCACCCCTACAGAGACCGTTCACCCCCTACAAAGACCGTTCACCCCCTACAGAGACCGTTCACCCCCTACAGAGACCGTTCACCCCCTGCAGAGACCGTTCACCCCCTGCAGAGATCGTTCACCCCTACAGAGACCGTTCACCCCTACAGAGATCGTTCACCCCTACAGAGATCGTTCACCCCCTACAGAGATCGTTCACCCCCTACAGAGATCGTTCACCCCCTACAGAGATCGTTCACCCCTACAGAGACCGTTCACCCCCTACAGAGATCGTTCACCCCCTACAGAGATCGTTCACCCCTACAGAGACCGTTCACCCCTACAGAGATCGTTCACCCCCTACAGAGATCGTTCACCCCCTACAGAGACCGTTCACCCCCTACAGAGATCGTTCACCCCCTACAGAGATCGTTCACCCCCTACAGAGATCGTTCACCCCTACAAAGATCGTTCACCCCTACAGAGATCGTTCACCCCTACAGAGATCGTTACACCCCTACAGAGACCGTTCACCCCCTACAGAGATCGTTCACCCCCTACAGAGATCGTTCACCCCCTACAGATATCGTTCACCCCCTACAAAGATCGTTCACCCCCTACAGAGATCATTCACCCCCTACAGAGATCGTTCACCCCCTACAGAGACCGTTCACCCCCTACAGATATCGTTCACCCCCTACAAAGATCGTTCACCCCCTACAGAGATCATTCACCCCTACAGAGATCGTTCACCCCTACAGAGATCGTTCACCCCCTACAGAGATCGTTCACCCCCTACAGAGATCGTTCACCCCCTACAGATATCGTTCACCCCCTACAAAGATCGTTCACCCCCTACAGAGATCGTTCACCCCCTACAGAGATCATTCACCCCCTACAGAGACCGTTCACCCCTACAAAGATCGTTCACCCCTACAGAGACCGTTACACCCCTACAGAGACCGTTCACACCCCTACAGAGATCGTTCACCCCCTACAGAGATCATTCACCCCTACAGAGACCGTTCACCCCCTACAGACTGTTCACCCCCTTTTCCTGAGAGATAGTTCAGTGGTGACCCCCAAAAATGTGCGATCTTCCTTGAAGAAACAGTAAAAGTGTGAACTTGGGAGGAAGGAGGGAGAAGGCGGCCATATCCAGAAGGAGGGATTGTGTCCCCCAGATCTTCGCAGTCATTATAGACGCCGGTCATATTTCTTCATGGATGGTTATTATTAAATTCGTCCCAAAATACTATATTCCTGGTGGTGAAATTGGAGACCAAGATGCTTTGGGGTAAGATGTTTGCAAATTGCTTGTAGACTGGATGGGTCTTTATTATTGGTGGGGCAGATGAGCACAGTCATATTACAGAGGGGGTCCAACCCCAGCACTTCCCCCCAATCCGTGAACTGAAGGGAAAGCTTCATCGTGTACCAGGCACAGCGCCATATATTCAGTTGTGGCTGCGCCAGGTACTGCACCTCGGTCAGATTTACTTTAATGAGATTCTTTCTCCAAGCTCAAAAAAACATTACCAGGCCTTATAAGCTGGGTCGCATTCAGGCAGATGTGCTAGCCACTAGTGACATGTTTATACAACTGTTCATTCTGCTGAACATCCTCACTGTGAGCCTCCTGACATGCCCAGCTCTGCTATGCAGCTGGGCTCTGCTACATCTAACACCCTCACCTCTGCTATATCACTTCTGTGAGTCTTCTGGCCTAGTCTACTCTGCCACATTGCCAGGTTCTGCTACATCTATAGTGAGTTACCACCTGACCAACTCTACTCTGCTATATCACTGCAGTGAGACTCCTGGCCTACTCTGCTCTGCTACATCGCTGGTCTTTGCTACATCTATAGTGAGTTATTTGACCAACTCAACTTTGTAACATCATTGCTGTGAGTCTCCTGTCCTACTTTACTCTGCTATATCACTGGGCTCTGCTACATCTATAGTGAGTTATCTAACCAGCCAATTTCTGCTACCTCACTACTTTACTCTGCTACATCGCTGGGCTCTGTTAAATCTATAGTGAGTCACCTAACCAGCTAATTTCTGCTACCTCACTACTTTACTCTGCTACATCGCTGGGCTCTGTTAAATCTATAGTGAGTCACCTAACCAGCTAATTTCTGCTACCTCACTACTTTACTCTGCTACATCACTGGGCTCTGTTAAATCTATAGTGAGTCACCTAACCAGCTAATTTCTGCTACCTCACTACTTTACTCTGCTACATTGCTGGGCTCTGTTAAATCTATAGTGAGTCACCTAACCAGCTAATTTCTGCTACCTCACTACTTTACTCTGCTACATCACTGGGCTCTGTTAAATCTATAGTGAGTCACCTAACCAGCCAATTTCTGCTACCTCACTACTTTACTCTGCTACATCGCTGGGCTCTGTTAAATCTACAGTGAGTCACCTAACCAGCCAATTTCTGCTACCTCACTACTTTACTCTGCTACATCACTGGGCTCTGTTAAATCTATAGTGAGTCACCTAACCAGCTAATTTCTGCTACCTCACTACTTTACTCTGCTACATCACTGGGCTCTGTTAAATCTATAGTGAGTCACATAACCAGCTAATTTCTGCTACCTCACTACTTTACTCTGCTACATCGCTGGGCTCTGTTAAATCTATAGTGAGTCACATAACCAGCTAATTTCTGCTACCTCACTACTTTACTCTGCTACATCGCTGGGCTCTGTTAAATCTACAGTGAGTCACCTAACCAGCTAATTTCTGCTACCTCACTACTTTACTCTGCTACATCACTGGGCTCTGTTAAATCTATAGTGAGTCACCTAACCACCCAATTTCTGCTACCTCACTACTTTACTCTGCTACATCACTGGGCTCTGTTAAATCTATAGTGAGTCACCTAACCAGCTAATTTCTGCTACCTCACTACTTTACTCTGCTACATCACTGGGCTCTGTTAAATCTATAGTGAGTCACCTAACCAGCTAATTTCTGCTACCTCACTACTTTACTCTGCTACATCACTGGGCTCTGTTAAATCTATAGTGAGTCACCTAACCAGCTAATTTCTGCTACCTCACTACTTTACTCTGCTACATCACTGGGCTCTGTTAAATCTATAGTGAGTCACCTAACCAGCTAATTTCTGCTACCTCACTACTTTACTCTGCTACATCACTGGGCTCTGTTACATCTATAGTGAGTTATCTAACCAGCCAATTTCTGCTACCTCACTACTTTACTCTGCTACATCACTGGGCTCTGTTAAATCTACAGTGAGTCACCTAACCAGCTAATTTCTGCTACCTCACTACTTTACTCTGCTACATCACTGGGCTCTGTTAAATCTATAGTGAGTCACCTAACCAGCCAATTTCTGCTACCTCACTACTTTACTCTGCTACATCACTGGGCTCTGTTAAATCTATAGTGAGTCACCTAACCAGCTAATTTCTGCTACCTCACTACTTTACTCTGCTACATCACTGGGCTCTGTTAAATCTATAGTGAGTCACCTAACCAGCTAATTTCTGCTACCTCACTACTTTACTCTGCTACATCACTGGGCTCTGTTAAATCTACAGTGAGTCACCTAACCAGCTAATTTCTGCTACCTCACTACTTTACTCTGCTACATCGCTGGGCTCTGTTAAATCTACAGTGAGTCACCTAACCAGCTAATTTCTGCTACCTCACTACTTTACTCTGCTACATCACTGGGCTCTGTTAAATCTATAGTGAGTCACCTAACCAGCCAATTTCTGCTACATCACTACTTTACTCTGCTACATCACTGGGCTCTGTTAAATCTATAGTGAGTCACCTAACCAGCTAATTTCTGCTACCTCACTACTTTACTCTGCTACATCACTGGGCTCTGTTAAATCTATAGTGAGTCACCTAACCAGCTAATTTCTGCTACCTCACTACTTTACTCTGCTACATCACTGGGCTCTGTTACATCTATAGTGAGTCACCTAACCAGCTAATTTCTGCTACCTCACTACTTTACTCTGCTACATCACTGGGCTCTGTTAAATCTATAGTGAGTCACCTAACCAGCCAATTTCTGCTACCTCACTACTTTACTCTGCTACATCACTGGGCTCTGTTAAATCTACAGTGAGGTACCTGACCAACTCAACTCTGCTACATCACTGCAGTGAGTCTCCTGACCTACTCTACTCTGCTGCGTCAACAGTGAGTCACAGAACCAGCTCGACTCTACTACAACGCTCAGCTCTACTAGATTGAGTCTTCTGACCTACTCAACGCTGCTACATCACTGGACTCTGCTACATCACTACAAATGGACTATGCTACATTGTTCTACATGTGTTGATCCTCAGGCTTCACTGTGGTCTACTAATCTACTCCCCGATGTTTGTCCGGCCATTACAGTCTCCATAACCTTCTGTCCACCCCAGGAGAACAATGTCTTCTGATATTCTGGATCGAGGACTTCAACCATCCACCTCACCTAGTGGTGGGACATGATGGCGGCCAGTCTGAACCTCTGTTTCGCCCAGACACATGTTATCTTGTTGTCCACATGTCCACCTCTTTGCCGGTCCTGAGAATAGTGATGGCTCCCATTTGTACGTCATGTTTTCTTAATCCCTTTAGTCTTAAGCTCGAAGTTCATCCACAGGTCATCATTATCCAAAAAGAAAGGACGGTGCAGGAGACCGCCACCCATCCTGTTACCATGACTTACCATTGTTTTCATGGGCACAGAGCAGAGGGCGCCAGACACCGTTCCTTTGATGAAAAAATGCCGATTTTGTATAGGAAAAAAACTGTTTCCTCATTGCAGCATTTCCTACTTTTCACTGCAGCATTCGCCTAAAGTCGAGGCTCGAAGACTCTGCTCCCGAAATGAAAGGTTCCTTATTGATTCATCTAATAGACATGGTCTACCCAAGACCAAGGCAAGTTCACTAACGCACGGCTGTATGTACCTCCTGCTGATCCGGATTAATTATACTTTAACCACAACCACATCCAAAATGATGGCTCTGAGCTCCCAGCGCCCCTTACTTGTTCAGTGTCTGCGGAGAACTTATCAATCCATTGTTGTGCCCTACCATGAATCCGATGTCTGCCAACAATAAGGCATCCTGAGATCACCCGTCTGTGGGGGCGTCTCATCCATGGAGGGGTCTCTCACAATTTTACCTAAGAACACAACCATGAATAAAGAATGAGATCTAATCATCCTCCAAGGACAACTTCTCCCATCATCCGGAGAATGTGATGACGATGCTTTTCATAGCAGGATGAAGATCAAAAGGCAAAAGTGATAAGTGGCTCAGTAAGCAACACATTGACATTTTAGGTCCATGACCAGAAAACTCCCCTGATCCCAATCCCATTGAAACCTTGTGGTCAATCCTCAAAAACCCAGAAATTGTGATAAACTCCGAGCCCTGAAGAGACAAGAATGGGCGACCATTAATGATGAGCGAACGTGCTTGGATAATGTCTTATTCGAGCATGCTCGGGAGTTATCAGAGTATTTCGGGCGTGCTCGTATATTATGTTCCAGTCCCCGCCGCTGCATGATTTGTGGCTGTTAGACAGCAGCAACACATGTGAGGATTCCCTAACAAACAGGCAATCCCCAGATGTGTTCGGGCTGTTTAACAGATGCAAATTATGCAACTGCGGGGACTCAAACATAATATACGAGCACGCCCGAAATACTCTGATAACACCCGAGCGGGCTCGGATAAGACATTATCCGAGCACGTTCACTCATCACTAGCGGCCATCAGTCAGGATCTGCCCAAAAGCCGATATCCAGCTGCCAGGGCGAAGGGCAGAAGACTGGAGAAATAAGGGGCAGCGCTGAGAATATTGAGCGTCACAGAAACTGCATGGAGAGGACAAAAGTGTAAAAGCTTATAAAAGGTTTATAATTGGACTTCACTAAAATAGAAAATCCGACTGAAAGAAGAGAAAACACTGAACCAGCAAAATAAATAAAACAAAACTCTGTCAGTTTCAAAAGGTTTTGCCACACAGTAAATAATGCAAGATCCACCTTTACAATAGATTGTCACAGCTCACCTCCTCCTCCTGCACAATGACTGATAACACCTCTATATACAGTAGATAACACAGGATCCACCATTCACAATAGATGATGTCACAGCTCACCTCCTTCTCCTGTATAATGACTGATAACACCTCTATATACAGTAGATAACACAGGATCCACCATTCACAATAGGTGATGTCACAGCTCACCTCCTCCTCCTGTACAATGACTGATAACACCTCTATATACAGTAGATAACACAGGATCCACCATTCACAATAGATGATATCACAGCTCACCTCCTCCTCCTGTACAATGACTGATAAACCTCTATATATAGTAGATAACACAGGATCCACCATTCACAATAGATGATATCACAGCTCACCTCCTCCTCCTGTACAATGACTGATAACACCTCTATATACAGTAGATAACACAGGATCCACCATTCACAATAGGAGATATCACAGCTCACCTCCTCCTCCTGCACAATGACTGATAACACCTCTATATACAGTAGATAACACAGGATCCACCATTCACAATAGGTGATGTCACAGCTCACCTCCTCCTCCTGTACAATGACTGATAACACCTCTATATACAGTAGATAACACAGGATCCACCATTCACAATAGGTGATGTCACAGCTCACCTCCTCCTCCTGTACAATGACTGATAACACCTCTATATACAGTAGATAACACAGGATCCACCATTCACAATAGATGATATCACAGCTCACCTCCTCCTGTACAATGACTGATAACACCTCTATATACAGTAGATAACACAGGATCCACCATTCACAATAGGGGATGTCACAGCTCACCTCCTCCTCCTGTACAATGACTGATAACACCTCTATATACAGTAGATAACACAGGATCCACCATTCACAATAGGTGATGTCACAGCTCACCTCCTCCTCCTGTACAATGACTGATAACACCTCTATATACAGTAGGTAACACAGGATCCACCATTCACAATAGGGGATGTCACAGCTCACCTCCTCCTCCTGTACAATGACTGATAACACCTCTATATACAGTAGATAACACAGGATCCACCATTCACAATAGGTGATGTCACAGCTCACCTTCTCCTCCTGTACAATGACTGATAACTCCTCTATATACAGTAGATAACACAGGATCCACCATTCACAATAGATGATATCACAGCTCACCTCCTCCTGTACAATGACTGATAACACCTCTATATACAGTAGATAACACAGGATCCACCATTCACAATGGGGATGTCACAGCTCACCTCCTCCTCCTGTACAATGACTGATAACACCTCTATATACAGTAGATAACACAGGATCCACCATTCACAATAGGTGATGTCACAGCTCACCTCCTCCTCCTGTACAATGACTGATAACACCTCTATATACAGTAGGTAACACAGGATCCACCATTCACAATAAGTGATGTCACAGCTCACCTCCTCCTCCTGTACAATGACTGATAACACCTCTATATACAGTAGATAACACAGGATCCTCCATTCACAATAGGGGATGTCACAGCTCACCTCCTCCTCCTCCTCCTGTACAATGACTGATAACACCTCTATATACAGTAGATAACACAGGATCCACCATTCACAATAGGTGATGTCACAGCTCACCTCCTCCTCCTGTATAATGACTGATAACACTTCTATATACAGTAGATAACACAGGATCCACCATTCACGATAGGTGATGTCACAGCTCACCTCCTCCTCCTCCTGTACAATGACTGATAACACCTCTATATACAGTAGATAACACAGGATCCTCCATTCACAATAGGGGATGTCACAGCTCACCTCCTCCTCCTCCTCCTGTACAATGACTGATAACACCTCTATATACAGTAGATAACACAGGATCCTCCATTCACAATAGGTGATATCACAGCTCACCTCCTCCTCCTGTACAATGACTGATAACACCT
>JARQOD010000002.1:9643505-9776707 GCA_033576555.1 Oophaga sylvatica
CATGAACCGTAATGTATATAGAGGAAGGGAACCATATACACTTATATGGAACAGTGGGGACCATCATACTGATATAAGGAAGTGGGAACCATTATACTGTATATAGGAACAGTGGGGCACCATCATACTATATAGGAAGTGGGAACCATTATACGTGTAATGGAACAGTGGGACATCATACTGTAATAGAGGAAGTGGGAACCATTATCTGTAATAGGGAACAGTGGGGACCATCATACTGTATAAGAGGAAGTGGGAACCATTATACTGTATATAGAGAACAGTGGGGACCATCATACTGTAATAGGAGGGACATTATATATATGGAAGGGACCATTATACTGTAATAGGGAAGTGGGAACATTACTGTAATAGGAGACAGTGGGGAACCATCATTATATATGAGAAGTGGGAACCATCAACTGTATATAGAGGAAGTGGAACCATTATAATGAAATAGAATGGACAGGGGCACATAGTAAAGAGAAGTGGGAACCATATACTGTAATAGGGAACCATGGGATCATATATAGAGGAAGGGTATATTAAGAGTGGAACCATATAAGGGAAATGGGACCATCAACTGTATATAGGAAGTGGTAACCATTATACTGAAATATAGGAATATGGGGAAACTATACTTACTATAAGGAACAGGGGACCATATACTGTATATAGAGAAGGGGACCATCATACTGTAATAGGGAAGTGGGACCATTCTAACTGGGAAAGTGGGGAACCATAACGTATTAAGGAAGGGGAACCATTTATAGAGTACTTATATGAAAGAACAGTGGGGACCACATTTATAGAGGAAGTGGGAACCATTATTATATAGAAAGGGGAACAAGGGACACATATGTATATAGAAGTGGGAACATATACTGTATAGGAAGTGGGACCATTAACTGTATAGAGAAGTGGGACCATATACTGTAATAGGGAAAGGGCACCATACTGTATAAGGGAACTACTTTATAGGGAAATGGGGACCATATACTGTATATAAGAAAGGAGGACCATTATACGTATATAGGACAGTGGGACATCATATGAATGAATAAGATGGGAACATTATACTGTAAAGAGAAGTGGGAACCATATGTAATAGGAAGTGGGCCATATACATAGGTGGAACTATAATAGGAACATGGGGCATCATCTGTAATAGAAGAAGGGAACCATATACTGTAATAGGAACGTGGGCACATATGTATGAGGAATGGAACTAATACGTACATAAAATGGGAATTACTTTATGAAAGGGGAACCATTATACTTAATAGAAAGTGGGACCATATACTGTATAAGGAAATGGGACCATTACTTTAAGGAAGTGGGACCATCAATGTAAAGGAAAGTGGAACCATTATAGAATGAACACAGTGGGAACATTGGGACATAGAAAGGGGAACCATTAACTGTATTAGGGAACAGTGGGGACCATCATACTGTAATGAGGAATGGGAACCATTTACTGTAATAGGAACAGTGGGGACCATCATACTGTAAATAGAGGAATGACATTGAACGTGGGACACATGTAGGACATAACGTAATAGGAAGTGGGACCTATACTGTATAAGGGAAGTGGACCATATACTGTAATAGGAAGGGGACCATTAACTGTATATAGGAAGTGGGACATTAATTATATAGAGAAGTGGAACCATTATCTGTATATAGGAAGTGGGACCATACGTAATAGAGAAGTGGGACATATACGTAATAGAGAAAGGGGACCATATACGTTATAGGAAGTGGGAACCATATATGAATGGGAACAGTGGGAAATGAACTTCATGAGGAAGTGGGAACATTACTGTAATAGGGAAAGTGGGGACCATCACTTATAAGGAGTGGGCCATTATACGTAATAGGAACAAGTGGGAACATAATACTTATAGAGGAAGGGGAACATTACTGTACTAGAGAACAGTGGGGACCATTCATATGACTAAGAATGGAACATATTGTAAAAGAAGTGGGACCATAACTGTAATAGAGAATGGGAACCATTAATGAATGGGAACAATGGGACCGACATACTGTATTAGAGGAAGTGGAACCATTATACTGTATATAGGGAACAGTGGGCCATCATACTGTAATAGGAGTGGAACATTACTGTAAAGGAAAGTGGGACATACTGTATAGGATGGGACTTTACTGTATAAGGGACAGTGGGGCTCTAGTTATAGAGAGTGGAATACTGATAAGGGACATGGGCATACTTATGAGATGAACATTATATGTATGAACAGTGGCACATACTGTAATGAGAGTGGACCATTATGTATATAGGAAAGTGGGACATCTATGTATAGAGAAGTGGGACATTATATAATAGGAACAGTGGGGCCATCTCGTAATAGAGAGTGAACATATATGTATAGGAACAGTGGCTCATTGTATAGGGAATGACCTTAAGTAGGGACAGGGCTATGTATAAGAGGAACATTAGTAGGACAGTGGCCTATCTGTATAGAGGATGGGACATTACGTATAGGGCTGGGGACTATTGTAGAGGAATTATGTAGGAATGGGGCTCATATAAGGATACATAATATAGACAGTGGGACATCTCTGTATAAGAAGTGACTATGTTATAGGGAACGGGATCAACGTAAAGAATGGACTATACGTAATGAACGTGGGCTATACTGTAAGAGGGAACTTATACGTAAAGACAGGGCTATGTATAGAGAGTGGAACCATTTAGTAGGAACGTGGATATTATAGAAGGGACCTTATGAATAGAGTGGACATATGTATGGAAGGGGACCATATATTGAAATGGACATCATGTATAGAGTGCATAACTGTTGGTGGCCATCATACTGTATATAGAGGAAGTGGGAACCATTATACTGTATAAGGGAACAGTGGGGACCATCATACTGTATATAGAGGAAGTGGGAACCATTATACTGTATATAGGAACAGTGGGGACCATCATACTGTATATAGAGGAAGTGGGAACCATTATACTGTATTAAGGGAACAGTGGGGCCATCATACTGTATATAGAGAAGTGGGTAACCATTAAACTGTATATAGGGAACAGTGGGGACCATCATACTGTACATAAGAGTGGGAACCATTAACTGTATAGGAACAGTGGGGACCATCATACTGTATATAGAGGAAGTGGGAACCATTATACTGTATATAGGGAACAGTGGGGGCCATCATACTGTATATAGAGGAAGTGGGAACCATTATACTGTATATAGGGAACAGTGGGGACCATCATATGTATATAGAGGAAGTGGTAACCATTATACTGTATATAGGGAACAGTGGGGACCATCATACTGTAATAGAGGAAGTGGGAACCATTATACTGTATATAGGAACAGTGGGGACCATCATACTGTACATAGAGGAAGTGGGAACCATTATACTGTATATAGGAACAGTGGGGCATCATACTGTACATAAGAAGTGGAACCATTATATTGTATATAGGGAACAGTGGGACCATCATACTGTACATAGAGAAGTGGGAACCATTATACTGTATATAGGGAACAGTGGGGACCATCATACTGTACATAGAGAAGTGGAACCATTATACTGTATATAGGGAAGAGTGGGGCCATCATACATTATATAGAGGAAGTGGGAACCATTATACTGTATATAGGGAGAAGGGGGCCATCATACTGTACATAGAGAAGTGGGAACCATTATACTGTAATAGGGAAGAGTGGGGGCATCATACTGTATATAGAGAAATGGGAACCATTATACTGTATATAGGGAAAGTGGGGCCATCAACTGTAATAGAGGAAGTGGGAACCATTATACTGTATATAGGAAGAGTGGGGCCATCATACTGTATATAGAGAATGGAACCATTATACTGTATATAGGGAACAGTGGGGCCATCATACTGTACATAGAGGAAGTGGGAACCATTATACTGTATATAGGGAAGAGTGGGGGCCATCAGGGGTGGGATTCAAAATTTTAACAACAGGTTCTGTGTTTGTGCGTTGGAAAACCACACCCATTTGTAAGCCACACCCATTTGTAAGCCACACCCATTTTAAAGCCACACCCATTTACACACACCTTTTCCTCAAACATGTACAACAGTGTATGTAGACAGATGCCCCCCGCAGTGTATATACATGACTATGATATATATGATGTGTGACCTGATATGATATATAGTGACACCTGCGGTGTATATATGATATATAGATGATATGTGACATAGCTATGATATATATGGTTGCAGTCACTCCACCTGCCAGCAGACTGTCAGCTCTTGGGCAGCACTCACCTGGGCTCTCCGGCACCGCTGTGACCGTCCCATCCCGGTGCAGCAGCAGAGACGCCGGGTCCCGGATCCTGGGGGCCCCTCCACCAGCCCACGGGCACACTGGTAGCACACGGCCCATGCCTGCTCCTCATTGATCGGCTGCTCGTAGGATTTCAGCACCTCCTCCAGGGACAGCTCCCTGCGACCCCCCCGCCGCTGCTGCTAGCCTGGGCCATCCGGTAGCTCCATCACCGGGCGCACCCGGGCGGCTCCCCATCACACGGTGCTCCGGTGCAGGGATGTGCAGGCGCCGCCTCCTCCGAGCCCTCCTTCCGGGCACTGTCATCGGCGGAGGGAGGAGGAGGAGCGGCTGTGCAGAGCCGCGCACTATACAGTACCTCACACTCCGGCTCCGCCTCGTGACTGAGAAGATGGCTACGCTACACAATCGTCGCACTGCACTGTCTCCAGAGATATCAGTGCGCGGGGGCCGGGGTCCGGCGGTGTTGCGGCGCGCCGGCGCTGCATTGCTGCAACAAAGTAGTACCGGATCGCCGCTCTGATTCTCCCCGGTTCGGGGAACCGGCTGCTTTTTTAACAAGCGGTTCCACCGAACCGGGGAGAACCGGCTGAACCCCACCCCTGGGGGCCATCATACTGTATATAGAGAAGTGGGAACCATTATACTGTATATAGGGAACAGTGGGGACCATCATACTGTACATAGAGGAAGTGGGAACCGTTATACTGTATATAGGGAACAGTGGGGACCATCATACTGTACATAGAGGAAGTGGGAACCATTATACTGTATATAGAGAACAGTGGGGACCATCATACTGTACATAGAGAAGTGGGAACCATTATACTGTATATAGAGAAGTGGGAACCATTATACTGTATATAGGGAACAGTGGGGACCATCATGCTGTACATAGAGGAAGTGGGCACCATTATACTGTATATAAGGAACAGTGGGGGCCATCATACTGTATATAGAGAAGTGGGCACCATTATACTGTATATAAGGAACAGTGGGGGCCATCATACTGTATATAGAGGAAGTGGGAACCATCATACTGTATATAGAGGAAGTGGGAACCATTATACTGTATATAGGGAACAGTGGGGACCATCATACTGTATATAGAGAAATTAACACTTCTTTAACACTATAGATAAGATACAATTGTTTTCATACTTTCACATTAAATTGGGGGTATGAAAACTAAATGAAGTGACTTAAGAAACAATTGGAAAATATATATAAAAAATTATTTTTTTTATTGAAAATAAAATAAAAAAATAACAACAATACATTTATAATCAGAATACAGCACTGAAAAAAATGGAGGATAATATCCGAACACAGTCAACAAGAGATCAGAAATAGATCCATCTAGGCTTAGTTGATCAGGTAACTATCTACGACCTTTGCCACTTTGGATTGCTTGTCTAGTAATCATGTACAAACAGCCAGTTTATCATTCACTATTGAGGCGATGCTTCTAGGAATATCATTTTTCAGCATGATATGATTATCAGTTTAAGTTATATTTATTATAACGATCTGTGTCTCTCATTGTTTTGACCTGGTAATAGCCTTATTATTATATATTATTTAACGCTTTGTTATTTTTATGGGTACTAATCTGTTTGTATGATATTGATATTGGATTTTGAATATGGAATAATTAGACTGCCACCTAGTGGTGTTTATATGTAAATTTCATCAACGTCTGGCTCCAGAAGGCCTGGAAGGCTCCCTTTTCTGGGAGTAGGTAAACAGCTTTTAAAGCTGGATCATCAGGAACAGGTTTTGGCTTACATTGCTGAAACAGCCTCCAGCTCTATCGCCTCCTCTTCTGAAGTTTCAAAAAATGCAAGCACTGAGTCGTCAGCGCAGGCTCCTGGTCAGGAACAACACCTTTCCTTGTGTCCTTCACCCCCACCAAAAGGGAAGGATGCGGCAGGCCACACTTCAGATTACTCCCTGGAGCTCTTTTCACACCATGCCTGGGTTATCAAGTCAAATCCTGAATTCCCCAGTCCAAGATGAATCTGACATGGATGCACTGATGCACAGCCACTGCTATATGATTCTGCTGGAATATCCACCCAGAGCACTGCATTGCCCTCTCAGTCTACTGAGCCAGAATCTGACCCTGATGAAACTCAGGTGCCCCTTCCCGCATACTCTACCACCTTACACGGTGACACAGAGGAAGGTGCAGATGAAATTGAAGAGGAGGTGATGGATGACCCAGTTGTTGACCGGATTGGCATCCATTGGGGGAAGAGGGTGCCGCTGGCAATAGCTCAGAAGAGGAGGAGGATCCGCAGCAGGCATCGACATCGCAGCAGTGGTTATCTGGCAGGCCCGTAGCAGTCCAAAAACGTGTTAAAAAAACAAAAAGAGTTGCAGGACAGCTTGGCCAGACGGTCAAATTAGCACAGCGTGCAAGCCCTGAAAATTTATACCATAGTAGGAAGAGTGCAGTGTGGCACTTTTATGACCAAAATCCTATTGATGAGGCAAAGGTTATCTGTAAGAAGTGCGGAAGGACCTTTAGCCGAGGGAAAAATCTCCGAAATTTGAATACCAGTTGCATGCTTAGACATTTAAACACCATGCACTTGCAAGCGTGGACGGACTACAAAACCTCAGGTACCACATGTGCACCTGCTCCGACTGAAGGTAGCCAGCAACGCTACATCGCTTCCCCCACTGTAAGCCCACCGGTTAGCACACCACCAGCAAGAAATGTTGAGGTGTCGTCGCAAGGCCAAAGCAGTCAGGGAATCACAATGTTTTTCCAACGAAAGACTAAATCTAGGCCATCACCACCACCATCACCACCACGACCAACCCCCTCTCATGTCCATGTCCACCGCTACAGTCATGGCCAAAAGTTTTGAGAATGACACAAATATTATATTTTCACATGATCTGCTGCCCAGTGGTTTTTATGTGTGTGTTTGACAGATGTTTTTATCACAGACAGAAATATAATTGCAAACATATGAGTAACAAAAGCTTATATTGACAGTTAGAATGAGTTAATGCAGCAAGTCAATATTTGCATTTTTGACCCTTCTTCTTCAGGACCTCTGCAATTCTCCCTGGCATGCTCTCAATCAACTTCTGGACCAAATCCTGACTGATAGCAGTCCATTCTTGCACAATCAATGCTTTCATTTTGTCAGAATTTTTAGGTTTTTGTTTGTCCACCCTCTTGATGATTGACCACAAGTTTTCAATGGGATTAAGATCTGGGGAGTTTCCAGGCCATGGACCCAAAATCTCTATGTTTTGTTCCCTGAGCCATTTAGTTATCACCTTTGCTTTATGGCAAGGTGCTCCATCATGCTGGAAAAGGCATTGTTGATCGCCAAACTGCTCTTGGAGGGTTGGGAGAAGTTGCTCTTGGAGGACATTCTGGTACCATTCTTTATTCATGGCTGTGTTTTTAGGCAAGACTGTGAGAGAGCCGATTCCCTTGGCTGAGAAGCAACCCCACACATGAATGGTTTCAGGATGCTTAACAGTTGGCATGAGACAAGACTGGTGGTAGCGCTCACCTTGTCTTCTCCGAATGAGGCGTTTTCCTGATGTCCCAAACAATCGAAAAGGGGATTCATCAGAGAAAATAACTTTACCCCAGTCCTCAGCAGTCCACTGCCTGTACCTTTTGCAAAATATCAGTCTGTCCATGATGTTTTTTCTGGAGAGAAGTGGCTTCTTTGCTGCCCTCCTTGAGACCAGGCCTTGCTCCAAGAGTCTCTGCCTCACAGTGCGTGCAGATGCACTCACACCTGCCTGCTGCCATTCCTGAGCAAGCTCTGCACTGCTGGTAGCCCGATCCCGCAGCTGAAACACTTTTAAGAGATGGTCCTGGCGCTTGCTGGTCTTTCTTGGGCGCCCTGAAGCCTTTTTGGCAACAATGGAACCTCTCTCCTTGAAGTTCTTGATGATGCGATAGATTGTTGACTGAGGTGCAATCTTTCTAGCTGCGATACTCTTCCCTGTTAGGCCATTTTTGTGCATTGCAATGATGACTGCACGTGTTTCTTTAGAGATAACCATGGTTAACAGAAGAGAAACAATGATGCCAAGCACCAGCCTCCTTTTAAAGTGTCCAGTGGTGTCATTCTTACTTAATCATGACAGATTGATCTCCAGCCATGTCCTCATCAACACCCACACCTGTGTTAATGGAGCAATCACTGAAAAGAGGTTAGCTGGTCCTTTTAAGGCAGGGCTGCAATGATGTTGAAATGTGTTTTGGGGGATAAAGTTCATTTTCTAGCCAAATATTGACTTTGCAAGTAATTGCTGTTAAGCTGATCACTCTTTATAACATTCTGGAGTATATGCAAATTGCCATTAGAAAAAGTGAAGCAGTAGACTTTGTAAAAATTAATATTTGTGTCATTCTCAAAACTTTTGTCCATGACTGTAGTTCCCCAATATGCAGCTCTCAAGTCCAGCTCACCCTAGCAGACACTGTGAGTTGGACAAGAAAGTACTCACCTCTCATCCGCGTACACTGGCTTTGAACGCCTACATTGCCAAACTGATCTCATTAGGGATGATGCCCTTCTGTTTGGTTGAAAGCGCAGCGTTCAGAGAACTCATGGCCTACGCTGTCCCATGCTATGACCTACCCAGTCGGCACTTCTTTTCTAGAAAAGCCATCCCTGCCCTCCACCTGCATGTGAAAGACCGCATTGTCCATGCACTCAAACAATCAGTGAGTGGAAAGGTGCACCTCACAACAGATGCATGGGCCAGTAGGCATGGCCAGGGCCGTTACGTGTCCATCACTGCACACTGGGTTAATGTGGTGGATGCAGGGTCCACAAGGGACAATGGTGGTGGGACAGTGCTGCCTAGCCCACGGTATAGGCAGCAGTTGGCTGTAGGCGTTTGACCCTCCTCCTCCTCCAGAAGCGAAAGCTCGTCGACGGAGCGCAGTCACACGAGCACTCCATCCGCAGCTGCCAGTGTTGCACACGAGGTGTCCCACTATCGAACAGCTAGTGGTAAGTGTCAGCAGGCTGTTTTAAAAATGATGTCTTTGGGCGACAACAGACACACTGCAGAGGTACTGGCCGACTACTTGCAGCGAGAAACTGAGTCATCGCTGGGCAGTCTACATCTTGAGCCAGGCAAGGTAGTCAGTGATAACGGCCGTAATTTTGTGGTGGCCATAGCCCTGGTAAAACTCAGACACATACCTTGCCTGGCTCACACCTCGAACCTGGTGGTGCAGTGCTTCATAAATAATTATCCGGAGTTACCAGCCCTGCTCCATAAAGTGCGAAGACTGTGCTCGCACATCCGTCGCTCGCCCGTAGACTCCAGTCGTATGCAGAGGCTGCAGCGATCGCTACACCTCCCCTAGCACCGCCTAATCATAGATGTTGCAACAAGGTGGAACTCCACCATGCTCATGGTTGAGAGGCTGTGCGAACAGAGGCAGGCTGTAATGCATTTGTGGGAGGATACACGGGCAGGCAGTTTGAGGGCAGACATCGAGTTGTCGGGTGTGCAGTGGTCAAAGCTGAAAGACCTCTGTAAGGTCCTTCAGTGTTTTGAGGAATGGACACGGCTGTTAAGCGCAGACGACGCCATCATAAGCATGAGCATACCACTTATGCGTCTGCTCATGCAAACTTTGACGCACAATAAGGATCAGGCGTCTGCAGCGGAGGAGGAGGAGGAGGAGGGAGGCCTTGATGACAGACAGCCATTGTCTGCTCAGGGAACTGTCCTGGACGAGGTGGAGGAAGAAGAGGAGGAGGAGGAGGGGGATGATTATTTTGGGGAGGAGGATGCTTCTCGGGGGCAAGAGAAAATGTTGGCTTGCCAAGGTCAGGTACAGGGTTTGTGCGTGACTGGAGGGATGTGGATTTGGCAGAAAGTGCTCCTCCACCCACCACTGGCAGTGCATCATTGACACCTGGAACATTGGCCCACATGTGTGATTATCTCTTGCGGATCCTAAAAAGGGACCCCCGCATTGCCAAAATGATGAAGGATGACGACTACTGGTTGGCCAGCATCCTCGATCCACGCTATAAAGGCATTCCCAGCACACAGCAGCGGTGCAGGTTCTACCACGAGCCGTACTGGGCAACATGGAAGAGGTGTTCGTGGTGCACACAGCCGAAGTGGCGCTGGAGACAGGGGTTTCATGACCATGTTGTGGACTGATTTCTCGAGTACCGCTCACACGACTGGTAATACTGAATCGATTGCAACAGACAGGAGACAGCAGATGTCAACTATGGTTCAAAATTACCTCTCCTCCCCTATCGATGTTCTCCCTCACAGGTCATTCCCCTTTGACTACTGGGTCTGTAAACTGGACACCTGGCCTGAATTGGCACAATATGCCTTACAGGAGCTCGCTTGCCCTGCTGGTAGTGTGCTATCAGAAAGAGTCTTCAGTGCTGCTGGATCAATCCTGACAGAAAGAAGGACCCGTCTGTCGACCCAAAATGTTGGTGATCTCACCTTCATTAAAATGAACCATGCCTGGGTTTCAAAGGATTTTGTACCACCTTCCCCTGATGACACATAGGTTGCCAGCAGAATGGCTCGCTTTGTCCTCCTCTTCCTCCGACTTCTCCAATTCCTCCATTTGCAGCTGCTGAATGTCCATCCTACACCTCAACATATGCCAGTTTTTCCACCTCCCTAACATGGCTGCCCCCCCCATGGCCGTGTCAGCACCTGGCGCACCGGGCAAGTGCCGGGGCCCTGAGCAGGTGGGGGGCCCACTCGCTGTCAGAGACACTGGCGTACTATGAGGGGCCCAGTGCCGGCGCCCACGAGTGTGCCCCCCTGCTTGCTCAGGGCCCCAGCACTTGCAGTACTTACCTCTCCCTGCTCCACCACTGTGACGTCTTCCGCGTTTCCTGACAGTGACATTCAGGTCAGAGAGCGCGATGACGTCACGTCTGTGCGGCCTCTGTCTGAACAGTCACAGTGCAGAGAGATGGAAGATGGCGACGCTGAGGAGTCCAGAGTAGAGCAGTGCCCAGCGAGGAGAGGTATTTCATTTTTTTAATGTTTGGAGCAATATATGGGGAGCATTATACACTGGAGAATTATATATGGGGCCCATCATACACTTGAGAATCATAGATAGGGCCCATTATACAGTGGAGCATTATATATGGGGCCCATCATACACTGGAGCATCATCCATGGGGCACATCATACACTGGAGCATTATAAATGGGCCCCATTATACACTGGAACATCATATGGGGCCCATTATATATGGAGCCTTATATAGGCCCATCATACACTGGAGCATCATCAAAGGGGCCCATCATATACTGGAGCATCATATGGGGTTCATTATTTATGGGGCATCATATAGGGCCCTTTATATATGGAGCATTATATTTGGAGCATTATATGGGGCTCATCATAAACTGGAGCATCATATGGGGTTCATTATTTATGGGGCATCATATAGGGCCCTTTATATATGGAGCATCATATGGAGCACATATGTGGCCTATTCTGTATGGAGCATTAAATGGAGCCCATTCTGTATGGAGCAATATATGGGGCTCATTATACTCTACGGGGACCGTCCTATACTGTATGGCACCTTATATGGGGACCATCATGTACTGGAGCATTATGTGGAGCTCATCATATACTGTATGGAACATTATATGGGACCAATTATGTATGGAGCAATATATGGGGCTCATTTTTCTGTATGGAGCAATATATAGGACTCATTATTCTGTATGGCGCACTATGTGGTGGCCATAATACTGTATGGAGGACTACACCATGTTCCAAATTATTATGCAAATTATATTTTTCTCTGATTTTCCTAAGTGGTCGGTGCAAATGACAGTCAGTCTAATAAAAGTCATCACCCGTTATAGAGTGTACATCAAATTTTATTGAAGAAACCTCCCAATGATAACAGTATAATCTCCAAAATGGAAAAAAACTCAGAATGCACTGTTCCAAATTATTAGGCCCAGTAGAATTTCTGAACATTTGATATGTTGTAAAGAACTGAAAATGCTCTTTTGTGGAATTTGCAGCATTAGGAGGTCACATTCACTGAACAAAAAAGCTATTTAACTCCAAAACATCCTAACAGGCCAAGTTACAGGTAACATAGGAACCCTTCTTTGATGTCACCTTCACAATTCTTGCATCCATTGAACTTGTGAGTTTTTGGAGAGTTTCTTCTTGTATTTCTTTGCATGAAGCCTCCCAGAGCTGCGGTTTTGATGTGAACTGCCTCCCACCCTCATAGATCTTCTGCTTGATGATACTCCAAAGGTTCTCTATAGGGTTGAGGTCAGGGGACCATGAGTTTATCTCCTTTTATGCCCATAGCAGCCAATGACTCAGAGGTATTCTTTGCAGCATGAGATGGTGCATTGTCATGCATGAAGATGATTTTGATCCTGAAGACACGTTTCTGCCTTTTATACCATGGAAGAAAGTTGTCAGTTGGAAACTCTATATACTTTGCAGAGGTCATTTTCACACCTTCAGGAACCTTAAAGGGCCCTACCAGCTGTTTCCCCATGATTTCAGCCCAAAACATGACTCCACCTACTTGCTGACGTCGCAGCCTTGTTGGCACACGGTGGCCGTCCACCAACCATCCATCTGGACCATCCAGGGTTGCTCGACACTCATCAGTAAACAAGACTGTTTGAAACTTAGTCTTCATGTACAGTACAGACCAAAAGTTTGGACACACCTTCTCATTCAAAGATTCTTCTGTATTTTCATGGCTATGAAAATTGTAGAATCACACTGAAGGCATCAAAACTATGAATTATCACATGTGGAATTATACATTACACTTTACAAAAAAGTGTGAAACAACTGAAAATATGTCTTATATTCTAGGTTCTTCAAAGTAGCCACCTTTTGCTTTGATTACTGCTTTGCACACAGAAAAGGTGAACGGATGGACTCTACATGCCTGGTTCCCACCGTGAAGCATGGAGGAGGAGGTGTGATGGTGTGTGGGTGCTTTGCTGGTGACACTGTTGGGGATTTATTCAAAATTGAAGCGGTGAGCGGTCCAGCTCACCCCAAACCATCTCGATTGGGTTCAGGTCTGGTGACTGTGGAGGCCAGGTCATCTGGCGTAGCACCCCAACACTCTCCTTCTTGGTCAAATAGCCCTTACACAGCCTGGAGGTGTGTTTGGGGTCATTGCCCTGTTGAAAAATAAATGATGGTCCAACTAAACGCAAACCAGATGGAATAGCATGCTGCTGCAAGATGCTGTGGTAGCCATGCTGGTTCAGTATGCCTTCAATTTTGAATAAATCCCCAACAGTGTCACCAGCAAAGCACCCCCACATCATCACACCACCTCCTCCATGCTTCACGGTGGGAACCAGGCATGTAAAGTCCATCCGTTCACCTTTTCTGTGTGCAAAGCAGTAATCAAAGCAAAAGGTGGCTACTTTGAAGAACCTAGAATATAAGACATATTTTCAGTTGTTTCACACTTTTTTTGTAAAGTGTAATGTATAATTCCACATGTGTTAATTCATAGTTTTGATGCCTTCAGTGCGATTCTACAATTTTCATAGCCATGAAAATACAGAAAAGTCATTGAATGAGGTGTGTCCAAACTTTTGGTCTGTACTGTATGTATGGGCCCACTTCAACCGTTCCTGCTTGTGAGCACTGTTTAGGGGTGGCCGAATAGTAGGTTTATGCACCACTTCAAGTCTTTGAAGTATCCTACACCTTGAGGTTCGAGGGACTCCAGAGGCACCAGCAGCTTCAGATATCTGTTTGCTGGTTTGTAATGGCTTTTTAGCAGCTCTTCTCTTAATCCGATGAACTTGCCTGGCAGAAACCTTCCTCATTCTGCCTTTATCAGCACGAACAAGTCTGTGCTCAGAATCAGCAACAAATCTCTTAACAGTACGACGATCACGCTTTAGTTTTCGGGAAATATCTAATGTTTTCATCCCTTGACCAAGGCATTGCACTATTTGATGCTTTTCAGCAGCAGAGAGATCCTTTTTCTTTCCCATGTTACTTGAAAACTCTGGCCTGCTTAATAGTGTGGAACATCCAGTTTTCCTTTTATTGGGCTCACATGGCAAACTAATTATCACAGGTATCTGAGATTGATTTCAGTTATCCAAAGAACCCTGAGACACAATACCATCAATAGGTTTCATTTACAAAAAAAAAAACACTTAAACCGCTATGACACTTAAACCAATTTGCATAACAATTTGGAACATAGTTTATACTGTCCGGTTTTTGAGCTATTGTAGAATTTACAATAGATATCACTCATGTAATGTAAGAAGTGAAGTATTTGGCATTGTACTATACCCATATTTCTCTGCCGTATCGGAGCATTATGAATTGTGGTATGTGTTAAAGGGGCCCACTGAGACTCTTTCGCCCGGGGCACATGAGAACCTGGAGCCAGCCCTGCCCCCCACAACTTTAGCCAAATAACCCCGTTTTCAATGCGTTACTATTATTATAAAGTAAATTAAGGTTGACAAGCTTAAGTAATAAGAATTGATGTCGTTGGCATTGAAATGGGCACTGTAGGTGTGTTTACTGTCCTCAACTCCCTGTCGACTTTTCTTCCCCATTGACATGCATTGGGTTTCGTATTTCAGTCGGACCTTCGACTTTTTCCGATAGTCGGCCGATTTCGTTCGACTCGACTTTTGGGAAAGTCGGGTGGTCCGAAACCTGACTCGACCCTCCCGGAGGCAAAGTCTCTCATCTCTAGTGCCCACTGCTCCAGTTTATTTATATCATTTTGAATCCTCTCTCTCTCTTCTCTAGTGTTAGCTATCCCTCCTAGCTTTGTGTCATCAGCAAATTTAATCAGCTTACCCTCAATTCCTTCATCTAAATCATTGATAAAGATGTTGATCAATACAGGGTCCAAGACAGAGCCCTGTGGTACCCCACTTGATACATTCTTCCAACTGGATGTGTAGCCATTTACAACCACTCTTTGGGATCGATCACTAAGCCAGTTATGATTCCACCTAACAGTTGCCTTGTCCATTCCATACTTAGTCATTTTTTCAATAAGGATTATGTGAGATATTTTGTCAAATGCTTTGCTGAAGTCAAGATATACTATATCTACAGCATTTCCCTGATCCACCCAGTCAGAGATTCTGTCATAGAAGGAAATTAAGTTAGTCTGGCATGACTTATTAGGTACAAACCCATGCTGACTCTGTTTAATTACTTTATTCTTATCCAGGTACTTACATAACATGTTGTTTAATAATTTGTTCAAAAATCTTTCCTGGTATAGAAGTCAGACTCACCGGCCTATATTTCCCTGGGTCCACCTTCTTCCCTTTTTGAAGATAGGAACAACATTTGCTCTTCTCCAGTCTTCTGGGACTTCTCCTGTTCTCCAAGAATTTTCAAAGATTATGGAGAGTGGTTCAAGAATTTCTGCTATCTCTTTCAGTACTCTGGGGTGTAATTCATCTGGACCTGGAGACTTGAATTCATTTAGGTTAGTTGTTTCCTCACTATTTTTCTGTTTATAGATATCCTGGACTCTTCTATTCTCTTAATAGGACAGTGAAGATCAGTTGATGTTACATTTCCTTACTGAGAGAAAACAGATGCAAAATAGGAATTTAAGAGTTCGGCCTTCTCAACATCCTGTCTTACTATTCCATCATTTTCATACTGTAAAAATCCTATAGCATCTTTGACTTTTCTTTTACTTTTGACATATCCCCAAAATCCTTTTTTGTTGCTTTTGACGTCTCTTGCAAGCCTTAATTCATTGTCAGCTTTAGATAATCTGATTCTTGCCCTTCAGGTTCTGCAGACAGCATTATATTCTTCTTTAGATATGCCTCCCTCTTTCCATTTTATAAACATTTCTTTCTTCCTTTTTAGCATGTGTTTAAGTTCTGTGTTCATCCATCCTGGTTTCCTTAAATGCTTCCCATTCTTCCCTCTTTTCGGAATTGTTAACGATTGTGCTTTGAGAATCTAATTTTTCAAGATTTCCCATCCTTCTTGGATATTTTTGTCCTTAAGGATATCCAGCCATTGGATCCCTCCAATTCTCTTTCTGAGTCCCTTGAAATTTGCCTTTCTGAAATCTAACCTTGACGTCTGAGTCTTCACAGGTCTTCCTCCTCTAGTTATCCAAAATTCTAAAATAGCATGGTTGCTAGATCCTAGGGTTCCAGCCACTCTTACCTCCTCAAGCATTTCCTACCTGTTTATAAGGATTACATCCAAGGTAGCAGATCCCCTTGTTTTCTCCCCTACCTTTTGGAAGATAAAGTTGTCAGCAAGAGAGGATAAGAATTTCCTTGACCTGTTTTGCCTCAGAGAGATTCCCAACAAATATCTGGATAGTTGATATCCCCCATGACCACTATGTCATTATATTTTAGAATTTTGGATAACTAGAGGAGGAAGACCTGTGAAGACTCAGATGTCAAAGTTAGATTTCAGAAAGGCAGATTTTAAGGGACTCAGAAAGAGAATCGGAGGGATCCAATGGCTGGATATCCTCAAGGACAAAAATGTCCAGGAAGGATGAGAAATCTTGAAAAATGAGATCCTCAAAGCACAATCATTAACAATTCCAAAAAGAGGGAAGAATAGGAAGCATTTAAGGAAACCAGGATGGATGAACAAAGAACTTAAACACATGCTAAAAAGGAAGAAAGAAATGTTTATTAAATGGAAAGAGGAAGGCATATCTAAAGAAGAATATAATGCCGTCTGCAGAACCTGAAGGGCAAGAATCAGATTATCTAAAGCTGACAATGAATTAAGGCTTGCAAGAGATGTCAAAAGCAATAAAAAAGGATTTTGGGGATATGTCAAAAGTAAAAGAAAAGTCAAAGATGCTATAGGATTTTTACAGGATGAAAATCATGAAATGGTAAGAAAGGATGTTGAGAAGGCCAAACTTTTAAATTCCTATTTTGCATCTGTTTTCTCTCAGAAAGGAAATGTAACATCAACTGATCTTCACTGTCCTATTAAGGGAATAGAAGAATCCAGGATATCTATAAACAGAAAAATAGTGAGAGAACACTTAGCTAGCATAAATGAATTCAAGTCTCAAGGTCCAGATGAATTACACCCCAAAGTACTGAAGGAGATAGCAGAATAAATTTTTGAACCATTCTCCATAATCTTTGAAAATTCTTGGAGAACAGGAGAAGTCCCAGAAGACTGGAGAAGAGCAAATATTGTTCCTATCTTCAAAAAGGGGAAGAAGGTGGATCCAGGGAACTATAGGCCGGTGAGTCTGAGTTCTATACCAGGAAAGATCTTTGAACAAATTATTAAAGAACATGTATGCAAGTACCTGGATAAGAATGAAGTGCTTAACCAGAGTAAGCATGGGTTTGTAACTAATAAGTCATGTCAGACAAATTTAATTTCCTTCTATGACAGAATCACTGACTGGGTGGATCAGGGAAATGCTGTAGATATATTATATCTTGACTTCAGCAAAGCATTTGACAAAGTATCTCATACAATCCTTATTGAAAAAATGACTAAGTATGGAATGGACAAGGCAACTGTTAGGTGGATTCATAACTGGCTTAGTGAAAGGACCCAAAGAGTGGTAGTAAATGGCTGCACATCCAGTTGGAAGAATGTATCAAGTGGGGTACCACAGGGCTCTGTCTTGGGCCCTGTATTGTTCAACATCTTTATCAATGATTTAGATGAAGGAATTGAGGGTAAACTGATTAAATTTGCTGATGACTAGAGTTGAGCGATACTTTCCGATATCCAAAAGTATCGGAATCGGAATGGTATCGCCGATACCCAAAAAATATCGGCGATACCCGATACCGATACCGGAAATCCAATGTAAGTCTATGGGAACAAAATATCGGAATTAAAAAAACCCCATTCTTGCCTTGTTGGTTAATTGTACATGAAGGAAAACAACAAAGAGTAATGTAGAATGTATTGGGGAAGGTTGAGGAGACATTAAAGGCATAGATGTTTAACCCAATCAAATGGAATAGCATAAATATTTTTTTTTAAACATGTTCGGATTGACGAAGAAATTGACAATGTTGTTCACGTTTTTTCTATTTTGGCAAATATGTATATTTCACAACTTCCATGCTCTTCACCTTTTTAACTTTTGACACACTTTCTCCTTCATAATCTTCAGCAGCATCATCTTTTTCATCAAATTATTCTTCATCTTCACCTTCTTTATCTTCTTCTTAAACTTCTTGCTATTCATCTTTTTGTTAACATTACTCATATTCTTCTTATTAAACTATTATTCTTATTCATATTGTACTTCATCTTCTTCATCATATTCTTATTTGTGACAGAGAATCCTGCACTTGTAATCTGTCAAAGTATGAATTTTTCATTCTTCCATTCTTGCTGTCACAAAAGATTTAAATTACAACAGTATTTGTCCGTGTTCAGTTTAGCCTGCAGCAGCAGCAGGCATTTTCCAGGGGCACCACGAGGAGGAACGGACTCACCCTCATACACTGCTTGGTCTTCTGCTTATAATTTAGAGCATATATTTTGCTCTTCATTTTGGTCTTATACTTCATGTTCTTCTGCTTTTAGATCTTCTGCTTATTGTTCTTGTGTCTCTTGTTCTGTATCTTGTATTTGTAGCACAACCTTGTACCAGCTGATGTTACTGGGACACGGTTACTAAGCAGGAGGTACCTGTGCTCCAAAGCACTACCAAGGACCAGCAGACGTTGCAGGAACTCGGATACCGAGATGGAGGCACCTAGGCCAAAGGCACTGCGGAGAACCAGTTGACGGTACTGGAACCCGGACGGGTAGCAGAAGGTACAAGAGCCAATGCAAGTAACGAGGACCAGCTGACTGTGCTGGAACCCGGAGGGGCAGCAGAAGGAAAAGAGCCAATGGCACAACCGAGGACCAGCTGACGTTACTGGGACACGGTTACTAAGCAGGAGGTACCTGTGCTCCAAAGCACTACCAAGGACCAGCAGACGTTGCTGGAACTCGGATACCGAGATGGAGGCACCTAGGGCAAAGACACTGCGGAGAACCAGCTGACGGTACTGGAACCCGGACGGGTAGCAGAAGGTAACCATGGAAATTTAAGTTGACAGGCCGCGAGCCGGCCGCAGTTACCGAATCCCACAGTACTACAGTGGGTGATTGTCCTATTGTCACAACGGAAACAGCCTTTATTTGCATATCCCGCAGCACACATAGGAAGCACCTAAACTCCAAGCACCATAGAGTCGGCTGTTATGTTACGGTAGCTGAGGAGTGCAGGTAAAAAAGGAAATACACCAGAGCAGTTGGAATCTATGAGATTGCAGTACCCTGACTAACCACCACAACTAGAGGCAGCCGTGGAGCGTTCCTACGATGGTCCTAGACGCCTCGTCACAGCCTGAGAAACTAACTACACCTAAAGATAGAAATAGGAAAGCTATCTGCCCCGGAGCAGAACCCCAAAGATAATAGAAAGCCCCCAAACATGTAATGGCGGTTAGACAAGAGGAAATACTGACACAGAAAGAAAATAGTATGAGCAAACGCTGGGGCCCAAACTATCTAAATAGAAAAGGACAGGAAGGGTACTTACTGCAATCCCAGAAAACCCTGAAAAACACCAACTCTACTAATTTCAAAATCACCTGAGATCACACGACCTCTACCACCTAAATTAGTTCTCTGGTGTAACAAAAACAGCAGCCACTGAAAAAACTGCAAAAAGCAAAAGTACAAAACACAGTGGCTGGACCAAACTGAGAGGGCAAAAGCCCCCGGAGGGGACCCAGAAGGCCCCACAGAAGTGCAGGACAAAATGCAAAAATATAGCAAAAACACAAAATAAGAAATTGTCTTATCTGATAGCAGGAGATGCAGACACGACACAGCAGGCTACAAGGGAAACTGGAAAGAAGGATTCAGACCAGAACAATTGATCACCGGCAACCCTGATGGGAAAATGATTCCCTTAAATAAGACCAATCAGTAACACCTGATTCCCAATCCTCACTAGTACCGCTTGTAACCACCAGAGGGAGCCTCTGCTCAGAACTCATCTCAAACCCATTCACAACAGTACCCCCCCCTTGAGGAGGGGTCACCGAACCCTCATTTGAGCAACCAGGTCGGTCAGGATGAGTTCTATGATACGCACGGATAAGTCTCCTAGCATGGATGTCCGAAGCAAACACCCAAGAATTATCTTCCTGACCATAACCTCTCCATTTAACCAAATACTGGAGTCTTCGTCTAGAAAAACGAGAATCCAATATTTTCTCAACCACATACTCCAGATTGCCCTCAACCAAAACAGGGTCAGGAGGCACAGCAGCAGGAACCACTGGCTCAACAAACCTCTTCAACAAGGACTTGTGGAACACGTTATGGATCTTAAATGTCCCTGGAAGAAGCAAACGAAAAGAAACAGGATTAATAATCTCCATGATCTTATAAGGTCCAATGAACCTAGGCTTAAATTTAGGAGATGCTACTCTCATAGGAATATTCTTTGAGGACAACCAGACCAAGTCCCCCACTTTAAACCGAGGACCATCAGTCCTATGCCGGTTAGCAAACCGCTGGGCCTTCTCCTGAGAGAGGGACAACCTCTCCACTACCTGGTCCCAAATCTGCTGCATACGCTCAACAACAGAGTCAACACCTGGACAGACAGAAGCCTCCGTCTGTCCTGAAGAAAATCGAGGGTGAAACCCAGAATTACAGAAAAACGGAGACATCAAAGTGGCAGAGCTAGTCCTATTATTAAGAGCAAACTCAGCCAAAGGCAAAAAAGAGACCCAGTCATCCTGATCAGCAGACACAAAGCATCTTAGATAAGTCTCCAATGTCTGGTTTGTTCTCTCAGTTTGACCATTGGTCTGAGGATGAAATGCCGAGGAGAAAGACAATTGAACACCCAGTTTAGAACAAAAAGTCCTCCAAAATCTGGAAACAAACTGGACTCCTCTGTCAGACACAATGTTCTCAGGAATGCCGTGTAAACGAACCACGTGCTGAAGGAACAACGGCACCAATTCAGAGGAGGAAGGCAACTTAGGTAATGGCACAAGATGTATCATTTTGGAAAACCTATCACAAATTACCCAGATGGTGGTCATTCTCTGAGAAACAGGAAGATCGGAAATGAAATCCATAGAGATATGGGTCCATGGTCTCTTGGGCACAGGCAATGGCATCAACAAACCACTAGAGCGAGAGCAAGGCTTGGAGCGAGAGCAAGTCCCGCAGGACTGCACAAATTCCCTGACATCGCGAGACAAGGTAGGCCACCAAAAGGACCGACTAACCAAGTCTCTGGTACCAAAAATTCCGGGATGCCCAGCCAATGCGGAACAATGAATCTCAGACATCACACTCTTTTTCCATTGGTCCGGGACAAACAATTTTCCAACAGGGCAGCGCTCGGGCCTATCCTCCTGACACCCCTCCAGAGCAAGTCTCAAATTAGGCGAGATGGCGGAAAGAACTACACCCTCCTTCAAAATAACAGAGGGATCAGATAGCTCAGGAGAGTCCGCAAGGAAACTCCTCGAGAGGGCATCCGCCTTAACATTCTTAGTGCCAGGAAGAAAGGAAACCACAAAATTAAAACGTGTGAAAAACAAGGCCCACCTGGCCTGTCTAGGATTGAGTCGCTTGGCAGATTCCAGATAGACCAGATTCTTATGGTCCGTAAGGACCACCACCTGATGTTTGGCTCCCTCCAGCCAATGTCTCCACTCTTCAAAAGCCCACTTCATGGCCAATAACTCCCGATTACCCACGTCATAATTACGTTCAGTAGGAGAAAATTTTCGAGAGAAAAAGGCACAAGGGTTACTTTTAGAGGTCTCTGGATCTTTTTGGGACAAAACAGCACCTGCCCCAATTTCAGAGGCATCAACCTCCACCTGAAATGGCAGAGAAACATCAGGCTGCCGTAGAACAGGAGCAGAAGTGAATCTCTGCTTAAGTTCCTGAAACGCAGAGACTGCCTCAGGAGGCCAATTCACCACATCAGAACCCTTTCTGGTCAAATCAGTTAATGGTTTAACAATAACAGAGAAATTACCAATAAATTTACGATAAAAATTGGCAAAACCCAAAAATCTCTGAAGAGCCTTTAATGAAGTAGGTTGGACCCAATCACAGATGGCCTGAACCTTGACCGGGTCCATTTCAATAACAGATGGGGACAAAATGAATCCCAGAAATGAGATCTTCTGTACGCCAAAAAGACACTTTGATCCCTTCACATACAGAGCATTCTCTCTCAAAATCTGGAATACAGTTCGAACATGTTTCACATGAGAGTCCCAGTCATTAGAAAAAATCAAGATATCATCCAAATAAACAATCAGAAACTTGTCCACAAAATCCCTGAAAATGTCATTCATGAAGGACTGGAAGACGGAAGGAGCATTAGTGAGCCCAAAGGGCATCACAAGGTACTCAAAATGCCCTTCAGGGGTGTTAAATGCCGTCTTCCATTCATCCCCGTGCTTAATGCGAATAAGGTTATACGCCCCCCTGAGGTCAAGCTTGGTAAACCAAGTAGCGTTTTTCACCCTGGAAAACAGGTCAAAAATCAAGGGTAACGGGTATTGATATTTCACAGTAATATTGTTCAAGAGACGATAATCAATACACGGCCTTAATGAACCATCTTTTTTGGCCACAAAGAAAAAACCGGCACCTAAGGGTGAAGAGGATGGTCTGATATGACCCTTCTCCAATGATTCCTTGATATAAGACCGCATAGCGTCATGTTCAGGTACAGACAAGTTAAAAAGGCGACCCTTAGGGAATTTACTACCTGGCACTAATTCAATAGCGCAGTCATAGCTCCTATGGGGAGGTAAGGATGCAGATTTACTTTCGCTAAACACATCAGAAAAATCAAACAAAAAGTCAGGAACATCCTCAGCCTGGGGGGAGGCAGAAAAAACAGGAGTGTTGGTATTAACACATTGGCAGCCCCAACTGGTTACAGACACAGATTTCCAATCCAAAACAGGATTATGAGACTGTAACCAAGGGAAACCCAGCACGATAATGTCATGCAGATTATATAGAACCAAAAATTTGCAGCACTCCTGGTGATCAGGTTCAACCCTCATTATCACCTGAGTAGAAAACTGGGGTTTATTCTCAGCCAAAGGGGTAGAATCGATCCCCAGTAGGGGAATAGACTTCTGTAGGGGTATCAAGGGAAACCCACAACGTTTAGCAAAATCATAATCCATCAGGTTAATAGCTGCTCCAGAATCAACGAAAGCCTGAGCAGAAAATGAGGACAGAGAGCATATCAGAGTGACAGTTAATAAAAACTTAGTCTGAACACTACCCAAGACAACTGAGCGTGCAAAACGTCTTCCCCGCTTAGGGCAGACTGAAATAGCATGAGAGGCATCACCACAGTAGAAACATAACCCATTGCGCTTTCGAAACTCATGACGCTGTGCCCCAGACACCACTCCATCACACTGCATGGGCTCAGCAGCTGGCTCACAAGGCAACACCACTCCACGCATACTTCTCCGCTCACGCAAACGTCTGTCAATTTGAATCGCTAATGACATAGAATCATTGAGACCAGAGGGGACAGGGAATCCCACCATAACATCCTTTACATTATCCGACAGACCCTTCCGGAAAAGGGCCGCCAAAGCGTCGTCATTCCATTTGGTCAGGACTGCCCACCTACGGAATCTCTGACAGTATAACTCAGCGTCATCAAGCCCCTGATTTAATGCCAACAAGGCTTTTTCAGCTTGATCAGTGATATTAGGCTCATCGTACAATAACCCCAAAGCCTGAAAAAATGCATCAACATCACTCAAAACAGGATCCCCAGGTGTCAGGGAAAAAGCCCAATCCTGAGGATCGCCGCGCAGGAGAGAGATGACAATTTGAACCTGCTGCGCTGCGTTTCCTGAGGACTTAGATTTTAAGGCAAGAAACAATTTACAATTATTTTTGAAATTCTGAAACTTAGCTCGATCCCCTGAAAACAAATCTGGCATGGGGATCCTAGGTTCCACAACAGGCAACCTAGCAAGATATGCAGCAATACTCTGAACCTCAGTGGCAAGCTGATCCACACGGCCAGACAACTGTGCAAACTCCATTGGGAGAAAAGATCCTCCCCAGCACCCAGAGATACAGAGGGAAACAAAAAAAAAAAAAATGCAACAAACAGAAAAATATCTCTGACAACTTTTCTTCCTTCAAAATATTTTTTTTTTCCCTTCTGTGAGTACCATACAATTTTTATGGCCGGTGATACTGTTATGTTACGGTAGCTGAGGAGTGCAGGTAAAAAAGGAAATACACCAGAGCAGTTGGAATCTATGAGATTGCAGTACCCTGACTAACCACCACAACTAGAGGCAGCCGTGGAGCGTTCCTACGATGGTCCTAGACGCCTCGTCACAGCCTGAGAAACTAACTACACCTAAAGATAGAAATAGGAAAGCTATCTGCCCCGGAGCAGAACCCCAAAGATAATAGAAAGCCCCCAAACATGTAATGGCGGTTAGACAAGAGGAAATACTGACACAGAAAGAAAATAGTATGAGCAAACGCTGGGGCCCAAACTATCTAAATAGAAAAGGACAGGAAGGGTACTTACTGCAATCCCAGAAAACCCTGAAAAACACCAACTCTACTAATTTCAAAATCACCTGAGATCACACGACCTCTACCACCTAAATTAGTTCTCTGGTGTAACAAAAACAGCAGCCACTGAAAAAACTGCAAAAAGCAAAAGTACAAAACACAGTGGCTGGACCAAACTGAGAGGGCAAAAGCCCCCGGAGGGGACCCAGAAGGCCCCCACAGAAGTGCAGGACAAAATGCAAAAATATAGCAAAAACACAAAATAAGAAATTGTCTTATCTGATAGCAGGAGATGCAGACACGACACAGCAGGCTACAAGGGAAACTGGAAAGAAGGATTCAGACCAGAACAATTGATCACCGGCAACCCTGATGGGAAAATGATTCCCTTAAATAAGACCAATCAGTAACACCTGATTCCCAATCCTCACTAGTACCGCTTGTAACCACCAGAGGGAGCCTCTGCTCAGAACTCATCTCAAACCCATTCACAACAGTCGGCTAACCCGACCGCAACACGACAGGACAACTTATTGGAGGCTAAGTGACGTTTACACTGACAGGAAACAGACGGCGTGCTGTAACCAGTCTGGGCAGGAGTGAGTACCCGTGCCAATGACACTTCCGAGCAACAACTGGCGGTGTTGAAGCCCAGGGATGAGAAGACAACAGGGTGGAGGCAGCATGACTTTTTGCCGTTCACACAGCAGGGGAACAGCTGACATTACTGAACGCCAGTAACACTATAGCTTGTGTATTGGTCTGTGGACACGACACTTCTGAGCAGCAACTGCCAGTGTTGTAGCCCAGGGAGTAGAGTTCAGGTGGTAGAAAGATGAACATAACAGGAGACATGGATAACGTTGCGAACCAGTTATTTAATCTGAAAACGGACAGACAAATTCTGGCGAGATCCATGCCTTGTTCATTTTCAGAAAAGTAAGCCGGTCTACATTATCGGAGGATAGTCGCATGCGACGGTCTGTTAGTACACCACCTGCGGCACTAAAGACGCGCTCCGATAATACACTGGCAGCAGGGCAAGCCAGCACCTCCAATGCATACTGGCTAAGCTCTGGCCATGTATCCAGCTTAGAGACCCAAAACTTGAATGGGGAAGAGCCATCTGGGAGTACACTGAGAGGGAAAGACATGTAGTCTGTAACCATCTTACGGAAACGTTGCCTCCTGCTGACTGGAGCCGTCTCGGATGGTGTAGACATTGGTGGCGCTGCCACAAAACTTCGCCACATTTGGAACATACTGGTCTTGCCCTGTGCAGAGGCACTGCTTGTGCTCCCTCTTGTTGCAGAGCTGTCTCCACTGCCTCGACGCACAGAGCTGCTTTGTAAAGCAGTAGCAGCAGCAGTGCTCTCGGCTGGAATGGAGAACATTATGGATTGCACCAGTGTGTCTTGGTACTCCCGCATTTTACGCTCCCGGTTCAACGGTGTGATGAGGCTTTGTAAGTTGTCCCGGTAGCGAGGGTCTAGGAGGGTGTACACCCAATAATCAGACGTGGTGAGAATGTGGGCGATGCGGCGGTCGTTTCTCAGGCACTGCAGCATGAAATCAACCATGTGCTGCAGACTCCCAAACTGGCCAAGAAACGCTGTCCCCTGCAAGAGGCGTCATCTCTGCCTGCTCTGCATCACCCCACCCTCGCTCTACATACTGACTAGAGCGTTGTGTACCTCCCTCTGGAGCGATGTCTTCCTCCTCCATTGACTCCTCCTCCTCCTCATCCTCCTCACAAAGTGAGCCCTGCCCAGCCCTTTGTGAGGAACCACGTTGCGCTGACTGTCCAGAAGGTGATGGAATTAGTGACTCCTCATCCTCCACCTCTTCCAAAACCTCATCCCTTAGTGTTTGAATTTTTTTTTGAAGCAGGCAGATAAGGGGGACAGTCAGGCTGACTAGTGCATCATCTGCACTCGCCATCCGCGTTGACTCATCAAACGGACGCAAAACGTGGCAGATGTCCTTCATAGAGGCCCACTCAGTAGTGGTGAAGTGTGAACGGCGCAAATTGCGAGTTGATTGCGCCTGATGCAGCTGATACTCCATTACTGCTGGCTGCTGCTCACACAACCGCTCCAACATATGTAACGTGGAATTCCACCTGGTGGGTACGTCACATATGATGCGATGTTCAGGAAGGCGAAATCTGCGTTGCAGAGCTGCAATGCGCGATCTGGCCATGCTGGAACGTCGCAAGTGAGCGCACTCTAGGCGGACCTTGTGCAGCAGTGCATCAAGATCCGGATAGTCCCTCAAAAAACTCTGCACGACCAAGTTGAGCACATGTGCCAGACATGGTATGTGAGTGAGGTTGCCAAGGCCCAGAGCTGCCACCAGATTTCGGCCATTGTCACACACTACCAAGCCTGGCTGGAGATTAGCTGACAAAAACCACACGTCACTCTCCTGCTTGATGGCATTCCAGACCTCCTGCGCTGTGTGGCTTCGATTCCCCATGGAAATTAATTTCAGGACGGCCTGTTGACGTTTGGCCACGGCTGTGCTCATATCGGTCGCATCAGGTAAGCGTTCACGGGTCCATGTGGAGGTAGACCGTGACGGCTCCTGCAGCGATGATTCTGAGGAACTGGAGTAGGAGGAGGAGTCAATGTGGACAGACTTGATTCCTGCAATCCTTGGAGTTGGCAGAACACGTACAGCGCCACTGGCAAGATCTGTACCCGGCTCCACAACATTGACCCAATGGGCAGTGAGGGAAAGGTATCGTCCCTGGCCATGGGTACTGGTCCACGCATCGGTGGTCAGGTGGACCTTGCTACTGACGGCGTTTAGTAGCGCATGTTTAATTTTTCCCTCAACATGCTTTTGCAGAGCAGGGACGGCTTGCCTGCTGAAATAAAATCGGCTGGGCACATTGTATTGTGGGACTGCCAATGCCATTAAGTCACGGAAACTGTCAGTCTCCACCAGCCTGAATGACAGCATTTCAAGAGACAGGAGTTTTGCAATGCCAGCATTCAGAGCCTGTGCTCGTGGATGGTTTGCCGAGTATGGCCGTCTTTTATCCCATGCCTGTGCTACCGATGGCTGTTTTGTGGCCTGGGAGTGTGAGGATGACAGGGAACTTGCAGCTGTGGGTGGAATAACACTGGGTCTCTGGACAACAGTGACAGAGGTTCTTCCATGGCGATCCTGTGAGGAAGCAGAACCAGCTGTGTGTGAGCTGGAGGAAGAGGCTCCAACACGAGCTGAAGATGTAGGTGCTGCTGTAGGTTGGCCTACATCTCCAGTGTGTCTTTGGAACTCAACCACGTGCTTTGACCGCACATGTTTCCACATATTTGTGGTATTAAGGTTACTGACATTTTTACCTCTTTTTACTTTTTGATTACACAGCTTGCATTTGACATAGCAAATATCATCTGCAAGTGTGTCAAAAAAGGACCACGCAGTGCAAGTCCTGGGAGCGCCCGTTTTTGCTGTTGGAAGAGAACTGCTACGAACGGGTGCCAAACTGGAGGCTACAGGCAACCGAGTCTGCAGCCTAACTCTCCCTACTGTTTGGACCATTGGGGCAATCTCTTCCTCAGAGCTGCTACCACCACCTTCCTGTACTCACGCCATGTTGGGTCTTGGACCTCATCATCTCCACTACCCTCTTCCAACACCTGCTGCTGTTGGGTGGTCTGGCCAGCACCATGCTCATCAGAAAATGGCACCTGAGTCTCATCATCATCAGATGCGTTCTGCGGTGTGCTGACCATCGGCACTGGCTCACCCGCCTCTTCACATTCAGAGAGACACAGCTGTTGCGCATCACTGCATACTGCCTCTTCTTCACATTCCAGAATGCTGCTTGGCTGGGCCCTTGTTTGCAAGCCAACAGATTCTGAGAACAGAAGCAGAGACTCAGCTGGCTCCAGTTCATAACTCTCTGACTGCCTGGGCAATTTGGCAGGCGGTGAAGAGACAGATGGTTGTTCAACAGTGCTGTGGTCCTGAGAGGAGGTGGAAGGAATTGAAGTCGATGCATTGGCTGCCATTCAACCAACAACGGCTTCAATTTGTTCTTCCCGCAGCAGGGGGGTACGCTGAGCTCCTACAAAAGTGCACATAAAGGAACGCTCACGGGGAAAACTGGTGGATGCTGTGTCACTGGGTGCGGCAGCAGCCACAGAATCCCCACGTCCTCTCCCTGCTGAAACTCCACGGCCACGACCACGTGCCTTACTCCCTGCCTTCTTCATTTTGGTAGATTGATAAAGAAAGTCAGAAAAGTTATAAGGCCTAAGTGTGGTTATTACGCAGAGACTGAAGTGAACACTGAAACACAACTGTTCACAATCTGTGAAAGGCTACTCCTTTGTCTACTTCTATAGTGTTTGCAACCAATGTATTGGATACGGATGGAAGCGCGTCACACTAATAGATTAGATTTTAAATATAATGGAGCAGCACCAATTGGAGAGAAATGAAAAGGATGAGGCACTGAGACACACTCAGCAGAGTACAAGCAGCAGTGCTTGAACAAGTAACTGGAGCGTGATATGCACTCAAAAAATAAAAAACACAGACTGAAGTGAACACTGAAACACAACTGTTCACAATCTGTGAAAGGCTACTCCTTTGTCTACTTCTATAGTGTTTGCAACCAATGTATTGGATACGGATGGAGCGCGTCACACTAATAGTTAAATTGCATGGAGCAGCAAGAATTACACTGAAGAAAAAAAAAATAGAGTCTGTGAGTGACACGTGCAGATGCCTACAGACAGCGTTGCATACAGAGCAAACTGCAGCGTCACCTGCACTCACACACACCTTGCACAGAGCTGTTAAAACAACACTGGCAAAAGGAAGCTTTACACAGCCGGTGGTAAACTAGCCTGCCTAAAGCAAAGTACACAAAATCGCAATATCTAACTGTCCCTCAGAGTCAGCAGAGCAGCGTTCTGTCCCTGAGTTCACAGCAAAGTGACGCTAAAATGGAGGCGGCGCCTTTTATAGTGCATTCTGACATCATTTCAGCAGCCAATCACAGCCATGCCATTAGTTAAGATGACCGCAGCATTACAGGATGTGCCCACACTTCATAAGATTCCTCATTGGCTGACTAAAATCACATTGCCTCGCAAAGAATTATGGAAACTTCCGATTCCGGTATACGATATAGGAAAAATATCGGAACTAAGTATCGGAATTCCGATACAGCGAATATCGGCCGATACCCGATACTTGCGGTATCGGAATGCTCAACACTACTGATGACACAAAGCTAGGAGGGATAGCTAATACTAGAGAAGAGAGAGAGAGGATTCAAAAAGATATAAATAAACTGGAGCAGTGGGCAGCAACTTACAGAATGGATTTTAACAGGGAAAAATGCAAAGTACTACATCTGGGAAATAAAAATGAAAAAAGCATATACAGAATGGGAGGAATAGGGCTAAGTAACAGCACATGTGAAAAAGACTTGGATATACTAATAGATCACAGACTGAACATGAGTCAACAGTGTGATGCAGCAGCAAAAAAGGCAAATATAATTCTGGGATGTATTAACAGAAGCATACAGTCTAGATCACGTGAGGTCATTATTGCCCTCTACTCCTCTTTGGTCAGACCTCATCTGGAATACTGTGTCCAGTTTTGGGCACCACATTTTAAAAAATACATCAACAAACTAGAGCAAGTTCAGAGAAGAGCGACCAGAATGGTGTCCGGTCTGCAAACCATGTCCTATGAGGAACGGTTGCAGGATTTGGGAATGTTTAGCTTGCAAAAAAGAAGACTGAGAGGAGACTTAATAGCTGTCTACAAATATCTCAAGGGCTGTCACATTGTAGAAGGATCATCTTTATTTTCATTTGTACAAGGAAAGACTAGAAGCAATGGGATGAAACTGAATGGGAGGAGACACAGATTAGATATTAGAAAAAACTTTTTGACAGTTAGAGTGATCAATGAGTGGAACAGGCTGCCACGAGAGGTGGTGAGTTCTCCTTCAATGGAAGTCTTCAGAGGCTGGACAGACATCTGTCTGGGATGGTTTAGTGAATCCTGCTTTGAGCAGGGGGTTGGACCAGATGACCCAGAAGGTCCCTTCCAACGCTACCATTCTATGATTCATATTTTTTGGAGAACTTGGCCATTTGATGCATAGAGTTCATCCATATCTTCAGCTTGCACAGGCAGCCTGTAGTAAATGCCTACAATGGTGTCCTTTCCATTGTTCGCTCCTTGTATTCTTACCCAAAGTTTCCACAGAACTCCCAGTCTCTGAAGCTTCAATCTCTGTGCAGATATACGCTTTTCTAACATACAATGCGACACCTCCTCCTCGTTTATCAAGTTTCTAGCAAATAAGTTGTAACCTTCTAGGCTTGTATTCCAATCATGTGTATCCTCCCACCAACTTTCAGTGATTCCAATGACATTTATTTTCCTGCGTGTGCACTATGTGTGCAGGGACGCAGGTGGCAGACATGTGTATACGCACATGCGGCGCGTCTTTCTAGACTGCAGCATGTCTATGTATCTTGGGGAGATGCTCAGTCTCTGCAAGATAAATAGCACCGTCCTATGTATAGGATGCGGTCATTGAACACATGCGGAATCACCGCGCATTCAAAAAGGGGGAGCCGGGTATCCGCAGCGTCCTAAGCGCTGCCATTCCGGAACGTGGAAACATACACTAAATAGGAGCTGCAGCTACTAAAAAGTATTTTTGTAAGGAGCTAGCAAAAAGTTGCACTGGGGTTAAAAATAAAAAAAAAAAAAAAGCTAAACACTGAGGGTAGATGTAACTTTTAAACATTACATATAATGAAGGATCTTGTTCACATCTACAAGCAGTTTGCTTAAAAACCATCCTAATCCATCACTTCTCACTGCTAAATTAATTTCATATATTCCAGGTAATCCTCTGTAAGGTAAGCAGGTGACCGATTCCCCCCCCCCCCAATAGTTTGTTACTATGTATCAGTCTGTAACATTATACATAGAATGTCTAGAAGGAATGCAACTGTGATGAAGCAACAGCTGTGAGTAGTTCAGTACAGATTATCACCCTCTCAGGGGCGGACAGACAGCTTGGGGCCCCTGTGCAAGAAATGTGTCAGGGCCCCCCTCCTTTTATGGTGACAAAGCTATATATGTATGTATGTATATATATCTATACATACATACACATATAGCCACACATACATACATATATATATTAGTCTCCTTTATTATGTATATTGCCATCCCTTATTATACAGTGCCCTCTCTTGTTATGTACAGCACCGTCCCTTACATATTGGATTATATAGAGCCCTGTTTTTTTTTACATACCGTCCTGTCTTGTTAGCTGTATAATGCAATGACGGCTGATGGAGCATGGGAAAGCTTCTTTTCTAATGGAGGAGCTGATGGACTGGTCATCTGGTCACCGGCTCCTCCATCAGCAATCATTTTATATCTAAAAAGAGAGGGGACTATGTAATAAAAGAGGGCACTGTGAATAACAAGAATACGCTATGTAAGACAGCATTGTACATAACAGCAGATGAAGCTATGTAAGAGATGGCTCCATATATAACTAGAGGAGGTTACATAATAATGGATGGTGTTAGGTATAACAAGAGGTAACTATGTAACTAAGGATGGTGAAACACAAAATAAGTGATTACAGTATATACTAAGGGACTGTGCTATACATAAAGTGACTACACTATATACTGAGGGATGGCGCTATACATAAGCTAGTACACTATATACTAAGGGGCTGTGCTGTGTATAAGTGAGTACATTTTATACTAAGGGACTGTGTTAGACATAATAAGCGATAATGTCTTACTCCACCTCCCTATTCCTAAATCCATTATAAATCCCCCTTCCTCCCCCACCCCATCATTGCCATTTCCACCTCCATCATAGCCTTCTCCCCACCATCATTGCCCTTTCCACCACCTCCATGATAGCCTTCTCCCCCACCACCATAATTGCCCTTGCCACCACCTCCATCATAGCCTTCTCCCCATCATTGCCCTTTCCACCACCTCCATCATTGTCTTCTCCCACCATTGCCCATTCCATGACCTCCATCATTTCCTCCTCCCCCACATCCGTATCATTGCCCTTTCCACCACCACCATTCTTTTCCCCACCATCCAATCATTGTCCTTTCCAAAACCTCCATCATTGCTTTCTCCTCACACCATCATTGCCCTCTGTCACCCCCATCACTGCCCTCTCCTCCACCTACACACACAGCGCCATTCACCTCTGCACGTTCCTCCGCAGCGCTACACATGCACGCACACCACCACTCATCTGTGCATGCGCGCACACACAACCTCTCCTGCAGTATCACTATCACCAGCAGCATCTTCTCCCTAGCAAAGCCGCGGTGCTGAATGTCATCCAGCCACGCTGCTGACTGCTGTGTAAGACAGGAAGCGCGGGCAGGAAGCAAGATGGATTACTGCAGCTCCGCTGCCAATTTCTCTTGTAGGCACCAGAGCTGCAGTGATCTCTCCCTGCCGGCCGCACGAGGGCAATCTGGCCAGGGGCCCCCCGAAGCCGGATAAACAGGCCAGATTGCCCTCATTATTAGCCGCTCTACAGGGGGCCCCCTCCAGCCCCGGAGGAACTGCACATGCGGTATGTCCACCCCTGCACCCTCTACTCCAGCGAACATCCAGGTCTAAGTACGAGTTATATTACAAACGTGCAAAATTAGACAAACTAAAAAAAAAAAAAAAAAAGAATAAATGTATACTCAAGACAGAATAAAAAATAAAAACAACATTTTTGGTGACGGATCTTTAATATTCTGCATCCACAATGGTTTTCCGGGTTTGGGATGTGATGATGGATTCCGTCTCCAGGAGGAAATCATAGTTCTCTTCTCCGGCTCTTGTGCTCAGGTCCCGGTGGGAGGGGGATGGGAAGAGTCTGACCTATATACAGATAATATACAATACAAAGCTCCGCGAGTGATCAGGAAACCGTTATCATTTCTGTACAAAAACAGCTGCAAAAAAAACGGCAGTCCACATATATATTATATACAAGCGCACGCTAAAAACGGAATTAAATAGTCGCATCTCCTCAATGGTTAGTTTTAAAAAGTCTCAAGAAAGTTCAGAGAATTTTCAGCAGCCAGGAACAAAAAAAAAAAAAAAAAATACAAAGTTTTTGAAATGTCCGACTGTCGCCTTAATTAGTAACGTCCATTTACTTCCTTGTGGAAATACAAGTTTTGCACCTTTTTCTAGTCCAGGGCACCCTGTTTAACCCTTTGCAGATCTCAAGACAGAGCAATATTTTTACCTTCCCCCAATCCGCCTCCCATCGCATTTCAAGATCCGCATCCTATTTAAAATTATATATCTAGCCACAACTCATGTAAAAAATAAAAAAAAAATTATATATATATATTTTTTTTTACAGTTGCAGATATTTAGATATATATTTTATTTTTTTTATAGAGGATTTCCACCTCTTTAGGTTGCTCACCACTGGAAACTATTTTTCTTATACTTGCAAAAATTAATTTTAACTAAGAATATATACTTTTAATTGGGTTATATTACAAATTTTACATTGTTGGGAGTTCTGCACCATCTCCGTTCTGATAGCTATACCTTGCTGCAGGATGAGTTAACTGAGAATCTGTCAGTGACCACCTCCTCCTGACAGTTCAATGGTAGAGTTTTTCTAAGCTCCTTTCACAGCTGATTTACAACCACAGCAACATTTTTTAATAAAAGCCAATAGCAAAAAATATTTTTAGCCCAAAATACATTCATTGAAATAAAAAAAAGTCCCCAAAAGGTGGACAGCCCGTTACCCCAGTGTAGTAAGAAAAAAAACAAAACAAAACAAAAAAAAAAACATACTTGTCTTCTGATCTTTCACCGCTCCTTCCTTCTGGCAGTGCCCTCTCTAGTCTCCACTTTCCATGTGGTCTGTTTGTTTGTGACCACTGCAGTCAATCAGTGGTTGGCAGTGATTGGCTGCAGCTGTCAAACTTGAAAACCCAGAGGGGGATACAGCCACAGAAAACAAAGAGCGGTGGCGTATCGGTGGAAGGTAAGAATTTTCTATTTATTTTTTTACCACACTGGGGCCATATGTAGGTTTTAAGAAAAGAGGCAAAATCCGGCTTTAGATTATTTGTGAAATAGCATTGTACGGTTATGCTCTGCCTTGAATTTATTTATTTTTTTTAAGAATTATTGCCTGCTGGGCCAGTTTCATGTGTCATATCCCTTATACATTCTTTTTTGCAGGTTTTCTTTTTCTTGGCTGAAAAAAAACCTAGACAAAAAAAAAAAAAGGAAAAAAAAAATAAAGAGGAAAAAAAGTAAAAAAAGAAAAAAAAAAATAAAGAGGAAAAAAAGTAAAAAAAGAAAAAAAAAAAAAGGAAAAAGGGAAAACAAAGGTAAAAAGAAAAATGAAAAAGGGAAAAAAACAAAAAAAAATGCAAAAAGGAATAGAAAGAAAAAGGAAAGGGAAATAAAAAAGGGAAAAAAGGAAAAAGCCATAAAAAGAACAAAAAAAATAAAATAGGTAGAAGCTATAAATGTATTTTTCTTCATCCAAGAAGAACATGATAAACAAGGATTGTAAAAAGTGACATATAGCGGGTCCAGCATGCTGAGAAAACAGCCAGACTTGCTTTTTCATGTACGAGAAAAAATACTGATGCGTGAAACCGGCCTTAAGCATCACACTCCCATCAGCCTAACCCCGTAGATGCTGTGGATACCACTGAACGCAACATCTAAGGGGGTTAAAGTGATCAATGACCAATTTGCAGCGATGTGGGACAATGAGACTCAGCAGCGCAAAGGACCCTAAACTGGGGCTATAAAATCTCTATACAGCGGTGATAAACAGGTGAAGACGATCACAATGGATCCTGTTAGATCAGCTGTAATCCATAAAAGAACCCGGATGCAAATGCCCAATTTTCCCTGCAGGCAAAAAAATAAAAAAAAAACCGGAGCACGACACAACTCATCAGTCCAGGGTGGGTAATGGTTACATGGTGCAGATACAGATAACTGGTGCCCGCTCCTGTCACAAATGGTGGCTAAAAGCAATATTTGTGAATCTGCACGGCCGGCGTCATAATGTAAAAGTCGTCATCATGATTTCCGGACACAGGGGGTCCAACCTCATGTGAAGTCTGGGAGCGAATAAGACGTCTGTAAGGGGGAAAAAAAAAATGCTAAAAAGGGACATTTCTGATGATGTCAGGTCGGAGCTGCAGTACCGGCCACAACCCACAGACTGATGTGGAGCTGTTTCTGCAATAAAAAAAAAAAATAAGCAACCATAATTTCCTAATACTCAGCCCCTTATTATTACAGTTGTCCTTTAAGGTGATATTAATAAAGTTTATTGAAACAACAGGACGTGCTCAAAATTTGCGTCGTGTCAACTGACGGAGTTTGGGTGTCAATTCTCTTATCTGAGAGACTGATGAATATTGGTAGAAACGCGCCTTGTCCACATAAACAAACATGGCGGCTCTCATAACTCCGCCTCTTACGGGCGCAGCACCTGAGCGAGTCCTGCGTTGTCTTCAATAAACCTATTCTAATTCTGATTATTTGGGCTTTTTTTTTCAGGTTCTGCTGGGACGTGAAGAAAAATAAGATTTCCAATACGTAACTAGGACATGTTCACATTACATGAGACCGAGACGCCATGATGGCTGCGGGCTCAGCTCCTACCGCTGGCTCTGGTCTGGTCTCAATTTTGATTTTTCTAAACAGCTCGTTACTACAGACTCAGTAATCACTATGAAATATTTCTGGTTTCACCACATTTTTATCTTCTACTTTAAAAAAAAAAAACCTCACTAGGCTTCATTAGAACGAAGGCCTCGTTTCCCATAGCAACCAATCAGAGCACAGCTTTCATTTCAAAATCATCAGTGAAAACATGAAAGCTTAGCTCTGATTGGTCATTTGGATGAAGATGCCTGGTTCATGTTGGTTGCTATGAGCAACGCGGCCTACATGTCTGAAGCTGCACTGTAAACAAGACACGGAAGACAGAACTCGTTCCCTTGATAATTCACTCCCAGACTCTGAATCTATCGGGGTAACACCTGCGCGGACTGGAGGCAGCCGTTATGGCTCTTACTCTGATTGTATACAATATTTCAAAGAAAAATGGTTCCTGTGAAATGTGCGGATCCCGATGCCTTTCCATGATTAGTCGGGGCGGATCTTGGTCATAAGAGTTTCCTCACTGGCATAAAAAAGAAAAATACTGTGCTCATAGAGAAAGTCGTCCTGTGGCGTGAAACGTGACGTGTCCACACATAGGTGGCGGCTTGGAGGGCATGTCGCTATGCATGCTCAATATTCAGGGATGGTTTACACTGTGTCCTCTCATCCGTGATGTCGTCATGTATGATCACCGTGTCTTCATCTCCGAGCCGCTGGCTGGTGAAGTTATTCATCTCTAAGAGGCCGCTCGGCTCCACCACCACATTAGAGCTGGAGTGACAGGGGATGGGATACTGCGGGATGGTCTGCAAGGAAAACCAAGGACGGAAATGTAACACGGCAGGTACACAAACTACACAGATATCACTGTACACGGAGGCAGTATTATAGTAGTTATATTCTTGTACATAGGAGCAGTATTATAGTAGTTATATTCTTGTATATAGGAGCAGTATTATAGTAGTTATATTCTTGTACATAGGGGCAGTATTATAGTAGTTATATTCTTGTACATAGGGGCAGTATTACAGAGTTATATTCTTGTACTAGGAGCAGTATTATAGTAGTTATATTCTTGTACATAGGAGCAGTATTATAGTAGTTATATCTGTACATAGGAGCAGTATTATAGTATTATATTCTTGTACATAGGGGCAGTATTATAGTAGTTATATTCTTGTATATAGGGAGCAGTATTATAGTAGTTATATTCTTGTACATAGGGGCAGTATTATAGTAGTTATATTCTTGTACATAGGAGCAGTATTATAGTAGTTATATACTGTACATAGAGCATATATAGTAGTTATATTCTTACATAGGGCAGTATTACAGTAGTTATATTCTTGTACATAGGAGCAGTATATAGTAGTTATATTCTTGTACAATAGGGGCAGTATTATAGTGTTATATTCCTTGTACATAGGAGCAGTATTATAGTAGTTATATTCTGTACATAGGAGCAGTATTATAGTAGTTATATTCTTGTACATAGGGGCAGTATTATAGTAGTTATATTCTTGTACATAGGGGCAGTATTATAGTAGTTATATTCTTGTACATAGGGCAGTATTATAGTAGTTATATTCTTGTACATAGGGCAGTATTATAGTAGTTATATTCTTTACATAGGAGCAGTATTATAGTAGTTATATTCTTGTACATAGGGGCAGTATTATAGTAGTTATATTCTTGTACATAGGGGCAGTATTATAGTAGTTATATTCTTGTAATAGGAGCAGTATTATAGCAGTTATATTCTTGTACATAGGGCAGTATTATAGCAGTTATATTCTTGTATATAGGCAGTATATAGCAGTTATATTCTTGTACATAGGAATTAATATATTCTTGTATATAGGAGCAGTATTATAGCAGTTATATTCTTGTACATAGGAGCAGTATTATAGCAGTTATATTCTGTAATAGGGCAGTATTATAGCAGTTATATTCTTGTACAAGGAGGCGTATATATTATATGATCAGTTTAGTATTCTTGTACATAGGGGCAGTATTATAGCAGTTATATTCTTGTACACGGAGGCAGTATTATACTAGTTATATTCTTGTATATGGGGGCAGTATTATAGTTATATTCTTGTACATAGGGGCAGTATTATAGCAGTTATATTCTTGTACAACGGAGGCAGTATTATAGTAGTTATATTCTTGTATATGGGGCAGTATTATAGTAGTTATATTCTTGTAATAGGTGCAGTATTATAGTAGTTATATTCTTGTATCATAGGGAGCAGTATTATAGTAGTTATATTCTTGTAATAGGGGCAGTATTATAGTAGTTATATTCTTGTACATAGGAGCAGTATTATAGTAGTTATATTATGCACATAGAGCAGTATTAAGTAGTTATATTCTTGACATAGAAGCAGTATTATAGTAGTTATATTCTTGTATATAGGGCAGTATTATAGTAGTTATATTATTGTACATAGGGGCAGTATTATAGTAGTTATATTCTTGTACATAGGAGCAGTATTATAGTAGTTATATTCTTGTATATAGGGCAGTATTATAGTAGTTATATTCTTGATATAGGGAGCAGTATTATAGTAGTTATATTTGTACATAGGGGCAGTATTATAGTAGTTATATTCTTGTACATAGGAGCTGTATTATAGCAGTTATATTCTTGTACATAGGGGCAGTATTATAGTAGTTATATTCTTGTACATAGGAGCAGTATTTTAGTAGTTATATTCTTGTACATAGGAGCAGTATTATAGTAGTTATATTCTTGTACATAGGGACAGTATTATAGTAGATATATTCTTGTACATAGGGGACAGTATTATAGTAGCTATATTCTTGTACATAGGGGACAGTATTATAGTAGTTATATTCTTGTACATAGGAGTTGTATTATAGTAGTTATATCCTTGTAAATAGGGGGCAGTATTATAGTAGATATATTCTTGTACATAGGGGCAGTATTATAATAGTTATATTCTTGTACATAGGAGCAGTATTATAGTAGTTATATTCTTGTACATAGGGGACAGTATTATAGTAGTTATATTCTTGTACATAGGGGACAGTATTATAGTAGTTATATTCTTGTACATAGGGGACAGTATTATAGTAGTTATATTCTTGTACATAGGGGCAGTATTATAGTAGTTATATTCTTGTGCATAGGAGCAGTATTATAGTAGTTATATTCTTGTACATAGGAGCAGTATTATAGTAGTTATATTCTTGTATATAGGGGCAGTATATAGTAGTATTATATTCTTGTAAATAGGGGGCAGTATTATAGTAGATATATTCTTGTACATAGGGGCAGTATTATAATAGTTATATTCTTGTACGTAGGAGCAGTTTTATAGTAGTTATATTCTTGTACATAGGAGCAGTATTATAGTAGTTATATTCTTGTACATAGGAGCAGTATTATAGTAGTTATAGTCTTGTACATAGGGGAAGTATTATAGTAGTAGTATTCTTGTACATAGGGGCAGTATTATAGTAGTTATATTCTTGTACGTAGGAGCAGTATTATAGTAGTTATATTCTTGTACGTAGGAGCAGTATTATAGTAGTTATATTCCTGTACATAGGAGCAGTATTATAGTAGTTATATTCTTGTACGTAGGAGCAGTATTATAGTAGTTATAGTCTTGTACATAGGGGAATTATTATAGTAGTAGTATTCTTGTACATAGGAGCAGTATTATAGTAGTTATATTCTTGTACATAGGGGGCAGTATTATAGTAGTTATATTCTTGTGCATAGGGGCAGTATTATAGTAGTTATATTCTTGTAAATAGGGGGCAGTATTATAGTAGATATATTCTTGTACATAGGGGCAGTATTATAATAGTTATATTCTTGTACATAGGGGCAGTATTATAGTAGTTATATTCTTGTACATAGGAGCAGTATTATAGTAGTTATATTCTTGTACATAGGAGCAGTATTTTAGTAGTTATATTCTTGTACATAGGAGCAGTATTATAGTAGTTATATTCTTGTACATAGGGGCAGTATTATAGTAGTTATATTCTTGTAAATAGGGGCAGTATTATAGTAGTTATATTCTTGTACACAAGGAGCAGTATTATAGTAGTTATATTCTTGTACATAGGAGCAGTATTATAGTAGTTATATTCTTGTACATAGGAGCAGTATTATAGTAGTTATATTCTTGTACACAAGGAGCAGTATTATAGTAGTTATATTCTTGTACACAAGGAGCAGTATTATAGTAGTTATATTCTTGTACATAGGAGCAGTATTATAGTAGTTATATTCTTGTACATAGGAGCAGTATTATAGTAGTTATATTCTTGTACATAGGGGACAGTATTATCGTAGTTATATTCTTGTACATAGGGGCAGTATTATAGTAGTTATATTCTTGTACATAGGGGACAGTATTATAGTAGTTATATTCTTGTGCATAAGTGCGGTATTATAGTAGTTCAAGTCTTGCATGTTTACCTGTATGATGATTTCAGAAGGCATCTGTTCCACTCTCTTTGTGGGCTGTGGGACATTATGGATCTGTATAATCTGACTGGCAACTGGAACATCTACCTTTCTTGTAAGCGGAGGTGGCGGTGGCAATGGTACTGGTAGAGCGGTGGATGATGTTGCAGTAATGATGGGTGCTGGGAAGCATTTAGGAAGTGGTGGTACACTTGTAGTCACTGAACTTGGTATACACAGCCTCTGTACCTGAGGGGGTATGGCCGCTTCTGTCAACACTGGCATAGGTTTAATAAGAGGAGTTACTTTAATCGGGGTATCCAAAATCATGGGTTCAATGTTCGGATCTATGTCAGCTTCCATCATGGACATTTTTAGTATATCTGCAACGGCCTTGTCTGTCACTGACATGCTGGGGATGATATTGGTCATAGCAGGAGTGAGTTTCGGCAGACATTCACTTAATGTTGCTTTCGAAACAGTAGGCGGCTGATGGCCCTCAAATGTGATCTTCGTAACCGCAGAACCCTGCGTTACAAGGGGCTGCAACACAGAAGAGAAAAAAAAACAATGAGTGTAAGTGACATAGCATGAAAAAAAAAAAACAACACAGACCCTATAATACTCATCCTATACATCCTGTGCATGAGTAGAATAATGAGTGCAGCTCTGGAGTATAATACAGGATGTAACTCAGGATCAGTAATGTAATGTATGTACACAGTGACTGCACCAGCAGAATAGTGAGTGCAGCTCTGGAGTATAATACAGGATGTAACTCAGGATCAGTAATGTAATGTATGTACACAGTGACTGCACCAGCAGAATAGTGAGTGCAGCTCTGGAGTATAATACAGGAGGTAACTCAGGATCAGTAATGTAATGTATGTACACAGTGACTGCACCAGCAGAATAGTGAGTGCAGCTCTGGAGTATAATACAGGAGTAACTCAGGATCAGTAATGTAATGTATGTACACAGTGACTGCACCAGCAGAATAGTGAGTGCAGCTCTGGAGTATAATACAGGATGTAACTCAGGATCAGTAATGTAATGTATGTACACAGTGACTGCACCAGCAGAATAGTGAGTGCAGCTCTGGGGTATAATACAGGATATAACTCAGGATCAGTAATGTAATGTATGTACACAGTGACTGCACCAGCAGAATAGCGAGTGCAGCTCTGGGGTATAATACAGGATGTAACTCAGGATCAGTAATGTATGTACACAGTGACTGCACCAGCAGAATAGTGAGTGCAGCTCTGGAGTATAATACAGGATGTAACTCAGGATCAGTAATGTAATGTATGTACACAGTGACTGCACCAGCAGAATAGTGAGTGCAGCTCTGGAGTATAATACAGGATGTAACTCAGGATCAGTAATGTATGTACACAGTGACTGCACCAGCAGAATAGTGAGTGCAGCTCTGGAGTATAATACAGGATGTAACTCAGGATCAGTAATGTAATGTATGTACACAGTGACTGCACCAGCAGAATAGTGAGTGCAGCTCTGGAGTATAATACAGGATGTAACTCAGGATCATAATGTAATGTATGTACACAGTGACTGCACCAGCAGAATAGTGAGCGCAGCTCTGGGGTATAATACAGGATGTAACTCAGGATCAGTAATGTATGTACACAGTGACTGCACCAGCAGAATAGTGAGTGCAGCTCTAGAGTATAATACAGGATGTAACTCAGGATCAGTAATGTAATGTATGTACACAGTGACTGCACCAGCAGAATAGTGAGTGCAGCTCTGGAGCATAATACAGGAGGTAACTCAGGATCAGTAATGTAATGTATGTACACAGTGACTGCACCAGCAGAATAGTGAGTGCAGCTCTGGGGTATAATACAGGATGTAACTCAGGATCAGTAATGTATGTACACAGTGACTGCACCAGCAGAATAGTGAGTGCAGCTCTGGAGTATAATACAGGATGTAACTCAGGATCAGTAATGTAATGTATATACACAGTGACTGCACCAGCAGAATAGTGAGTGCAGCTCTGGAGTATAATACAGGATGTAACTCAGGATCAGTAATGTAATGTATGTACACAGTGACTGCACCAGCAGAATAGTGAGTGCAGCTCTGGAGTATAATACAGGATGTAACTCAGGATCAGTAATGTAATGTATGTACACAGTGACTGCACCAGCAGAATAGTGAGTGCAGCTCTGGAGTATAATACAGGATGTAACTCAGGATCAGTAATGTAATGTATGTACACAGTGACTGTACCAGCAGAATAGTGAGTGCAGCTCTGGAGTATAATACAGGATTAACTCAGGATCAGTAATGTAATGTATGTACACAGTGACTGCACCAGAAGAATAGTGAGTGCAGCTCTGGAGTATAATACAGGAGGTAACTCAGGATCAGTAATGTAATGTATGTACACAGTGACTGCTCCAGCAGAATAGTGAGTGCAGCTCTGGAGTATAATACAGGATGTAACTCAGGATCAGTAATGTAATGTATGTACACAGTGACTGCACCAGCAGAATAGTGAGTGCAGCTCTGGTGTATAATACAGGATGTAACTCAGGATCAGTAATGTAATGTATGTACACAGTGACTGCACCTGCAGAATAGTGAGTGCAGCTCTGGAGTATAATACAGGATGTAACTCAGGATCAGTAATGTAATGTATGTACACAGTGACTGTACCAGCAGAATAGTGAGTGCAGTTCTGGAGTATAATACAGGATATAACTCAGGATCAGTAATGTAATGTATGTACACAGTGACTGCACCAGCAGAATAGTGAGTGCAGCTCTGGAGTATAATACAGGATATAACTCAGGATCAGTAATGTAATGTATGTACACAGTGACTGCACCAGCAGAATAGTGAGTGCAGCTCTGGAGTATAATACAGGATATAACTCAGGATCAGTAATGTAATGTATGCACACAGTGACTGCACCAGCAGAATAGTGAGTGCAGCTCTGGAGTATAATACAGGATGTAACTCAGGATCAGTAATGTAATGTATGTACACAGTGACTGCACCAGCAGAATAGTGAGTGCAGCTCTGGAGTATAATACAGGATATAACTCAGGATCAGTAATGTAATGTATGTATACAGTGACTGCACCAGCAGAATAGTGAGTGCAGCTCTGGAGTATAATACAGGATATAACTCAGGATCAGTAATGTAATGTATGTATACAGTGACTGCACCAGCAGAATAGTGAGTGCAGCTCTGGAGTATAATACAGGATATAACTCAGGATCAGTAATGTAATGTATGTATACAGTGACTGCACCAGCAGAATAGTGAGTGCAGCTCTGGAGTATAATACAGGATATAACTCAGGATCAGTAATGTAATGTATGTATACAGTGACTGCACCAGCAGAATAGCGAGTGTCGCTCTGGAGTATAACGTAGCATATTTCCCAAACATTTACTGAATGCATATAACTGTATAAAGGATACATGTAAATATCAGCGGCCACCAGAATTGAGCCCACCCTTTCCGGCATGCTTACCTGGCGTGGTGGCTGCTTCTCAGAGACTGGGATGTGTATTGGGGTCTGGGAGAGCTGGGACTGCATGTAGATCTTCTGCTGACTCGGTACCTGCTGCAGCTTGGGTAGCTGCTGGGTTGTTTCACGGCCAGCACCTGCACCACTGTCTGTTGCGGCTGAGACAATAGTGATGGGATGTGCCGCTCTTTCACCAGCATGTGGCGCTGCGTGTGCTGCTGGAGGTGCTCTTGCTGCAAGGGGGTGATTTTCTGCTGTCTGATTGACAGCTGGGCCGTCTGCTGAATCTTGTGCTGGATCTGCTCAGGCTGGAGCTGGATGATCTGCTTCTGTTTGGTCTGCAGGGACTGGACCGTCTTCACTTGGAGGTGCGCCCCCTCCTGGTGCAGGTGGATCTGTTTTTGCTGCCTTTGAGCCAAGGCAGATCTGTAGAAGAGACCAGTCTGGGGGTCCAATGTGTCCATTTCTTCCACTTCGCCCTCTTCCGTCACGGTCTCTTCTGTTCTCTTGAACGCAGTGTGGCTGCTCAACGCCTGCAAGGTTATCATCAAAGAGGGTCACACAACACACAGAATGCCTGTGAGGGTAGCTGTATGGGGGTGTAAGCCCCCCATACAGCCTGGGCTACAATGCACATACCCCACGGTAATGGCGGGCCAAGCGCTGATGAACATACCTGATGCATTATGTGGGTAATCGCCCCACTGGATGACATGGGGAGCGATTTTACCACCACGGATGTCTGTGCCGCGCTCTGAGACTGGGAGACATGCTGCAGCAGAGCGCGAGAGGACTGCGATGTCTGCAGCTGGTGGTGCTGCGATGGGTGGCTGACCTGGAGGAGAGACGTGAGGGGGACGTCGCCTGATCCCACGGTGGTGGTAGACGCCACAGGCCTTGCTTTACCTGTAGGGATGGAAGAAAAAAAACAAAAAATAAAATTGCAACCCTTCTCCGTTTTCATAGTATCTGTTAGCTGTCAGAGAACGACGGCTCCGCTCTAAATGCTGAAAGTTTGCTATAATGAAAAACCTCTTTACACTGAGTTTTTATTTTTCTTTCGTTTTTGTAAGGGGAGATGTTGTGTCCCAAGAAAAAAGGCCAAAATTTAGATCGGGTTAATTAATTTTATATTTTGATAGACCGAACTTATATGGATGAGGCGATACCAAATACGTTTGTTTGGTTTGCTACTTTTATAATGTCTTTAATTTTTTTTACTTCATAAAATAACATCCAATTATAAAATAAAAAGAAAAATGATATATAAAAGGCACAAGAGGCTCCAAGCGCCGGCTCCCAGTAGATAGAGCAGTCGCTCAAGATCCCGACAGACCAATCTACAGGAAAGCCTATGACTCGATGCCACACACATGGATCTGTGAATGTTGGCTCTCTAGAATGACAGCAGGAAATGAAGAACCTTCCTCAGAAACTCAATGGAGCTATGGAGAACAACATTAGAAGTCAACTCAAGACAACGAGCACAAGTGACCATCAAATGCGGCATATACCAAGGTGACGCACTGTCCCCATTGCTGTTCTGCATAGGCTTGAACCCCCTCAGTCAGATAATTACAGAGTCTGGCTATGGATACAAGGTCAAGAGTGGAAGCCCCATCATCCACCTCCTCTACATGGATGACATCAAGCTGTATGCGAAAAACCAACGAGACATCGATTCACTGATCCATCTGACAAGGATCTACAGTGAAGACATCGGGATGGAGAAGTGCGGCCGGTTGGTAATAAAGAGAGGCAAGGTAGTCAAGACCGATGGAGTGGAATTACCAGCCGGGCACGTAGCAGATGTACAGACATGCTACAAGGACCTCAGCATCCCACAGGGGTACGGACACCATGATGAGGAGTCAAGGAAAGCAACAACATCCAAATACCATCAACGGGTAAGACAGGTCCTGAAGAGCTAGCTCAATGGGAAGAATAAGATTCGTGCCATCAATACATATGCCCTGCCAGTTATCAGATACCCTGCTGGCATAGTGTGCTGGCCAAAAGAAGACATGGAAGCTGCAGATGTGAAGACACTAAAGCTCCTCACCATGCATGGAGGTCTCCACCCCAAGTCTAGCACCCAAAGATGTATACCAACAGAAAGGTCGAGGCTTGATAAGCATCCAAGCCACCATCACTGATGAAACAAGGAGTATCCAGGAATACATCAGAAGAATGGCGCCAAAAGATGAGATGCTGAGAGAAAGCCTGAGGCAGCAACAACAACAGATCTGGAAGGAAGAACAGGAACATGAAGCGCCATGGTAAGACAAGCCTCTGCATGCGATGTACCATCGACAGATAATGGAGGTGGCTGACATGGAGAAATCCTACCAACGGCTGGAGAAAGCCGGACTCCGAGACAGCACCAAGGAACTAATCATAGCGGCACAAGAACAAGCACTAAGTACCAGATCCATAGAAGCAGGAATCTACCACACAAGACAAGACCCAAGGTGCAGACTATGCAAAGAAACCTCAGAAACCGTCCAACACATAGTGGCAGGATGCAAAATGCAAGAAGGAACAGCGTATACCGAACGCCACAACCAAGGGAATTGTATACAGGAACATCTGCACAGCATATGAGCTAAGCCCCCCTAAGTCCAGGTGGGAGACCCCAGAGAAAGTGGTGGAGAATGAAAGGGCTAAAATCCTGTGGGACTTCAAGATCCAGAAGGATAAGCAGGTGTTGGCTAACCAACCAGACATTGTGATAGGAGACAAGGATCAGAAGACAGCATTGATAATAGATGTGGCAGTGCCAAGTGATAGCAACATCAGAAAGAAGGAATATGAGAAGCTGGAGAAATACCAGGTCCTCAAAGGAGAACCGGAGAAGATGTGGAAGGTGAAGGCAACAGTGATTCCAGTGGTGATAGGAGCACTTGCTCTTGGCCAGGCTTCACAGGAGGACCAAGATGGCAGTGAAGGCGGCTTCGAGCACAGACAACCACACCATTTAAGCACCACGGTCTTTGTCAGCTCCATAAACAGCAGCATTCGGAGCTCTGCACCAGCAGCCAGGGTCTACCACATGAAGAGGGCAGCTCGGGTCCTCTCCACACACGGGAACCCAGAAATCATGTACTTTTAAAACAATTTCCATTTAGGGGTTAGTGCAGTTCTCTGCTTTGGACAATCAATACTTGTTAGAAGGTTCCCCTGAACAAAGGTCAATCACAAAGTATCACCCTAGTGTGACCTCCCGCGATCAGCGGTGATTGGTAGGGAAACTTGCAATTAAGTGTTCAGTTTTCATACAGTGCCTCCGCAGGAGAAATGAAGCAATACACTCTGTCCATTCAGATAAATAGTCAGTGTATGGAATGTAAGGCAGGGCGGCTGCTCCAAAGAAGACGCTTCATGATCCCTCTACGGACTGGACCCCCCTTATATTCATTAACTCCAGTAATAGGATAAATGAAACCGGATTTTATAAACCAGATAAAGCACAAATTTAGAAAGCACCACAAATCGCCATCTATTCCAATAAATAAGAGAAATGAAATCACATTTCCCACTCACTAATTTCATTAAGTTATGAGCCTATAAATGACCCCGGGGGAAGTGCGAGCACAGGAATGAGCCAAGCCTGAAGTCACAGCACCACAAGCACGGATTACTGGAAGTGGGCAGGTTATACAGGAAGGACGGCAACATAACACAGCCAAGACTTCACAGATATCACCGTGTACATATATTACTTATCCTGCATTACACTCCAGAGCTGCACTCACTATTCTGCTGCTGCAGTCACTGTGTACATACATTACATTACTGATCCTGAGTTACATCCTGTATTATACACCAGAGCTGCACTCACTATTCTGCTGGTGCAGTCACTGTGTACATACATTACATTACTGATCCTGAGTTACATCCTGTATTATACTCCAGAGCTGCACTCACTATTCTGCTGGTGCAGTCACTGTGTACATACATTACATTACTGATCCTGAGTTACATCCTGTATTATACTCCAGAGCTGCACTCACTATTCTGCTGGTGCAGTCACTGTGTACAAACATTACATTACTGATCCTGAATTACATCCTGTATTATACCCAGAGCTGCACTCACTATTCTGCTGGTGCAGTCACTGTGTACATACATTACATTACTGATCCTGAGTTACATCCTGTATTATACCCCAGAGCTGCACTCACTATTCTGCTGGTGCAGTCACTGTGTACAAACATTACATTACTGATCCTGAATTACATCCTGTATTATACCCCAGAGCTGCACTCACTATTCTGCTGGTGCAGTCACTGTGTACATACATTACATTACTGATCCTGAGTTACATCCTGTATTATACCCCAGAGCTGCACTCACTATTCTGCTGGTGCAGTCACTGTGTACAAACATTACATTACTGATCCTGAATTACATCCTGTATTATACCCCAGAGCTGCACTCACTATTCTGCTGGTGCAGTCACTGTGTACATACATTACATTACTGATCCAGAGTTACATCCTGTATTATACTCCAGAGCTGCACTCACTATTCTGCTGGTGCAGTCACTGTGTACATACATTACATTACTGATCCTTAATTACATCCTGTATTATACCTCAGAGCTGCACTCACTATTCTGTTGGTGCAGTCACTGTGTACATACATTACATTACTGATCCTGAATTACATCCTGTATTATACCCCAGAGCTGCACTCACTATTCTGCTGGTGCAGTCACTGTGTACATACATTACATTACTGATCCTGAGTTACCTCCTGTATTATACTCCAGAGCTGCACTCACTATTCTGCTGGTGCAGTCACTCTGTACAAACATTACATTACTGATCCTGAATTACATCCTGTATTATACCCCTGAGCTGCACTCACTATTCTGTTGGTGCAGTCACTGTGTACATGCATTACATTACTGATCCAGAGTTACATCCTGTATTATACCCCAGAGCTGCACTCACTATTCTGTTGGTGCAGTCACTGTGTACATACATTACATTACTGATCCTGAATTACATCCTGTATTATACCCCAGAGCTGCACTCACTATTCTGCTGGTGCAGTCACTGTGTACATACATTACATTACTGATCCTGAGTTACCTCCTGTATTATACTCCAGAGCTGCACTCACTATTCTGCTGGTGCAGTCACTGTGTACAAACATTACATTACTGATCCTGAATTACATCCTGTATTATACCCCTGAGCTGCACTCACTATTCTGCTGGTGCAGTCACTGTGTACATACATTACTGATCCAGAGTTACATCCTGTATTATACCCCAGAGCTGCACTCACTATTCTGCTGGTGCAGTCACTGTGTACATACATTACATTACTGATCCTGAGTTACATCCTGTATTATACTCCAGAGCTGCACTCACTATTCTGCTGGTGCAGTCACTGTGTACATACATTACATTACTGATCCTGAATTACATCCTGTATTATACCCCAGAGCTGCACTCACTATTCTGCTGGTGCAGTCACTGTGTACATACATTACATTACTGATCCTGAGTTACATCCTGTATTATACTCCAGAGCTGCACTCACTATTCTGCTGGTGCAGTCACTGTGTACATGCATTACATTACTGATCCTGAGTTACATCCTGTATTATACTCCAGAGCTGCACTCACTATTCTGCTGGTGCAGTCACTGTGTACATACATTACATTACTGATCCTGAATTACATCCTGTATTATACCCCAGAGCTGCACTCACTATTCTGCTGGTGCAGTCACTGTGTACATACAATACATTACTGATCCTGAGTTACATCTTGTATTATACCCCAGAGCTGCACTCACTATTCTGCTGGTGCAGTCACTGTGTACATACAATACATTACTGATCCTGAGTTACATCTTGTATTATACCCCAGAGCTGCACTCACTATTCTGCTGGTGCAGTCACTGTGTACATACATTACATTACTGATCCTGAGTTACATCCTGTATTATACTCCAGAGCTGCACTCACTATTCTGCTGGTGCAGTCACTGTGTACATACATTACATTACTGATCCTGAATTACATCCTGTATTATACCCCAGAGCTGCACTCACTATTCTGCTGGTGCAGTCACTGTGTACATACAATACATTACTGATCCTGAGTTACATCTTGTATTATACCCCAGAGCTGCACTCACTATTCTGCTGGTGCAGTCACTGTGTACATACATTACATTACTGATCCTGAGTTACATCCTGTATTATACTCCAGAGCTGCACTCACTATTCTGCTGGTGCAGTCACTGTGTACATACATTACATTACTGATCCTGAGTTACATCCTGTATTATACTCCAGAGCTGTACTCACAAAATTATCGGTTTCTACTGGAAACAGTCACCAAGGTTGACGTCAGACACTCCCCATAGTAAATTGGGTCATCGATATAAATTGATTCTGTGTAATGCTCTCATTACCCTGTGGAGGCGCTGCACAGTCCCACAGACTATAGCAGATCGCGAGGTCACAGGCGTCTCCGATGTTGCAGTGGGATAAGCCTGTGAGTGACGAGGACGGCGGACGGCCCACCGCATTCATATCACGCTGCAGCCTCTTTAAGGATATGGAATAAGGGATTTAAAGGGGATGTCGTGCACATGGAGGCGGCATCAGTGCTAACAGACTACACGGATTAGTGATGGCGCCAGGAACCATTATCTCTACGTGAAAATGGGATAGAAAGCAGGATGATCCTATCAGGAGGTCGGGTCATGCTGGGAGTTGTAGTGTCCTATGAGTAGAGTAGATAAGGATTGTATTACTGTTATATGCAGTGGTCAGGCCATGCTGGGGGTTGTAGTGTCCTATGAGTAGAGTATATAAGGATTGTATCACGGTCATATCCAGAGGTCGGGTCATGCTGGGAGTTGTAGTGTCCTATGAGTAGAGTATATAAGGATTGTATTACTGTTATATGCAGTGGTCGGGCCATGCTGGGGGTTGTAGTGTCCTATGAGTAGAGTATATAAGGATTGTATCACGGTCATATCCAGAGGTCGGGCCATGCTGGGGGTTGTAGTGTCTTATAAGCGGAGTGTTTAAGGATTGTATTGAGGCCATATAGAGAGGTCAGGCCATGCTGGGGGTTGTAGTGGTCTGAGTAGAGTATATAAGGATAGTATTACAATAATATATGCAGTGATCGGGCCATGCTGGGGATTGTAGTGTCCTATGAGAAGAGTATATAAGGATTGTATTACAGTCATATCCAGAGGTCGGGCCATGGTGGGGGTTGTAGTGTCCTAAGAGTAGAGTATAGAAGGATTGTATTACGGTCATATACAGAGGTCGGGCCATGCTGGGGGTTGTAGTGTCCTATCAGTAGAGTACAGAAGGATTGCATTACAGTCATATCAGGAGGTCGGGCCATGCTGGGGGTTGTAGTGTCCTATGAGTAGAGTATATAATTGTATTGCGGTCATATCCAGAGGTCAGACCATGCTGGGGGTTGTAGTGTCCTATGAGTAGAGTATATAATTGTATTGCTGTCATATCCAGAGGTCAGACCATGCTGGGGGTTGTAGTGTCCTATGAGTAGAGTATAGAAGGATTGTATTACGGTCATATCCAGAGGTCGGGCCATGCTGGGGGTTGTAGTGTCCTATGAGTATACAATTGCATTACGGTCATATCCAGAGGTCGGGCCATGCTGGGGGTTGTAGTAGTCTAGTGGCAGCTAGATGTGGCTACTACCTGACAATCACAGCAGTGGTCATAGGACCGGTCGCCTTATTTCAGCATGGTAACAACTGCTTGCGCCCCCTACCTGTTGAAATGTATTCTGCCACCAATTCTGACTCCACCACAGCGATGGAAGCAGCTTCGGCCTGATGCTTATCTGGGGCCATCTGGATGGGAACGGCCATCTGACTGAGGTCAATAGTCGCCTGCCGGGGCTTACACTCCACCTTCTCCTTCACTGAAGAATAAAAGGGCAATGATGAACAGAATGGCCGGCCCTGGGAATAGCTGTGGGTCCCTGGGGTCGCAGGGGGCTTGTATGTAAGAAGAGGACTGTACAGGACTGATAACCACAGACCGATTGTCAACTATGATGAGAAATGTATGGAAGTGGTGACATGCCGATCTATGGATGGCAGCTCCACAACTGGGGGGCACGGATGCCCACCAATCCCAGGAGGGCGATAACTGACAAAGAAGAAGAGGAGTGCCTGAGCATTACACTCCAGTCACATCCAGAGCTGCATCCAACTGCCTCAATCTTCAACTCTGAGACTGGGCAGCACAACCTCCTAGAATCCTATGTCATCATCAAAGCAGTGTATGAAGGGGGCTGGCTTAGCTATATAAATGAGCAGCCACTCAGCCCCATCACACAAAAAGAAGGGGGCTGGCTCAGCCCCATCATACACAGAAGGAGGCTGGCTTAGCTATACGAATGACCAGTCACTCAGTCCCATCACACACAGAAGGGGGCTGGCTTAGCTATACGAATGAGCAGCCATTGAGCCAGGACACACAGAACAGAGATGGCTTAAATATTTGAATGAGCAGCCAATGAGCCCCAACACACACAGAAGGAGGCTGGCTTACATATATGAATGAGCATCCACTCAGCCCCAACACACACAGAAGGAGGCTGGCTTACCTATACGAAAGAGCAACCACTCTGCCCCAACACACACAGAAGGAGGCTGGCTTACATATATGAATGAGCATCCACTCAGCCCCAACACACACAGAAGGAGGCTGGCTTACCTATACGAAAGAGCAACCACTCTGCCCCAACACACACAGAAGGAGGCTGGCTTACCTATAGGAAAGAGCAACCACTCTGCCCCAACACACACAGAAGGAGGCTGGCTTACATATATGAATGAGCATCCACTCAGCCCCAACACACACAGAAGGAGGCTGGCTTACCTATACGAAAGAGCAACCACTCTGCCCCAACACACACAGAAGGAGGCTGGCTTACATATATGAATGAGCATCCACTCAGCCCCAACACACACAGAAGGAGGCTGGCTTACCTATACGAAAGAGCAACCACTCTGCCCCAACACACACAGAAGGAGGCTGGCTTACATATATGAATGAGCATCCACTCAGCCCCAACACACACAGAAGGAGGCTGGCTTACCTATAAGAAAAAGAACAACCACTCTGCCCCAACACACACAGAAGGAGGCTGGCTTACCTATACGAAAGAGCAACCACTCTGCCCCAACACACACAGAAGGAGGCTGGCTTACATATATGAATGAGCATCCACTCAGCCCCAACACACACAAAGAAGGGGGCTGGCTTACCTATACGAAAGAGCAACCACTCTGCCCAACACACACAGAAGGAGGCTGGCTTACCTATACGAAAGAGCAACCACTCTGCCCCAACACACACAAAGAAGGGGGCTGGCTTACCTATACGAAAGAGCAACCACTCTGCCCCAACACACACAGAAGGAGGCTGGCTTACCTATACGAAAGAGCAACCACTCTGCCCCAACACACACACAGAAGGAGACTGGCTTACCTATACGAAAGAGCAACCACTCTGCCCCAGCACACACAGAAGGAGGCTGGCTTACATATATGAATGAGCATCCACTCAGCCCCAACACACACAAAGAAGGGGGCTGGCTTACCTATACGAAAGAGCAACCACTCTGCCCCAACACACACAGAAGGAGGCTGGCTTACCTATACGAAAGAGCAACCACTCTGCCCCAACACACACAGAAGGAGGCTGGCTTACCTATACGAAAGAGCAACCACTCTGCCCCAACACACACAGAAGGAGGCTGGCTTACATATATGAATGAGCATCCACTCAGCCCCAACACACACAAAGAAGGGGGCTGGCTTACCTATACGAAAGAGCAACCACTCTGCTCCAACACACACAGAAGGAGGCTGGCTTACCTATACGAAAGAGCAACCACTCTGCCCCAACACACACAAAGAAGGGGGCTGGCTTACCTATACGAAAGAGCAACCACTCTGCCCCAACACACACAGAAGGAGGCTGGCTTACCTATATGAACAGCCACTCAGCCCCATCACACACTGAATGAGGCTGGCTCGTTTCATTAGCTAAGCCTGTCACCTTCTCTGAGACACTTAGCCCTGTTCACAAACAGAGAAGGGGCTGGCTTCAATATTAGAATGAACAAGCAGCCAGCCCCCTTCACACAAAGCTCTGATAAAGTGGTAACACAGCAAACAGAAATAGAAAGCGGAGATGTCCGGAGTATCTGGGATGAATGAAGCATAGCAGTAAGTTGTAGAAATCACAATTAAAGTTCATGTTATTATGGACAACCCCTTTAATTTCTTAATATCTACTGTTATGATTCGGTAACCGAGGAGAATAGAAAAATAGTCTAGGCAACCAAACACCCAGAGAGGTTGGTAACTTAGTGGATTGCAGACCCCTAAACTGACAACACAACTAGAATTAGCAGTGGGACGTACCTACGATGCCCTAGACGCCTCGACACAGCCTAAGAGATAACTAAGCCTAAAGAGAGAAAGGGGAAAGCTAACTGCCCCGGAGTAGAGCCCCAAAGGAATAGATAGCCCCCAGACATATATTGTCGGTGAGACAGATGAAGTACAAAACACAGGCAGAAAATAGAGTGAGCAAATGCTGGGGCCCAAACTGTCTGGATAGAACAGGACAGGAAAGGATACTGTCTGCAATCCCGCAAAAACCCTAAGAAAAATTCCAACATGTCTGATATGCAAAAATACTGAGGCCACACGACCTCTCCCCCACTAAATCAGAACTCTGGTGTGAACTGGACGCAAAACAACAGATACTGAAATAACAGGGGACTAGAAATACAAAAAAGACTGACATAAGCTGTGGCAAAGGAAAACAGAGTCCAGCACAGGTCCCAGCAGGGAACCCGGCTGAACTCACACCAGCAAGGCAGAGAACAGAGAAAAGCAAAAAGAGAAAAAATGCCACAGATTAAAACAGACAAATAACTTATCTGAAAGATGCAGGACAAAGCAGGGAGCAAGCAAACTTCCACAAGGCTCAGGAAGAAAACAAAATCACCGGCAACAACTGAGGGAAGGCTGCTCACTTAAATCTCTCCAGTCTGTAACACCTGACCTCCAATCATCCTCTTCAGGTGATTGACTTCTGTCAGCCAGACCAGCTCCATTACCAGCAGCAACCACCAGAGGGAGCCCAAACTCAGAAGCCATCAAAAGTGTTCACAACAATCTACTAACTCCCAGCATTGTTCTGTACAGAAACTGCATCAGCAGGAGATGGGAAAGAAGCGCTAGCTCAAAAACCAGCAAACTGCACAGCGCTGTCCAATCCAAACAGAAGAACTCGGAATGCAGCTCTGGATGTTAGTGGAGTATATGAGCAGCATACCGCTGTATGTTATAATGGTCGACGAGCTTTATACTGCGCCGCCCCGCACTCACCACTTGTTTGCTGCAGCTCCATCAGGGCCTTGATGGTGGACGTTGCAGACTGGGACTCCCCAACGAGGTCTTGGTAGATGATTGTGGGGGTGGTGTCCATGGCTATTTCATGGTCTGACCAGTCTTGACCCCGAGATGCAATGACATGGACCACCGGCTGTGAATCTGAAGGGGCCAAGAAAAAGGAATAATTGTCAATCAACCCAAAACCGATGATCCAAGGGCAAGGGAAATCCCTCTATACTGGTTAGGGTAGAGGAGTCATCCATGTTTAGATATGGTGTGTAATACCCCTACTTTCCTCAAGCGGTCACTGCAGGGAAAACCTACACTCTGCCTAGTGATTGCAGCCGATCAGCAGATTTATGAAGCAGGACCTGGGGGCTTTTTTTTTTTTAAAGATTACTCATGTCTGCAACCACTGAACTAAGGGTAGAGAATCGCCCAGTACCCCCATTCAAGGAGGATTTCGTGGGGAGAATGTCGAAAGCGTGCTTTGTTTCTTGGCTTAACTTGACATGTAGACAACGGCACCTTGGGAGCTTTGGGAGGACTCAGTAGAGGACGAGCTGCTCTCAGTGTCTTCTTTCACTTCTTGGATGGAGGCACTCGTGGTCTCCACCACACGAGACGCCTGCTGCAGGGTTTCAGTAACCAGTTGCCGGGTCTGTTCACTCATCACCGTGGCCTGAAACGTCACCGGCTTTGGCTTTATAAGGACCTAAAAAAAGGAAGGAAACACAATCTTCAGTCAAAGACATGGCTGCCTCCTCCACACTCGTCCATAGAAAGTGCATGGTAACAACACGTCAGCTCTATTCACTAGAAAAGCGAGTGCAGCTCTGGGGGATAATACAGGATGCAACTCAGGATCAGTAATGTAATGTATGTACACAGTGACTGCACCAGCAGAATAGTGAGTGCAGCTCTGGAGTATAATACAGGATATAACTCAGGATCAGTAATGTAATGTATGTACACATGACTGCACCACGAATAGAGTGCAGCTCTGGAGTTAATACAGGATGTAACTCAGATCAGTATGTAATGTATGTACACAGTGATGCACCGCAGAATAGTGAGTGCAGCTCTGGGTATAATACAGGATGCAACTCAGATCATAAGTAAGTATGTACACAGTGACTCCAACCAGCAGAATAGTGAGTGCAGCTCTGAGTATAATACAGGATGCAACTCAGGATCAGTAATGTAATGTACACAGTGACTGCTACCAGCAGAATAGTGAGCGCAGCTCGGGGTATAATACAGGATGTAACTCAGGATCAGTAATGTAATGTATGTATACAGTGACTGCACCAGCAGAATAGTGAGTGCAGCTCTGGAGTATAATACAGGATGTAACTCAGGATCAGTAATGTAATGTATGTACACAGTGACTGCACCAGCAGAATAGTGAGTGCAGCTCTGGGGTATAATACAGGATGCAACTCAGGATCAGTAATGTAATGTATGTACACAGTGACTCCACCAGCAGAATAGTGAGTGCAGCTCTGGAGTATAATACTGGAGGTAACTCAGGATCAGTAATGTAATGTATGTACACAGTGACTGCACCAGCAGAATAGTGAGTGCAGCTCTGGGGTATAATACAGGATGCAACTCAGGATCAGTAATGTAATGTATGTACACAGTGACTCCACCAGCAGAATAGTGAGTGCAGCTCTGGAGTATAATACAGGATGCAACTCAGGATTAGTAATGTAATGTATGTACACAGTGACTCCACCAGCAGAATAGTGAGTGCAGCTCTGGAGTATAATACTGGAGGTAACTCAGGATCAGTAATGTAATGTATGTACACAGTGACTGCACCAGCAGAATAGTGAGTGCAGCTCTGGAGTATAATACTGGAGGTAACTCAGGATCAGTAATGTAATGTATGTACACAGTGACTGCACTAGCAGAATAGTGAGTGCAGCTCTGGAGTATAATACAGGATGCAACTCAGGATCAGTAATGTAATGTATGTACACAGTGACTGCACCAGCAGAATAGTGAGTGCAGCTCCGGGGTATAATACAGGATGTAACTCAGGATCAGTAATGTATGTGCACAGTGACAGCAGAATAGCGAGTGCAGTTCTGGGGGATAATACAGGATGTAAATCAGGATCAGTAATGTATGTACACAGTGACTGCACCAGCAGAATAGTGAGTGCAGCTCTGGAGTATAATACAGGATATAACTCAGGATCAGTAATGTAATGTATGTACACAGTGACTGCACCAGCAGAATAGTGAGTGCAGCTCTGGGGTATAATACAGGATAACTCAGGATCAGTAATGTAATGTATGTACACAGTGACTGCACCAGCAGAATAGTGAGTGCAGCTCTGGGGTATAATATACAATATAACTCAGGATCAGATTTAAGGATTGTAGAGACTTTTACCATACAGGTGAGAAGGAGCAGATGATGAGTAGCTTTATACCTGGGTTTTCCCCTGCTGTCCGTATACTATTTTGGTGGGGATGATCTTGGTCGTTGGCTGCACGGCCGAGCTGATGCCCTTGGGCTGTGTGACAATCATCTTGGTGATGGGCCGGGTAGCGGTGATGATTGCCGGCTTTGTGCCTGCTGGCATGGCCTGGAGAGCTTTATCACCCTAGAATGATAAAACAATAATTTCCATTCTGCCTGACACTTGCTTTCGTCCTTTGCTTTGGTGACGTCACGCAGAGAGCGGAACCACTTTCCCCCAATTTCTCCTCTGCTGTAGGACACTTAAGGTAATTTTCTCACAGGATTAATTTTGCCATCACCGTTCAGTACTAGGTCACATTAGGTCTTCAGATAGTAAATCTATCCATTCCTTGTCCTGTTTGCATAGCTGAGATTTCGTAACAATGTGTTAGCACTGGGCAGAGCAGTACTATTCTCTCCCAACCCTCTGCTCCATCTGGAAGCCGTGACCACGAGACCCCGATGCACTTACCCCTGCATTCAGCAGTGTCGTCACCACGTTTTTCCCTGGGATCCCTTGTATGGTTGTGCCTTTGCCGGTCGTTTTTTGCACAACGATGACATTAGGTTTAGAAGTCATAGGGATGGTGGTGATTTTTGTGGTTGTACCTTTAAAAAAAGTGACAGGTTACGAGTCGACACGCGAGTCGCCTGACTATGCATTATATTACTAGACCAGGAGAGGATCCCATCACTGACACTTTAAGGGGGCCACAGAGGATTTACAGGGACCCTACAAAGCTGACCGGAGCCAGCGGGGTCCCCAACAACTTGTAAGGACAGGACATAGGTTTGTGCCGCTGATATGTTTGCCCTAATGGATCACAACTGTAACACTCTATCTACCCCCGCAGACCTACATGTGCCGCCTCATCCTTCCCCCTACGGACCTACACGAGCCACGTCCCCCATCCCCACGGACCTATACGGGACCCCCTCCTCCCCTAGCGGACCTACATGAGCCCTCTCTCCTCCTCCCTGCACACACGAGCCCTCGCCTCCCCAAGCATGCGCACACAAAAGCCCGCTCTCCTCCCGCTCCATACGTATACGAGTCACAAGCATGCACCCTCCTCCCCCAGCGCAAGAACACATTACCCCCTTCCTCCCCCCGCAAGCACAGACGAGCCCACCTCCATGCTCACCAGATACGATGTTGCTGCTGATGATCTTGCCTCCCAGTGTAGCCAGTGACTTTGGCACCACGGTGATAATACTTCCACTGGTGGTCTTCACATAGGTGGCACCTGGCGTAGCCGCCATACGAGCTCCGAGCGCTGAGCTGACAGCCGGACGCGTGTACGTGGCCTGTGTCCCTGCAGATAGAAGGTATACAGAGCTGAGCTCAGCACTTCTAGTTCTATGGGGTCCATCAGCATCTCCTTGTGGGCTCCCAACAAATGTACACGCAGCTTAATGCGAGAGCGGCCTAATAAGCGAGACTCCGGCTTCTATCACATATGAGTCCACGAGTGCTCAAACTCCTCACCGTAAACCTGCTCCGGGGTCACACTTCAGCTCTGAGATCTCACACAAGCGCCGTGGTGTCCCAGGACAGTTGTGTCATGTAGCCCCCCGTGATCCATCCAGGGCCAGACTTTACCAGATCTGGGGGTGTCCTAATTATCATAACCTCTGCAATGCAGAAGAAGCGGACACTTACCGCTGGGAGTGGTGACCAGCTTGGTGGTCATTATCGCCCCATTGCTGCTGACCACCATGATCGGGGTGTTGCTGCTGTTCGGCATTGAGGCAGACATTGGTTTAGGGAGGATCTTACTGGGCTGGACTTGTTGTGTGATTATTTTGACACCTGAAGAAGAATAAAAAACAAAAGAAAACTGAGAAATGTTTGGCGAGTAGGCGGCCATCACTGGTGCTGCTGAGTCCGTAGATAAGAAGATCCTTCCCAGTCATATTCCCTCCCACCCAATCCATTTGCTGAGACGCCAACATACTGCAGCTGCATCCATCTCTTTACTATTTACTGCAGCTGCATACCCCTCTACTCTGCGCCTCCCCTCCCATTAACTGCAGTTTCATCCCCCTCTTATCCCCTCCCATTTACTGCAGTGTCATCACCTTCTTCTCCCCTCTCATTTACTGCAGTTTCATCCCCTTCTTCTCCCCTACCATTTACTGCAGTTTAATCCCCCTCTTGTCCCCACCCATTTACTGAAGTTTCATCCCCCTCTTGTCCCCACCCATTTACTGAAGTTTCATGCCCCTCTTCTCCCCACCCATTTACTTTTTTCATGCGCCTCTTCTCCCCACCCATTTACTAGTTTCATGCCCCTCTTCTCCCCACCCATTTACTCGTTTCATGCCCCTCTTCTCCCCACCCATTTACTCGTTTCATGCCCCTCTTCTCCCCACCCATTTACTCGTTTCATGCCCCTCTTCTCCCCACCCATTTACTGCAGTTTCATGCCCCTCTTCTCCCCTCCCATTTACTGCAGTTTCATCCCCTTCTTCTCCCCACCCATTTACTGCAGTTTCATGCCCCTCTTCTCCCCTCCCATTTACTGCAGTTTCATCCCCTTCTTCTCCCCTCCCATTTACTGCAGTTTCATGCCCTTCTTCTCCCCTCCCATTTACTGCAGTTTCATCCCCTTCTTCTCCCCTCCCATTTACTGCAGTTTCATGCCCTTCTTCTCCCCACCCATTTACTGCAGTTTCATGCCCCTCTTCTCCCCTCCCATTTACTGCAGTTTCATCCCCTTCTTCTCCCCTCCCATTTACTGCAGTTTCATGCCCTTCTTCTCCCCTCCCATTTACTGCAGTTTCATCCCCTTCTTCTCCCCACCCATTTACTGCAGTTTCATCCCCTTCTTCTCCCCTACCATTTACTGCAGTTTAATCCCCCTCTTGTCCCCACCCATATACTGAAGTTTCATCCCCCTCTTGTCCCCACCCATTTACTGAAGTTTCATGCCCCTCTTCTCCCCACCCATTTACTCGTTTCATGCCCCTCTTCTCCCCACCCATTTACTGCAGTTTCATCCCCTTCTTCTCCCCTCCCATTTACTGCAGTTTCATGCCCTTCTTCTTCCCTCCCATTTACTGCAGTTTCATGCCCTTCTTCTCACCTCCCATTTACTCGTTTCATGCCCCTCTTCTCCCCACCCATTTACTGCAGTTTCATGCCCTTCTTCTCCCCTCCCATTTGCTGCAGTTTCATGCCCCTCTTCTCCCCTCCCATTTACTGCAGCTTCATCCCCTTCTTCTCCCCACCCATTTACTGCAGTTTCATGCCCCTCTTCTCCCCTCCCATTTACTGCAGTTTCATCCCCTTCTTCTCTCCCTCCCATTTACTGCAGTTTCATGCTCTTCTTCTCCCCTCCCATTTACTGCAGTTTCATGCCCTTCTTCTCCTCCCATTTACTCGTTTCATGCCCCTCTTCTCCCCACCCATTTACTGCAGTTTCATGCCCTTCTTCTCACCTCCCATTTGCTGCAGTTTCATCCCTTTCTTCTCCCCTCCCATTTACTTCAGTTCATCCCCCTTCTCCCCTCCCATTTACTGCAGTGTCATCCCCTTCTTTTCCCCTCTCATTTGCTGCAGTTTCATCCCCTTCTTCTCCCCTCCCATTTACTGAAGTTTCATCCCCCTCTTGTCCCCACCCATTTACTGAAGTTTCATGCCCCTCTTCTCCCCACCCATTTACTCGTTTCATGCCCCTCTTCTCCCCACCCATTTACTCGTTTCATGCCTCTCTTCTTCCCACCCATTTACTCGTTTCATGCCCCTCTTCTCCCCACCCAATTAGTGCAGTTTCATGCCCCTCTTCTCCCCTCCCATTTACTGCAGTTTCATGCCCTTCTTCTCCCCTCCCATTTACTGCAGTTTCATGCCCTTCTTCTCCCCTCCCATTTACTCGTTTCATGCCCCTCTTCTCCCCACCCATTTACTGCAGTTTCATGCCCCTCTTCTCCCCTCCCATTTACTGCAGTTTCATGCCCTTCTTCTCACATCCCATTTGCTGCAGTTTCATCCCTTTCTTCTCCCCTCCCATTTACTGAAGTTTCATCCCCCTCTTGTCCCCACCCATTTACTGAAGTTTCATGCCCCTCTTCTCCCCACCCATTTACTTGTTTCATGCCCCTCTTCTCCCCAACCATTTACTCGTTTCATGGCCCTCTTCTCCCCACCCAATTAGTGCAGTTTCATGCCCCTCTTCTCCCCTCCCATTTACTGCAGTTTCATGCCCCTCTTCTCCCCTCCCATTAACTGCAGTTTCATCCCCCTCTTCTCCCCACCCATTTACTGCAGTGTCATCCCCTTCTCCCCTCTCATTTACTGCAGTTTCATCCCCTTCTTCTCCCCTACCATTTACTGCAGTTTAATCCCCTTCTTCTCCCTTCTCATTTACTGCAGTGTCATCCCCTTTTTCTCCCCTCCCATTTACTGAAGTTTCATGCCCCTCTTCTCCCACCCCATTTACTAGTTTCATGCCCCTCTTCTCCCCACCCATTTACTAGTTTCATGCCCCTCTTCTACCCACCCATTTACTCGTTTCATGCCCCTCTTGTCCCCACCCAATTAGTGCAGTTTCATGCCCCTCTTCTCCCCTCCCATTTACTGCAGTTTCATGCCCCTCTTCTCCCCTCTCATTTACTGCAGTTTCATGCCCTTCTTCTCCCCTCCCATTCACTGCAGTTTCATCTCCCACTTCTCCCCTCCCATTTACTGCAGTGTCATCCCCTTCTTCTCCCCTCTCATTTACTGCAGTTTCATCCCCTTCTTCTCCCCTCCCATTTACTGCAGTTTCATGCCCTTCATCTCCTCTCCCATTTACTGCAGTTTCATCCCCCTCTTCTCCCCACCCATTTACTGAAGTTTCATGCCCTTCTTCTCCCCTCCCATTTACTGAAGTTTCATCACCCTCTTCTCCCCTCCCATTTACTGCAGTTTCATCCCCTTCTTCTCCCCTCCCATTTACTGCAGTTTCATCCCCCTCTTCTCCCCTCCCATTTACTGAAGTTTCATCCCCCTCTTGTCCTCACCCATTTACTGACGTTTCATGCCCCTCTTCTCCCCACCCATTTACTTGTTTCATGCCCCTCTTCTCCCCACCCATTTACTCATTTCATGCCCCTCTTCTCCCCACCCATTTACTCGTTTCATGCCCCTCTTCTCCCCACCCAATTAGTGCAGTTTCATGCCCCTCTTCTCCCCTCCCATTTACTGCAGTTTCATGCCCTCTTCTCCCCACCCATTTACTTGTTTCATGCCCCTCTTCTCCCCACCCATTTACTCATTTCATGCCCCTCTTCTCCCCACCCATTTACTCGTTTCATGCCCCTCTTCTCCCCACCCAATTAGTGCAGTTTCATGCCCCTCTTCTCTCCTCCCATTTACTGCAGTTTCATGCCCCTCTTCTCCCCCCTCATTTACTGTAGTTTCATGCCCTTTTTCTCCCCTCCCATTTACTGAAGTTTCATTCCCCTCTTCTCCCCACCCATTTACTGAAGTTTCATCCCCCTCTTCTCTCCACCCATTTACTGCAGTCTCATCCCCCTCTTCTCCCCAATTTACTGTACTTCAATCCCCCTCTTCTCCCCCCCTATTTACTGCAGTTTCTCACCTTCTACCCCTATTTACTGCAGTTATATCCCCTCACTACTCTGCTTCTCCCCTATTTGCTGTAGCTACATCCACCGTAATGTAGCGAAATCCCTCCCACCTGTTTACTGCAGCTCCATCCCCTTCCTCTCCCCTCCTTTATCATCTATTATTTTACACCAGATGTTTTTTTTTGCTGACTGAGGTTTCCACGTAGAACAAGAATTAGTACTCACCGGACTCCTGCTTAATCTGTATAGTGGGTTTGAGCCCCGGGGGCAGCTGCTGCTGTGAGGAAGAAGCCGGGTGGGACAAGGCGGATGGCTGTGCCAGCGGAGGTGCCTGCTGTGGTATCTGATGGATCTGGTGTTTTGGCGACTGCTGGTATTGCTTGGGAATCTGTGCAAGGATTTGGCCGGGAGACGCTATCAGGCTCTTCGGGGAGGGAAGTCTGTTGGACACGGCTTTCACTGTGGAGGTTGAGACACCTGATCCATAAAGGTAACACGTCAGTGGTCGTCCCTGTTCCGCCAACACCTCTTGATACAGGACAATATCCCGCCGGCCTTACAAGCTGCTGATTGATATTGAATTCTGATAATTCTGCGATCTATAAGTAACACAGATGCTTCTCTACAACTGACTCTCCTACTTTTACCATGTCTGCCGAGCACCGAATGCCTGGATAGACAGTTACTCGATACATTTCTGATTCTCAGCAGTCAACACTAGAGGGCGCTCCTGAGATTTCTGCACAATATCAAGGTCTAAGTTTAAACATTACTCCGTCCTGTAACAGCGCCCCCCGACATATCCAGCTGCTACCCATCTACGGGGAGCCACCTGACCTAACAAGTTCTACTACATCGCTGTATTCTGCTCCTTCGCTGGCCTCTGCTCCATTGCTAGCGAACCCCCAGATCTACTCAAATCTGCTAGATTGTTGGGCACTGTTCATTGCCACAGTGAAGTCTTCTCACCTACTCAACTCTGCCACATCACTAGTGACGTCTCCTGAATAGCCTAACTCTGCTATATCCATACAGTGAAGTCTCCAGACCTACCAGCTCTGCTATATTGCTACAGCGAAGTCTCCTATCTTACCAAGCTGTACTACATCACTACAGTGAGGTCTCCTGACCTACTCAGTTCTGCTACATCACTAGAGTGAAGTCTCCTGACCTACTCATCTTGGCTACATCCCTACAGTCAAGTCTCCTACTATGCCAAGCTCAGCTACATCACTAGTGAGGTCTCCTGACCTACCCATCTCTGCTACAATCGCTACAGTGAAGTCTCATACCCTGCTAAGCTCTGCTATATCGTTACAGTGAAGTCTTCTGACCTACCCGTCTCTGCTACATCCCTAAAGTGAAGTCTCCTACCCTGCTAAGCTCTGCTACATCGTTACAGTAAAGCCTTCTGACCTACCCATCTCTGCTACTTTGCTACAGTTAAGCCTTCTGACCTACCCATCTCTACATCGCTACGGTGAAGCCTTCTGACCTACCCGTCTCTGCTACATCCCTACAGTGAAGTCTCCTATCCTACTAAGCTCTTCTGCATCACTACAGTGGTCTCCTGATCTACTCAACTCTGCTATATTGCCATTTTCTGACCGGCCCAACTTTGCTACATCCCTACAGTGAGGTCTTGTAACTACTAAGCTCTGCTACATTGCTGGTCAGTACTACACAGGACCTGATCATCCCTGCTATATCAACAGTCTCCTGACCTATTCCATTTTGCTACATTGCCAGTCAATGCTACTCAGAACGCTGACACATTCGGCCTCTGACGTCACATTATCATCGCCGTCCAGTCGCTTACAGCCTCCTCTGCTTCCACCTATTCGCCTCATCTGGACCGGGGGCTTCAAGGATCCACCTCCCCAGGTGAGACATAGCAATAACCAGACTGCAGCCAGCACCCCCTAGTGGTGGCTGCAGGGAACCAAAGAGGTAGAGCAATGAAACGGTAGAAGTGCCTCCTACCTTGCGCCATGGTGGACATGACGAGGGATGGGGTTGAAGACACCACGGTGGTGACGGCGATGTTTCCTGTGGACAACGCTGTGGAGGTGCCACAGCTGCTGGTGGTGAGAGCCGAGTAATGGGCCGCGGTGGCCACCACCGCCGGCTTCTGCGTGGTGGAGGTAATGACGGAGGTGGGGACCAGTTTGGTGACCGCCGCGTAGTTGTGAGACTTGGATAAAATGTTCGGGACAAACGTGGAGCTGGGGGAGGTTGTAACAATGATCACCTGTCATGGAAGGAAAGAAGAAAAGTCAGAAAAGCAAGGAGCGCCAACGCCAAGATCTCTGCTTGCTGTCAGCGCCTTTACTTACTGCATAAAGAGAAATCATACGTCTTACAGCTGAAGGTTCGTTACAATTGTATCGAGTGCAGAAGCACAATCGCACATCAGAGGAGAGAGAAATGGGGTCCTCCGATCCCCCATTGTTCCTACAGCCCCCCCGTGAAGTCCCCCTGCCCACAGTGTCTTCTTCTGGGAAGAAAATGGCAGGCGCATGCGCAGTGCGCCTGCCAAGATCTGCCGGCCGGCACCAGGCAACAATAGGAAATTTTTTACTATTGGTTCATTTTGATCACTGTGATAGACCCTTTAGGGTTGGGGCTAGGGTTGTGGTGTTAGGACTAGGGTTAGAATTGGGGGGTTTCCACTCTTTAGGTACATCAGGGGGTCTCCAATCGCGATATGGCACCCACCATTGATTCCAGACAATTTTGGGTTCAAAAAGTCAAACGGTGCTCCCTCCCTTCTGAGCCCTGCCATGCGCCCAAACAGTGGATTTCCCCCACATACAGGGTGTCCGTGTACTCAGGAGTAATTTCATAAAAACAAGATTTGTGGACCAGTTTCTCCTGATGCCCTTGTGAAAATAAAAACAGTTTGGTTCCAAAATAAATTTTTGGTGAAAAAAGTAAAATGTTCATTTTTTTTTCCCTTCCACATTGCTTTAGTTCTCGTGAAGCACCTGAAGGGTTAATAAACTTCTTGAATGTGGTTTTGCACACCTTTAGGGGTGCAGTTTTTAGAATGGTGTCATTTTGGGGTATTTTTTTGTCATATTGACCCCCAAACTCACTTCAAATGTGAGGTGGTCCCTAAAAAAAAAAATGGTTTTGTAAATTTTGTTAGAAAAATGAGAAATCGCTGGTCAACTTTTAACCCCTATAACGGCCTAACAAAAAAAAATTTATGTTTCCAAAATTGTGCTGATGTAAAGTAGACATGTGGGAAATGTTATTTATTAACTGTTTTGTGTGATATAACTCTGATTTAAGGTAACAGAAATTAAAAGTTTAAAACTTGCAAAATTTTCAATTTTTTTTGCCAAATTTACGTTTTTTTCATAACACAATATGTCCCGAAAAAACATTCTCAGAATCATCAGGATCCATTGAAACGTTCCAGAGCTATAACCTCATAAAGAGACAGTGGTCAGAATTGTAAAAATTGGCCCGGTCATTAACCCCTTCACCCCCAAGGGTGGTTTGCACGTTAATGATCGGGCCAATTTTTACAATTCTGACCACTGTCTCTTTATGAGGTTATAACTCTGGAACGCTTCAACGGATCTTCACGATTCTGAGACTGTTTTCTCGTGACATATTGTACTTCACGATAGTGGTAAAATTTCTTCGATATAACTTGCGTTTATTTTTGAAAAAAAAAATGCAAATATGGCGAAAATTTTGAAAATTTACCAATTTTCAAACTTTGAATTTTTATTCCCTTAAAACAGAGAGTTATGTCACACAAAATAGTTAAGAAATAACATTTCCCACATGTCTACTTTACATCAGCACAATTTTGGAACCAAAATTTTTTTTTTGTTAGGAAATTATAAGGGTTAAAAGTTGACCAGCGATTTCTCATTTTTACAACAAAATTTACAAAGCCATTTTTTTTTAGGGACCACCTCACATTTGAAGTCACTTTGAGGGGTCTATATGGCAGAAAATACCCAAAAGTGACACCATTCTAAAAACTGCACCCCTCAAGGTACTCAAAATCACATTCAAGAAGTTTATTAACCCTTCAGGTGCTTCACAGGAGCTGAAGCAACGTGGAAGGAAAAAAGGAACATTTAACTTTTTAGTCACAAAAATGATCTTTTACAAACTTTTTTTTATTTTCACAAGGGTAAAAGGAGAAAATGGACAGATAAGGTTGTTATGCAATTTCTCCTGAGTACGCCAATACCCCATATGTGGGGGAAAACCACTGTTTGGGCACACGGCAGAGCTCGTAAGGGAAGGAGCGCCGTTTGACTTTTTCAAACCAAAATTGGCTGGAATTGAGATTGGACGCCATGTCGCGTTTGGAGAGCCCCTGATGCGCCTAAGCAGTGGAAACCCCCCACAAGTGACACCATTTTGGAAACTAGACCCCCTATGGAACTTATCTAGATCTGTTGTGAGCACTTTGAACCCCCAAGTGTTTCACAAAAGTTTATAATGCCTGGGTGTGAAAAAAAAAAAAACTATTTTCCACAAAAATGATTTTTTAGTCCCCAATTTTTGATTTTTCCCAAGGAAATTGTACCGCAAAAGTTGTTGTCCAATTTGTCCTGAGTACACTAATACCCCATATGTGGGCGGGGGGAATGTTTGGGCGCATGGCAGGGCTTGGAAAGGAAGTAATAACGTTTTGGAATGCAGACGTTGATGGGGGGTCATGTTCCGTTTGCAGTGCCCCAGATGTGCCTAAACAGTGGAAACCCCCCACAAGTGACACCAATTTGGAAACTAGACCCCCTAAGGAACTTATCTATATCTTTGGTGAGCACTTTGAACCCCCAAGTGCTTTACACAAGTATATAATGCCCGGGCATGAAAATAAAAAATCCTATTTTTTTCCCACAAAAATTATCTTTTAGTCACCAATTTGGAGAAATTGGACCACAAAAGTTGTTGTCCAATTTGTCCTGAGTACGCTGATACCCCATATGTGGGGGGGGGGGGGAAACCACTGTTTGGACGCACGGTAGAGCTCGGAATGGAAGGAGCACCATTTGACTTTTTCCAACCAAAATTGGCTGGAATTGAGATTGGACGCCATGTTGCATTTGGAGAGCCCCTGATGTGCCTAAACAGTGGAAACCCCACACATATGTGGGAGAAAACTACTGTATGGGTGCACGTCTGGGCTCGGAAGGGAAGTAGTGACGTTTTGGATTGCAGACTTTGATGGAATGGTCTGGGGGCGTCACGTCGCATTTGGAGAGCCCTTGATGCGCCTAAACAGTGGAAACCCCCCACAAGTGACCCCATTTTGGAAAATAGACCCCACTAGGAACTTATCTTGATATGTGGTGAGCGCTATGAAGCCCCAAGTGCTTTACAGAAGTTTATAACGTACAGCCGTAAAAACAAAAAAATCATTTATTTTTTTTTACAAAAATGATTTTCGCCCCCAATTTTTTATTTTCCCAAGGGTAACAGAAGAAATTGGACCGCAAGAGTTATTGTGCAATTTGTCCTGAGTACGCTGATACCCCATATGTGGGGGTAAACTACTGTTTGGGCGCATGGCAGAGCTCAGAAGTGAAGGAGCACCGTTTGACTTTTTCAACGCAGAATTGGCTGAAATTGAGATCAAACGCCATGTCGCATTTGGAGAGCCCCTGATGTGCCTAAACAGCGGAAACCCCCCAATTCTAACTCCAACCTTAACCCTAACACACCCCTAACCCTAAACCCAACCCTTAACCTAATCCTAACTTTAGCCCCAACCCTAACGGGAAAATGGAAATAAATACATTTTTTTAATTTCATTATTTTTCCCTAACTAAGTGGGTGATAAAGGGGGTTTGGTTTACTATTTTAGTGGGTTTTTATGATTAGCAGCTGTCACGCTAAAATACACTTTTTATTGAAAAAAATAGTTTTTGCATCACCACATTTTGAGAGCTATAATTTTTCTATATTTTGGCCCACAGAGTCATGTGGGGTCTTATTTTTTGCGGTACGAGTTGACGTTTTTATTTGTACCATTTTTGAGCATGTGACATTTTTTGATCGCTTTTTATTTCGATTTTTGGGAGGTTAGAATTAACAAAAATCAGCAATTCATGAATTTCTTTTGGGGGGGGGGCGTTTATACCGTTCTGCGTGTGGTAAAATTGATAAAGCGGATTTATTCTTCGGGTCAGTATGATTACAGCGATACCTCATTTATATCATTTTTTTAATGTTTTGGCGCTATTATACAATAAAAACAATTTTATATAAAAAATTATTATTTTTGCATCGCTTTATTCTGCGAGCTATAACTTTTTTATTTTTTCGCTGATGATGCTGTATGGTGGCTCGTTTTTTGCGGGACCAGATGACATTTTCAGCGGAACCATGTTTATTTATATCCGTCTTTTTGATCGCGTGTTATTCCACTTTTTGTTTGGCGGTATGATGATAAAGCATTGATTTTTTTGCATTGTTTTTTTTTTTTAAGGGGTTCACTAAAGGGGTTAACTAGTGGGACAGTTCTATAGGGCGGGTCGTTACGGACGCGGCGATACCAAATATGTGTACTTTTATTGTTTTGTTTTTTTATTTACATGAAGAAATTAATTTATTGGGGAATATTTTTTTTTTCCTTTATTTTGGAATTTTTTTTTACACTTGTGATTTTCATTTTTTTACTTTGTCCCAGGGTGGGACATTACTGTATAAAGTCAGATCGCTGGTCTCACAGTGTGCACAGCACTCTGTCACACCAGCGATCTCACAGGCACTGCTGCAGGCTTCCTCAGCGCCTGCTCTCAGCAGGCCCTGAGGAAGCCACCTCCTTGCAGGACCCCGCGGCCATCTTGGATCCGGGGCCTTGCAGGGAGGAAGGCCTCAGAACAGCGCGGTCACATCGCATTGTTCTGAGGGTCTCAGGAAGCACGCAGGAAGCCCCCTCCCTGTGCGATGCTTCCCTGTGCCCCCGGTACAACCGCGATCATGTTTGATCGCGGTATGCCAGGGTTTAATGTGCCGGGTGTCAGCTGTGATAATCAGCTGACACCCGGCTGCGCTCCCCACGGGAGTGTGTCCGATCCCATGGGACATACTATCCCGTCCATGGTCATACGGGCCCAGGTACCATCTACGGGATAGTACGTCCGATGGCAGAAAGGGGTTAAATACCAAATTGGCTCTGTCATTAAGGGGTTAAAAATAAATTTGATAAAAATAAAATATTAACTACAAATAGTAGATAAATGTAATAAATTCAATAAAAAAAATAGTAAATAAATGTAATAAAAAAAAGTTACACTAATAAAAATTGTACCATATTTTCCGGCGTATAAGACGACCCCCCCAACTTTTACAGTCAAAATATGAAATTGTCATAAAAGTGTGGGGGGTCTTCTTATACGCCGGGTGTCATCTTATATGCCGGGTACGGAACATATGGTGGGGAGAGTGGGCGTTTCAGAGGCAAGGCGTTTACCTCATCATATCAGCAAGGGTCTAGGCGCTGGGGACAGCGGCTCCTCTTTGTGCAGCCCCCCCAGGCTCTGTGCTGGGGGACGGCGGCGGTGGTTCTTTCTGCAGAGTCGGGGCTCTGCAGGCATTTCCTCAATCCCCGGAGGCCCCAGCGCCTAGACCCTCACTCAGGCAAACACCTTGCCTCTGAGACGCCCACTCCCCCACCATATGTTCCGTACCCGGTGTATAAGACGACACCCGACTTTGAAGACGATTTTCAGGGGTTAAAAAGTCGTCTTATACGCCGGAAAATACGGTAAATAAAATATGAAAAAAAAAAGACTGGGGGGGTTCATATCCCGGCTCTGCCCTGTTGGACATAATATACCAGTAGTGGTCCTTGGGCAACAATACTAACACTATAGCGCCTACCTCAATAAACATGAGAGTGTCACGAACAAAGAGTCATGCCGGCTCGGACGTCGCCCGGATTAACAAGATCCACGTCAGATGTCGAGGAATCAGGACAAACTGATGATAAATGGGCTACTGGAACAAACCATTCATGGACAAGGCAAGAGAACCTGGATCTGATGAAGAGCTACTATAACAGCAGACCAAATGAGAGAGGATATATGAAGCGTTTAAACATGCCCCAATCACACCTATCCTAAGAAAGCCCTCTCTTGACCCATCCTCTGCGTCTAGCTATCACCATATATCACTTCTCCCCTATGCCTCAGAACTACTGAAACAGCACGTCCATCTTGAACTGTCCTCTCACCTCTCTTCTTGATCCCTCTTCCACCGCTTACAATCTGGCTTCCGGCCACACCACTCCACTGAAACTGCCCTGACTAAGGTCACCAATGACCTACTGACCGCCAAGAGCAAGCGACACTACTCTGTCCTCCTCCTCCTGGACCTGTCCTCTGCCTTTGACACTGTGGACCATTCCCTATTACTACAGACCCTCTCATCTCTTGGTATCACAGACTTGGCCCTATCTTGGATCGCGTCATACCTAACAGATCGGACATTCAGCGTCTCCCACTCACACACCACCTCCTCACCGCACCCTCTGTCTGTGGGAGTCCCGCAAGGTTCAGTCCTAGGGCCCCTGCTCTTCTCCATCTACACCTTTGGCCTCGGACAGCTCATAGAATCTCACGGCTTTGAATATCACCTCTATGCTGATGACACACAGATCTACATCTCTGGACCAGATATCACCTCCCTACTAACCGGAATCCCACAATGTCTGTCCGCTATTTCATCCTTCTTCTCCGCTAGATTTCTAAAACTTAACATGGACAAAGCAGAATTCATCATCTTTCCTCCATCTCACGCGACCTCCCTAACGGACCTGTCCATTAAAGTAAACGACTGCCCACTCTCTCCGGTCCCACAAACTCGCTGCCTCGGGGTTATCCTTGACACTGATCTCTCTTTTAAACCATATATCCAAGCCCTTTCCACCTCCTGCCGACTTCAACTCAAAAATATTTACCGGATCTGTACATTCCTCAACCAAGAATCTGAAAAAACCCCTAGTGCATTCCCTCATCATCTCCCGCCTTGACTACTGCAACCTCCTGCTCTGTGACCTCCCCTCTAACACTCTCGCACCCCTCCAATCTATTCTAAACTCTGCTGCCAGACTAATCCACCTGTCCCCCCGCTATTCCCCGGCCTCTCCCCTCTGTCAATCCCTGCACTGGCTCCCCATTACACAAAGTCTCCAGGTCAAAACCCTAATCATGACACACAAAGCCATCCACAACCTGTCTCCTCCATACATCTGTGACCTCGTCTCCCGGTACCTACCTGCACGCAACCTCCGATCCTCACAAGATCTCCTCCTCTCCTCCTATCTCCACTTCCCACAATCGCATACAAGATTTCTCCCGCACATCCCCCCTACTCTGGAACTCTCTACCACAACATATCAGACTCTCGCCTACCATGGAAACCTTCAAAAGGAACCTGAAGACCGACCTCTTCCGACAAGCCTACAACCTGCAGTAACCACAGATCCACCAAACCGCCGCACGACCAGCTCTACCCTCACCTCCTGTATCCTCACCCATCCCTTGTAGATTGTGAGCCCTCACGGGCAGGGTACTCTCTCCTACTGTACCATTGTAACTTGTATTGTCTAAGATTACTGTACTTGTATTTATTATGTGCACCCCACCTCACATGGATTAAATGGTGCTATAATAATAATGAAACTCTGGATGGATACAAGACGTACATGTCCACTGACAGTCACCCAACGTTTCAATATCATAAAGAGAAAGCTATTATCACAACTGGAGATGGATGAACTGCACTGCAGATCCACCCCACATGAAGACCTGGAAGAAGAACATGTGCGACCCCCTGAAGATCCTGATCCAGTCCTGCAACTACAGAGCTCTGCATCTGGTCTGAAACAGAAAATCTTAGATAAACTAAATATCACCAATACCAGAGATCGACTGCCAAGGCTCAGAGAAACACCACTAGATGGCATGCTAGAAGATGCCAACAGAGCACTTGCATCAATACCTACCACCACCATAACCCAAACTAATAAACTGATCTATGCTACTGCCTCAGCAATCATGGAAATGTTTGGCTATACAACCAGCAAGAACAGAAGTATGGTCCCCCCTAGGAATAGAAGACTGAAGACAAAGATCAAGGTGACACGAAGAGAAGTCAGCCAACTAACAGAAATACAGAAAGGTGTAAAGATCAAGAATAAGACCAAGCTGGACAATACAAAGGCCTGACCCCAACTGAAGCCCTAGAGACTGCTAAACAAAGGCTCACAGCACTTGCTGCAAGACTAGGGAGATACACTAGAGAAGCTGAGGTCAAGAAGATAAATGCCCTGTTCTCCAAAGAACCATCCAAGGTGTACTCCCAAGAGTAACAGAACAAAGGCAGCAACTCCACCAATAGCAGAGACTGAACAATACTGGAGGGACATATGGGAGAAGGAAAAAACACACAACACCAATGCAACATGGCTGCAAGATCTGAGAATGAAGCACAGCAACCACCTAGAGCAAGAACCAGTCACCATTACAGAAGCAGACATCCAACACCGGGTCAAGAACCTGAAGAGCTGGACAGCACCTGGCCCAGACAAGATCCTCACCTACTGGCTGAAGAAACTCACAGCGGTACATGAACGCATGGCAAAGCAGATGAAGCAGGCCACCACCCAGCCTGGCTAACACAAGGAACAACAGTGCTGAACATGAAGGATCCTCACAAAGGAACAGCTCCATCCAACTACCGCCCGATAACCTGCCTTACAACAACATGGAAACTCCTGTCAGGCATCATAGCCACCAAGCTACAGAACCATATGAACCAGTACATGAATCCAGCTCAGAAAGGCATCGGGACCCACACCAGAGGCTCTAAGCACCAGCTCCTAGTAGGTAGAGAAGTCGCTCAAGACTCAAGATCCAGACAGACCAATCTACAGGAAAGCCTATGACTCGATGCCACACACATGGATCTGTGAATGTTGGCTCTCTAGAATGTCAGCAGGAAATTAAGAACCTTCCTCAGAAACTCAATGGGGCTATGGAGAACAACATTAGAAGTCAACTCAAGACAACGAACACAAGTGACCATCAAATGCGGCATATACCAAGGTGACGCACTGTCCCCATTGCTGTTCTCCATATGTTTGATCCCCCTCAGTCAGATAATTACAGAGTCTGGCTATGAATACAAGTTCAAGAGTGGAAGCACCATCAGCCACCTCCTCTACATGGATGACATCAAGCTGTATGCGAAAAACCAACGAGACATCGATTCACTGATCCACCTGACAAGGATCTACAGTGAAGACATCGGGATGGAGAAGTGCGGCCGGTTGGTAATAAAGAGAGGCAAGGTAGTCAAGACTGATGGAGTGGAATTACCAGCCGGGCACGTAGCAGATGTACAGACATGCTACAAGAACCTCAGCATCCCACAGGGGTACGGTAACCATGATGAGGAGACAAGGAAAACAGCAACATCCAAATACCATCAAAGGGCAAGACAGGTCCTGAAGAGCCAGCTCAATAGGAAGAATAAAATCCGTGCCATCAATACATATGCCCTGCCAGTTATCAGATACCCTGCTGGCATAGTGTGCTGGCCAAAAGAAGAGATGGAAGCTGCAGATGTGAAGACACGAAAGCTCCTCACCATGCATGGAGGTCTCCACCCTAAGTCTAGCACCCAAAGATTGCATACCAACAGAAAGGTCGAGGCTTGATAAGTATCCAAGCCACCATCACTGATGAAACAAGGAGTATCCAGGAATACATCAGAAGAATGGCACCAAAAGATGAGATGCTGAGAGAAAGCCTAAGGCAGCAACAACAACAGATCTGGAAGGAAGAACAGGAACATGAAGCGCCATGGTAAGACAAGCCTCTGCATGTGATGTACCATCGACAGATAATGGAGGTGGCTGACATGGAGAAATCCTACCAACGGCTGGAGAAAGCCGGACTCCGAGACAGCACCGAGGCACTAATCATAGCGGCACAAGAGCAAGCACTAAGTACCAGATCCATAGAAGCAGGAATCTACCACACAAGACAAGACCCAAGGTGCAGACTATGCAAAGAAACCTCAGAAACCGTCCAACACATAGTGGCAGGATGCAAAATGCAAGAACAGCGTATACTGAACGCCACAACCAAGTAGCGGGGACTGTATACCGGAACATCTGCACTGCATATGGGCTAAGTCCCCCTAAGTCCAGGTGGGAGACCCCAGAGAAAGTGGTGGAGAACGAAAGGGCTAAAATCCTGCGGGACTTCAAGATCCAGAAGGATAAGCAGGTGTTGGCTATCGACATTGTGATAGTAGACAAGGATCAGAAGACAGCAGTGATAATAGAGGTGGCAGTGCCAAGTGATAGCAACATCAGAAAGAAGGAATATGAGAAGCTGGAGAAACACCAGGGCCTCAAAGGAGAACTGGAGAAGATGTGGAAGGTGAAGGCAACAGTGATTCCAGTGGTGATAGGAGAACTTGGAGCAGTGACCCCTAAGTTGGAAGATTGGCTTCAACAGATCCCAGGAGCAACATCTGAGCTCTGTCCAGAAAAGCGCAATGCTGGGAACAGATAAGATCCTGCGCAGAACCCTCAAACTCCCCTGCGCAGAACCCTCAAACTCCCAGGCCTCTGGTAGATGACCTTTTTTTAACTAAGCCCACACAGTACAAGCATCATACATGTTGCCAAGGGGTTAGTGAGAATTTCTAAATTAGAAAACCCATTAAACTTTGCCCAATAAGATCCACAGAACTGCAAGATGGTTCCCTCTCCAGATATCAGGCGAGGCCCCTGCACCCATCAGGCCGATCTGTAACTTCAGTTCTAGAGTTGACATCTCACCACTGCCCTCTCCTGGTGCAGTGTGGTAATACGTGCAATTGCATTTTTTGGGGAAATTCATCAAGTCTCTTTATTTTTGGGTATCTTTAGATTGTCTTTTAAGCCAGAAAAAAATAAACACAAAAACTAAGTATCTGGTCCATTCAGGACCCTAAGAAACTGCGCCTAGTATGCACTGCAAGACATTTTGTGGAAAGGACCGATTTGGTGGGCGACACTCACCTTCTGCGTGGACGTGTTTGTGGTCTGCGTGGCAGGTTTGGAGAATGTGATTTTAACCGGTGACATGTGCGGAGGTAAGGAGTTAGCGATGCTCTGCATGATGCTCATTTTCGGGCTGCCGGTGACGGGCACGGTGATGGTTTTGGAGACCGGCGTTGCAGGTTTGGGAACATCTTTTAGGACCACCGGCGAGGAGCTGCTGGAGTTGGTTCGCCGTCTCTTGCGTGGCTTCTCGTCGTCGTCCGAACAGTTGACGCCTGTTGAGAGATACAGGAAGGATACAATGCAACGGTGTAGCAAATATAGGTGCTTGAATGGTGGGGGTCTGACTGCTGAGAGCCTCAAACACCAGAATGGGGGTTCAGCACATGTGCAGGGCTTCATCAGTCTCACAGGCTTTGAATGGAGCAGCAGCCACTGTACTTACACTGATGAATAGGGGTCTGGTGATGGGTGGGCCTCTCAGAGGTTGGACCCCCATCGATCTAGCAATTACAAGAAATGACTGATTAGGCAATTGCTAGATCAGTCCGGGGACCATTAAGGTCCTCAGTGGCCAGACCACCCCCCCCCCCCACTAAAAATCCAGTAATCATCACCTATCCAGGGGCTAGGCAATAAGTCAGGATAAGTTACTATCAATACACCCCAACAAAGGGGTTGTACAAAGCACGGCTACATTCTACCAACAGCTCCACTCTTGTCCACAGGCCGTGCCCGGTACTGCAGCTATGTGAATCCCACCCCACATACAGCAGCGATGCAGTGTGGAGAAGGAAGCAGCAGGTTTCCCCATAAAGTTACAGAACTAAAATGAAGTCGAAGTCTCTCACTTTTTACGTAGACGGTGCTGCCGCTGGGCAGAACAACCACATTGGACGCAGGACTAGCGGGTCGGGGCGACTTGACAGTGGCGACGCTCCACTGGGGACCGGTGTGGATGTCGGGGTGGACGTTGTACTCGTGTAGGAGTAGCAGACGACCACTAGAGAAGACAAGGAGGTCAGGATACAAAACTGTGGAACGACATATGGTGTCACAGGGGTATCGCAACTAGAAGGGGAGCCCCCCCCAAACCCACCTTCCTTGTTCCCAGTCTCGGCTGGGTCAGGCAGAGCAGAGTTGTGTTGTCCTGCAGAGTTGGCAATGGCGTTGGCAGCTGCCGTGAACGCCGTCTGTGGGACCAGACGAGGCATGAGCGGGATTAACCTCCGTCCTTCGATCGACCACTCGGAAGAACTATTCGGACCGGACATACTGAAGAAGGAACAATAAGAGACAGAAGTGATTAAAATACATTTATTCAGAAGACCACCTGTTAAAGAGCGCCCCTACGGAGGACACTTACAAACACTAGGGTGTTTATCCCAAAGAAACCTGTGTATGTGTCTGATATGCCTAAAAAGCGGAGTTCTCCAGAGCTGCATTCACAATTCTGCAAGCTTCAGAGCTGCCGAAGGTGCGCAGCTGTCCATGTCTCTTGACAAGCATGCTGTCTGTTTTCATCAAGACCAGGCAGAATACTGAATGCTGCTCTGGAGTATAATGAAGGCATTAGATCATTTTCAAGGTGATGAAAATCTCAAATGTGAATAAAAATAAAACCCCCTGCGATTACCCCCGACTCTGCTTTCTGGACCGGATGATGAACCACCGGAAATCACACTTCAACCAATCAATGGTGTGTGAGCAGACCACGAGGGAAAGATCAAGGTGAAAGCCTACTCACTTGTGAGCGATGGTAGTGAGGCGCTCATCGTTCACCGCTCTGCGGACCTCCGCCCGATGCCGCTCCGTGGAAATGCTGCAGATTAATAAGATCGTTCATTTAATGGTCAATGAAAGTGATATTTAAAGTCAGGACAACCCCTTTAAGGTTTGTTCAACTTTTCTAAAATCGCATCAAGACGTCTAGTTTCCACCAGGGGGCAGCACTTTACACGGATGGAAACATTGCTCCGTCCCCGCCATACAGAGGAAAAACGACTACAGGCAGGGGCGCATCTATAATAAGGCGAGTTGAGCCTTCTGTCTCAGGCGGCGACAGCTAGGGGGCGGCAGAGCGGAACTCAGAACACGTGGTGTGGTGCCGGCTCTCCTTAATCCCTGCTGAGTCTTAAGGTACTGTCACACTAAACGAGATCACTAGCGAGATCGCTAAAGAGTCACCGATTTCATGACGCAGCAGCGACCTCGTTAGCGACGTCGCTGTGTGTGACATGTAGCAGCGATGTGGCCCCTGCTGAGATGTCGCTGATCGCCTATGAACGTTCTGAGCCGTTTTTTGGTCGTTGGTGTCCCGCTGGTGAGCCTGAATCGCTGAGTGTGACACCCTTTATGAACGACTTCACCAGCGTCGCAGGTGGGACGAGGTTTTCCCAACGACCGCAGAGGTCGCTATACAGATCGCTGATGAGTTGTGTTTGGAAGCTAACTAGCGATTACATAGAGATCGCACCAGCGATCTCGCCAGGTCGTGTCGTTGTCATGATCGCTGGTGCGATCGCTAAGTGTGACAGTGCCTTTACTATTATACACGTCAAAGAAGAAACATACCTATACAGTGCCTTTACACTCCTGCGCACTGTGCTATGTGTCCCGCAGTGAGAAGCAGCCATGCCCCCCATGCACCCCTTCCTGCCCTCCCACCTTTCCACTTCAGCTTCTGGCAGCCAGGAGTCCGTTGCTGTGCTGTCCTCTTATGTGCAAGCTGGACCTGTGATGAGGTCACAGGAGGGGGGGGGGAGTCAGGGGTCACATGGTCAGGCTCCCTGTATGCAGGTCTGCTGTGCTGTTTGTCATGGTGATGGATGAAGGTAAGTTTATGTGTGAGGGGTCAGGAGGGGTTTACAGTGTGGATGTAGCGGAGCCGCGTGTGTACGAGGTGTACGGAGCGGAGCCGCGTGTGTACGGAGCGGAGCCGCGTGTGTATGAGGTGTATCATAGAATCATAGAATGGTAGAGTTGGAAGGGACCTTCTGGGTCATCTGGTCCAACCCCCTGCTCAAAGCAGGATTCACTAAATCATCCCAGACAGATGTCTGTCCAGCCTCTGTTTGAAGACTTCCATTGAAGGAGAACTCACCACCTCTTGTGGCAGCCTGTTCCACTCATTGATCACCCTAACTGTCAAAAAGTTTTTTCTAATATCTAATCTGTGTCTCCTCCCATTCAGTTTCATCCCATTGCTTCTAGTCTTTCCTTGTGCAAATGAGAATAAAGATGATCCTTCTACAATGTGACAGCCCTTGAGATATTTGTAGACAGCTATTAAGTCTCCTCTCAGTCTTCTTTTTTGCAAGCTAAACATTCCCAAATCCTGCAACCGTTCCTCATAGGACATGGTTTGCAGACCGGTCACCATTCTGGTGGCTCTTCTCTGAACTTGCTCCAGTTTGTTGATGTCTTTTTTAAAATGTGGTGCCCTTTTTAAAATCCGCACTAAATCCGCAGGTAAAACGCAGGTCATTTTACCTGCGTATTTAGCAAAATCTGCGCGGAAAATTCCACAGCAGATTCTGCAACGTCTGCACATACCCTAAAAGTGTATGTATTTGACATGTGCGTCACGTTAGGCTAGTAAGAGTAAACCAGATTTGTACTGGATTTTACAATGGGGGGGCGCCATTTTGCAGTTCGCCTCAGGCAGCAGAGAGGCTAGGTTCACCCCTGACTACAGGCAACAAGGGAGGACGAGTCACTCACCTCAACACTTTAGAAAGCTCTCCAAGAAGGTCCTTCTTCTCCTTACTGAGGTCGCCCTGTGCACGGAGGGCACTGATCACACCCGCATAGGCCTCCAGCTCTGACGGCAAAAGGAGGAAAGCAAAAACAGTCAACAGAAGAGAATCAGGATCGAGTCACAGAGGTTGTGCTCGAATGTCACTCCAGAGCTGCATTTACAATTCTGCTCATCAGCGCCTAAGAGAAAACGTTTCCCAGAATCTCCAAGATTTGATGCTGAACAGAAGCAGAGAGTGCTGGGAGATTTCAGCTCTGGTCTCTGCACTGTCCCATCCCTCACTGACGATCACTGCGATCAGCGGCTCCCCGGCCGGAAACAGCTGATAAAAGGACAACGGAAGAAACGCTGCAGGCGAGCGCAGAGCCAGAGGGCGGCCCGTGGACTATCAGATCTATTATCAGCTGTTGTACAGAACATGGCGACCGCCTGGAGTCTGAATGACTGAATCCTGGTATCTCATTCAGTCCCTCCCCATTGCCCCTGGTGTATGAAATTCGGCCCTTGCCCCCCCACTCCACCCCCGATGTATAACCTCGGACCTCTCACCCCTGGTGTACAACATCCGGACCCTCACCGCCACCACTGGACTCTGGAGGAGACGTGTTCTGTGCAGTGACGGATCGCACTTCTCTGTCTGATGGAGTCTGGGTTTGGTGACTCCAGGAGGACGTTACCCCCTGACTGCATTGTGTCCCCTGTACAGATGGTGGAGGAGGATAATGCTATGGGCTGTTATCAGGGGGGCGGCCTCGGACCCTCAGCTCCAGTGATGGGAAATCTTAATCATCAGAACAAGACATTGTGGACAATGGTAGCTTCAGCTTTATGGGAACAGTCTGAGGTTCAATCTTCTCTGTCCCCATACAGACATGGAGGGGAGAACATGAGCGGCTGCACAGAGCCCGGACCTCAGCCCCACCTAGACCGGAGATTGTGAGCCTGGACCCCCCACCATGATCAGGGTCTGACCCCACCAATGTCTTCTGGATGAAGGATGCAGAGGGGCAACTCCACATTAATGTCTATGGCTGCAGGATGGGCGGTCAGAGAAGCTCCTGTAGGTGGGATGTGGAGGGGCCACATACGTTTCTCCATATACTCCATACATAGGGAGCTATTACATGTCCCCATACACTCCCTTTCCCTTCATTCATGAACATCAGACACAAAGCAAATTCCATCATCAGAAAAATGAGTGTCAAAAACAAGGGGTGAAGTTGTAAATTGATTGCAATCCACAGCGGCTGATAACAGCGAGCAGCAGCCTGCACTGCAGACAGGAGGCACAAGAGTGATACAATGGATCAGGCCTGTGAGGCTGCACACGCGCGCCCCCTGCTGGAGAGGCGCCCGCACAGCAGACAGGAGGCACCACCAGCGATACAATGTATCAGACCTGTGAGGCGGCACACGCGCGCCCCCTAGTGGAGCGGCGCCCGCACTGCAGATGAAATGTTTACAATCACACAGGCTGAGCACTGACGTCAGAAGGGGGCGTGCCCCATACAATCCACACACAAAAGCAAGACGCGCATGCGCAGTGATAAATAGTGAGAAATAACGGCGCAAACGAGAGAAAACGTACCGAGTTTCCGGAGGATCCTTTTACACTCATCTCGGCTGAAGTCCAGGAGAGTGGGCCACACCACTGGCATCCTGTCCTCCTGCAGTCACAGCGCCCTGCCGGGGAGAACACTGGAAGGCATCACTCCCTGCAGCCCCTCACACGCGGTGAGGGCCTCCGCTCACTCCTACCACCGTGGCCCTTCCTCCCGCTGTATGATAAAAGGCGCACGGAGCGCTCCAGCCAGCACAGATCCGGTGGGTTTGACTGCGGCTCCCGCTGTCAAGATGGCGCGCCGGTGTCATTGCGCATGCGCGGAGAACGCCGGGAATTGTAGTCTTTGTACCTGATTGGCTGATTTCCCCGATGACGTAAGCGTATCATAAACAAAGGAGGAATGGGCGCCGGATAAGCTTCCTACGGCGGGTGAAAGGGGACAAACAGCAGAACGAGAACAGCGCCGCCTGGCGGGCTTTGACAGCCTTGGAGGACTGAACAGTAAACAATGTAGGGAGACAGAGCGTGATGACCGGCTTAACCTCTTAGTGACTGAGCCAATTTTGACCTTAATGACCTGACCGATTTTTACAATTCTGACCACTGTCACTTTAAGGAGTAATAACTCCTCTGGAGCTTCCATGGATCCCGGAGATTCTGAGATTGTTTTCTGATGACATATTGTACTTCATGTTTGAGGTTGAATTTCTTCGATATAACTTGCGTTTGGCAAAAATATTTTGCAATTTCTCCTGAATACGCCGATGCCTTATTTGTTGGGGAAAACTACCGTTTAGGAGCACGGCGGGGCTCGGAAGGGAAGGAGCGCCGTCTGACTCTTGGAATAATTAGCAGGCGTCATGTCGCGTTTGGAGACCCCTGATGCTCCTAAACAGTGGAGACCCCCCCAAAGTGACCCCATTTTGGAAACTAGACCCCCCAATGATTTTATCCAGGGGTATAGTGAGCATTTTGAACCCGCAGGTACGACATAGAATTTGATAACATCAGGTGGTCATGTTGAATATGTCGTCGTTAGTGTTGACGTGCTTGTAACAGGTGGCGGGATGCAGTGACGGACAGGAGGCAGAGCAAGGGTTAACCAGGTATAACTGTTTAATAGAACACGGTGTTCACTCCTCGCAGGGAGGTTAATGGGTAAAGGGGATAACAAATGAGAAGCAATAACAGTCCTATGAAGGAACTTATTGTATCCTTTATGCCCACAATGATCTGCTGGGGGTTGTAGTCCTGGCGACGGCTGGAATAGTGGTCACAGATGGGATCCTTTGGACCAGGGTCCGTCTTCTGGCGGCAGCGGTCGGTCTCCTGTATCTTCCGCTGAGCCCCTAGTCCATAAGTTGATGCGGCCGAGACAATTAGGGCCGCAGTGCTGTCCGGGTCCAACGTAGACCAGCAAATCAGGGCGCAAGTGTCAGCCCCGTACCCGGTTTCTCTTATGCGGCACGTGCGCTGTGCTCATGGTCACGGAGTGTACGGCACCTTCCTCTCTGGTAGTCACCGGGCTCACACGGCACCTCTCTCACTCAAGTCCCCACTGGTGACGAACGCAGGGCTGCGCAGCATCAGTGCTCTGGGGACGGAGCACTCCTCTCAGCCTGCTGCACGCCGCCTGCCCACGCCAACACTGTGTCTAGGTCACGGGTCTGTCTGCTGCAGTCTGTCGCAGCGCCGGCGGTTCAGGTGTGGAGCGCGCTGCCTGCCTTGTTGCTCGCACGCTGACTGCGGGAGGCCTCTCTGCAGCTTCACGCCCTTTTTCCCTCAGCTTCCAGCCGGGTTTCCTGACTAGACACGACCCCTCTTCCTGGGTCATGGGGTCTGTCCTGTCTCTTATGCTTTCCCCCCCGGGAAACAGTGGACGCAGCCTCGATAGTTCCGGACCCGACGGCGCAGCACAGGTACCCGCAGCCGGTCCTCCTCCTTACATGCTCGTTACTCCAGTTTGAGTCAGGTGCTCGGGACTGCACCGAATATCGCGGGTGATGTGCTTCAGTCCCTGCCACTGCTCTCAGACACCAAAAAAAACATTCGGGATCTGCGATTCTGAGTGCAGACTGGAGTAGCCAGCGCTTGTGCTGAACCCTAGGCGGCCATCATATCGTCATTTTTGTCAAAACCGTCCCCAATTGTGTTCTCCAGGGTCTCAGCTCCCCCCCCCAGCCTAGACCACGGAGATTTTCTGACACTGGGGGGCGCTACAGCCTTATTTATCAGTACCGTTAAAAATCGTATCGGCGGTTGTTAAAGGTCTAAAGGGGGGAAAGTGTAGAAAAAGAGAACAAAATTACACAAGATGATAAGATATCCCAACCAGCCCAAACCACAGCGCCAACCAACGCATGGGAATAGGGGGAGACAAACCAGTCGCCATTAACCCCTTCACGACTCGGCCAATTTCCGTTTCTGTGCTTCCGTTTTTCCTCTCTTCTTCCCAGACCCATGACGCTTTTATTTTTCTGTCCAGCCAGCAGACATACGAGGGCTTGTTTTTTTTTGCGGGACGAGTTGTACTGGGGAGAAATCTTGGGCTATTTTTATTACTTTAATGGTGGAAAAAAAATCAGAAGTTTGAAAAAACATTTTAGGTTATGTCACCAACTTCCGAGACCAGTAACATTTTTATTTTTTGTGCGATGGATATATATATAATTATCTAGGAATACGTCTCTATTTTCCGAGACCAGACATTATTTATTTTTCCATGCTGGGAGTTGGGTCAGTGCTGAAGCTTTGATTAGTTTTTCTGTTTTAATACTTTTTCTTTTTTTGATTTCCTTCCCTTTCTGCTGGCATTAGGAGACTTGAACCCTGTGATCATTTGCTTGTACCCTGTATATTAATACTTGAGTATTGCAGTATACGGAGAAAATCACGATTCTCCTATGAACGTCACGGGAGTACCGAGATGGCGGCTATGGCGAGGGCAATGACAACCCGTTGTCAGAGATTCACATCTGCATTTCTGTGGCTAAACAGCAGAGATTGGAGCTAGCCCTGGTTGCTGCTGTTACTAGCAGCTCCCTGATATTTAACCATTTAGATGCTACTGTCATCACTTACAATGGCATTTAAACAAGTGATTGCCCCCTCCCCCGAAGCATGATAGTGAGAAGCCAATGGGACCCGCTAATGGCCCCCATCTAGGTACTTCTGTGAAGCACCGTCACAGGTCATGCTTCATAGGAGAACTATGAAATATTAACTGTGAAATGCGTTATGGTGTTGGATTCTGCCCAGCAACAGGTAAGTTGACAGAGGCAGTTAGAGTTAATGGTTGGGACTAGCCCATGGTGGGAAGTGCTAAACTGAAGGGACAGAGACAGTTTCCTGTAAGAATGTCAGAAAGGGCCAGGAGTGCGCAAACAGAAGATGTGAGCAGTGACGCATGATGTGGGTGTCCTAAACCAGAGAGGAGACCGAAATAGAGGATAGCAAGAACCTACCGGAGTATAAGAGAGAGGAGTGACCGACAGAAGAGAACGATTGATTAGAGACGAGTTAATCACTGAACTCTGGCCAGTTGGATCAGTTTATAGTAGGGTCACATAAGGGCAGTCTTCTTTGAACGGGGGCGCCATATTGTTTCACACTTAGGGTGCCAATCTCCGCGGCCAGGAAGGGCGAACATAGTCCTGATCCCCCATTGTGTAAATGTGTGTGGGCCAAAGCCAGCCCCAATATGGACCCTACCCCCATATGTACTGGAGCTTTGCTTATACACACGAGTGAAGTGCTTTTGCTTAGGCCGTGCTCCAGTTGCCCCCCAGGCTGGTCGCAGCCATTATACCCCAATCCTATCAATAAATAATCCCATTTTCCATATTAGTCTGTATGGCGTGAGATGATCAGATCGAGGACTCATGGTGGACGGGTCTATCGGTGATATCTCCGTCACCCCAGGACCCTGTAATAGAGACGTGCCAGCATTGACCCCGTAGACCCCCTCCTGGGGGATGCGATCGTGTGCAGAACCTTCATAAACTGTAAAGAAGTGCTGGGAACATTTGACATTCCCTGTCAAAACCAAACATTTTCAATCTTTTTTTTTTTCTTTTCATTTTCGTTCCGATATCAAATTTTCTCAATAAAACACAAAAAAAAAAAATTCTGGATCTCCCAGACGGAAATGTGTCTGCTAATCATTTACCATCTCTAAAGGTGAGATCCAATAAGAATCTGCTTCCCGGGTAATAAAAACTGTAACATTTGGAGGAAATGTCACCGAAGTGGAATGTCGTAAATCCGAAGCAACACTTTTCTCCTTGTCTGCAGGTACCGAGACGTCCAGCTGTTTCTGACATTCACAGGGGGGTTCAGCCAGCAAAGTGGGGGACGGAGTGAGGCTTTCTATATGCCGGCTGGGAGTATAGGAGAATGGGGGTCTTATAGAAATCAGGGGAAGATGCACGGATGCAAATTGTATGATAAACACGAAACGTTAGGGGGAAAAGCCTGTCAGCAGCAAAAAGTCACATGATAACATCTTATAAAAGCACGCTTGCTCATCACTATTTTACTTAGTGCAGGATCCCACCTGCCCTTAATATTTATACCATTCAGCCCGGGAGAGACTCATCTGATAAATATTAGATTTGGGGTCACCTTGTCATGGCTGGTGGGCTCTAATCAACTGGTCAATTTGTGCACCGAGTAACTTCATTTTCCAAGCATATTCTATGTAGCAATAATACATCCGAATGTCATATATTCAATGTTTGCAAATCTTAAAGAGTCTGATTATATATATCTACACAACGCTCGGCATAAATAGGTACCCCCCTTTTAAAAGTAAGATTTTAATCTATATAGTATTGAACGCAACAATTTTCAAAAATTTTGGCAAGACTTGAGTTTCATAGAACCTTTTTTTTTAACCTATAACATGAAAGAAAAGTTAATGAATAAACCTTTCGTAACAAAATCTTCAGTTTTGGTCAAATTAGTTGATGCAAAAATGAGTACACCCGCATTAAAAACTACTAAAATGGGGAAAATAAGTATTTGATACACTGCTGATTTTGCAAGTTTTCCCCCCTACAAAGAATGGAGAGGTGTGTCATTTTTATTGTATGTACACTTCACCTGTGAGAGACAGAATCTAAAAAGAAAAAAACAGAAAATCACATTGTCTAGTGCTTTATATGACCTCCATGATGTTCATGGATGGCATCAAGTCTTCTAGGCCTGAAATGAATACGTTGGCGACATATTGCAACACTGATCTTCTTCCTTTCTTCAAGAACGATTCTGGAGCGAGAGTGGTGATGGCAAATTGTATCTTCAGAATTCCCCATTGGAGTCCGGTTAGGGTCAGATCAGGAGACATTTGGCCACTGAGTCAATTTCACCTTGTCCTTCGGAAGTGCAACAGATGTGTGTTTTGGATTATTGTCATGTTGGAAAAGTGTCTACCAAAAGAGTGATGGCGGCATCTTCTCTTTCACTAATTCATGATCCCATTAATGAAATGCAGTTCCCCAACACCGATCACACTCAGGCAGCCGCATGTAAAGACACCACCATGCTCCACTGTCAGCACCAGGCATTTAGAAAAATTAAATTAGAAAAATACATGATGCCTACAGTGAGACATGGTGGTGGCCGTGTCCTTATATGGGCATATCAGCACGGCTGGGTCAGGAGCTACATCATTGATGGTATCATGAAGTCACAAATATCCTGCTCTATATTGAAGATGCCGCCATCACTCCATGCCCTTGGTAGATGGGCACTTTTCCAATGTGACAATGATCCAAGTTTTTAAGGTTTTTTTTGAGGTTGAAGGTAGACATAAGTCCACCGAGTTCAACATGTTGATCCAAGAGAAGGCAAAAACCCCATAAGGCAAAATCTAATAACTCCATATTAGGGGAAAAATTCCTTCCCAACTCCTTATGACAATCAGACAAGCTCCCTGGATCCACATCCCATCACTGAACCTGTAATATGGCGACTTTTTTATTTTATTTTGGGGGCAGAGCGCTTTATTGCACACACATCGTGAAGCATTTGTCTTACACGCAGAGCCATTTACCCAGATGTCTGGCCCGGACCCAGAGTGCGCGAGTGTTTACTGTAGTGAAGCTCTCGTGGCTGCAGACCTGAGCCCCCGACACGTCGTACGCAGCCCCCTGTATCATGTGCTTTACGATTTTACAGATTCAGAAAGAGTGGGATCAGCGTGGTGAAAAGGTGAGACCCTGGAAAGATCATTACACACCGCGATGTTATTCCAGCGCCTTCTGCATGGAAATTATAAACCAGGGGCGAGCGGTGATACACGCAGGTCACACTCAACAAAGGGAGCAGTATTACAGTCATGGACGAAAGTGTCGGCACCCTTGAAATTGTTCCAGAAAACAAGTATTTCTCCCAGAACATTATTGCAGTTGCACGTTTTGTTATACACAATTTATTTCCTTTGTGTGTATTGGTACAACACAAAAAAAGGCAAATTGGACAAAATTTAACACAAAACCCCAAAAATGAGCCGAACAAAAATCTTGGCACCATATGGACCAAATATGACCTAGTTTGCACCCTCTATCAGACAGTTATTCAATTGGAGATATTCTAGTGGCCCCACGGCCGTGTGAGGAAACGCGTTACGTATGTCCCTGCACTAAGACACCGAAAATCCATATCACATAAATATCAGATCGATACAGAACCCATATTCCTCTCTGGACAATGGAGACATCACGGCTGGACCCTTATCAGGATCTTTAGATGGGAAGAAGAGCATGGAACAAAGGAGCCCCCGTTTCCTGAATCCACAAATTTTAGACTATGTCTGTTTCCCACAATAGATTTCCAGTTGTAATCACTTGGGAACTGCAGGTAGTCTCTGCTTCAAGGGGATTTTAATTAGTGCTTGTGATGATACCCTGGACTGGAAGCTCCATTTCTTGTGCTGTTCTAGAACTTTCCACATAGAACTACAACCCCAACGTTTGGCCAGTACAGAGCCGGACTGAAAATCAGTCCTCATCCTTGCTGCTGACAGCCCACAGCTTGAAACCCCCCTCCCTGTCTCTGCAGTTCACTCCTTCCTGTCGCCCACCTCAGGAATATCTTTTGTCTCCAAAGCCCGGCAGGATGATCACATAGCCATTATGAGAATTCATTCTTTTGGTCATAACACGGTGTGAGCTTACATTAGAAACACGAAAGCTGCGTCTATCAGGCGTCGTTCCCGTGGTACTGGTGAACCCGTAACTCCAACAGAACCCGAGAAATGGAATTCTCGGATGCACCATGAACTATCTCACCCAAGTTTGGGCTCATTTGAACAGTCATTTCAGAATAAGATCACTGATAGGTCTGCCATTATTCTGCTAGAGTCCCCCGCTGAGTTATGGTCCTTATGACTTTCCAGAGCTTCAAACCATAACTTCTATCCCTGGGAGGTGGCCAGAAAACCATCCCCTTTTGTGAGGTCACCAGCCCACATGTATAAGTCTAGTAGCTAGCCCCCCCTGCTCATTCCAGGCTGTGATGACGTGACTAACAGATCTGCAAATGAACTATGACGGGTGGCTCCTCCCCCGGCCTGTCTTGCCTGTAACTGCCTAAGTACCATGTAAGTTTTTCACCTTTAATCCTGTTTTAGTTTTAACTGTATTGTACATAACTGTATTGTCTCAGCTTGTTACATCTTTTTAAACTGTATAAACACTGCCTGCATTTTAGTAATAAACCTATAAAATTATTAGTTTGTTTCTCCTGCTCTATAAACGAATTAGCACGTGCCTGAAGTAACTACGCTACTAATTTGGGGTTGCTACGGAACCTCTTGATAAATTGTTCATTAAGTAAATCGTAGCTGGTGGCAGCTGAAAAGGGGTGTAAAGTGTTGAACTGTGGGGTGGCGTTGGCAGTGACGGAGCGGGTTTTATAAGTGTATTGCCTGGCTGCGGCCCGGAGTAGTTATAATTCCCTCACTGCAGCGTGCCCAATAGCCAGCACACATCCAAGCGGCCTGTCTGGCGACTAATTATCCTAGGTGCAGTTCCCTGACTGACCTGAGGGTAAGGGGGCGCCAGAGAGCTGCAAGTTCCTAAGTGTAATAAATATAAATCCCTGCAAATTATTCCTGACACATTGGGTCGGACGGCAGCAGCCGTCGTGTGTGTGCTGCGTTTTCGTCACATTGGTGGCAGCGGTGGGATCACAAGCCGTGATACCCCGGGCTACCGTGTGGCGGACCGTGTGCCGTTCATTACTGTGCTCCTCACTTCCTAGCTATACATACATTTTTCCTTTCTTCCCCCAATATGTTCCATTGTTAAGTCTTAGAAAAATAAAGAAAATATTATTCAGCTCACTGGCAAACGTTACACCTGTGCTACGATGGTGAGGAAGACACCGCACGGAGCAACCCTCGCCAGGGTTGCAAGCATGTAGAAGAAAATCTTCAGGAGACAGAGCTGACAATCTAAACCCCTTTTGGATCACAATGATGGATTCTTGGGTAAGTAAAACATTTTTCTTATTTGGAAAAAAGGTTAAAAACCAGAGATTAGTAATAAGAATAACAGACAAGACTTGAGAATGCCACAACCTTGTCTGCTATTGCTATTACCGAATCCTGTTTTTTAACCTTTTTCCAAATAACCATTATTGTAAGTGTGACGACACAGCATTTTATCCTAATTAACCAGAAGTGTATTTTCAGCAAGCCAGGAGGAATATCTATATGTTGAATTTATGTGTTTCTTTCTGGCTGGTCAAGAAAACAAAGACTTTTGTTTGTGTAAGCCTGTAATATTTACTTGAAAGTTGACAATTTGTTGTAACATATTGTGCCGTTTTCCTGGATGACTAGAAACTCAGGATAATTGAACAATGATGTTTGCTGATCTGTTGATTACACATTGTCCAGGCCAGCTAGTTTGTGGACTTGCAAATGAGGTGGAAAAACTATGCAAATAGATTACATAATCAATGAGCATTGATCTTGTCACACTTCCCCTTTACCTGTGAATGCTGCCTTGAAGGACAGTTGTTAACTACAAAAAGGATATATGCCTCTGTAACCTCAGGCAGATACATCCAGACAGCCAAGAGATCTTGACATCCAAAGAACTAGAGACTCTCTACAGGAGAGCAGCCGAGACATCATAGCTCCATCATGAGGGACACAGATTTGACATTCTACAGGATGTCAGCTTAGGGGACCAAGGCCCCAGCTGAAAGAATACAGATCTGCTCTATTGACCATTGCTGAACCATGGATACATTTGGAGTAGTCAGGATTTGGATCCACAGGTCACCTGAGCCCCATGGATATTGTGAAAGCCAGGAATGGGACCGGTCACCTGGCTCCCTGGAGATGTATGGAGAAGGCAGGTTGTGACCCTCCGGTTAACTGGTCTTGTACCTCAATGGACTGTCAGCTTCCTAAGCTTGTCCTTACCTCCTCTCTGAGTGTGTGCCGGAGATGGGGTAGTCGGCCCTGGAAGCTCTGAATAGCTGCTCTCATCCCGGTGGGTTAGCGGAAGGGTGAGACTCTAATTTGCATGATAATTTGCTAGGACTGTTCTATGCGTTATTTGCCTATTTTGTGGTTCAATAAAGTTTTGCCACAGTTTTATCCTCCCGTTGTCGGAGCAGTTGACTAGCTTGACTAGGAGCATCGGCTGACCCCTGTGTCTCCACAGTAAAGTCACTTCCAAAAGGGGCTTGGATTGTCAGCTCTGCCTCCTTCTGGAGATGACTTATGTATTTAATTTTTTCTATAATTCTGGTCACTTCAGAACTCTCCAGCGCTTTGTTTCCATTTCTGGGTGCTTCTTGTTTGGGATCATTGTCCTGCTGAAAGACCCATGACCTAGGAGGCAAACCCAGATTTCCGACACTGGGCACTACACTGCACCCAAATCCTTTGGTAATCTTCAGATTTCATGATGCCTTGCACACAGTCAAGGCACCCAGTGCCAGAGGCAGCAAAACAACCTCAAAACACATCTTTGAACCTCCACCATATTTGACTCTAGGTACTGTGTTCTTTTCTTTGTAGGCTTCATTCGATTTTAGGTAAACAGTAGAATGATATGCTTTACCAAAAAGCTCTATCTAGATCTCATCTGTTCACAAGGATTTTGGCTTACTCACATACATATTGGCAAACTGTAATCTAGATTTATGTGTGTGTCAGCAGTGCCAGTGGGGTCCTCACTTTCTTATTGACGCCTCTCCATTACTAAGCTTGGGGCTTGATGTCACCTGACAATACAAAGGTGACATCAACCCCACCCCCCACACTGCTACACGGCAAGTGGGAAGAGAACGGCTAAATGCCAGAATTGGCGCATTTTAGAGATGCGCCTTTTCTGGAGCGGTGCCAGTATCCATGGCCCCTTCCTAGGCTATTATCAGCCCGAAGCTGTCTGCATAGCCTTTGTTGGTTATTAATTATATGGGAACCGCACGTCATTTCTTTTTTGGGGTCCCCCATTTTAATAGCCAGTAAAGCTAAGTATACAGTTGGGAGCTGATATTAATAGCCTGGGAAGCTCCATGGGTATTTCCCCCTTCCCAGGCTATAAACATCTTCCCCCAGACGTCGGCTTTTTCTCTGCTGGAGCCCACACCATTTTTCCGAAAAATAATCTTTTATTAATTAAATATATGTACAGTAAAGTGCTCACACACTGTACTAATTGTATTTGTCACTGACATCTATATATCTACCTATTCTTTTTGTATTTACTGTCTGTAATCTATCTCTTCTATCCTGTCGGCTCCTGAAGTGATTTTACAGAACACGGCAGATGAATTGCCGGCTTGTCTTCCATGTAATATATATACACAATATTATATATATATATATATATATATATATATATATATATATATATATAATATGTCACTGATATCTATATATATCTATTTACTTTATGTGTATATATCTACTCTAACTGGTCACTCTGTGAATTAACTGTACGCACGCAGCACATGAATTGTCGGCTTTTTTTTTTTTACATATACCATCCTCCATATTCCGAACCTCACACCTTCGTCTCCAAGACTTCTCTCGTGCTGCGCCAGTGTTCTCGAATGCACTACCGCAAACTATCTAACATCCAGCCCCCACGTTTATAAATGAGCTTTCAAAACATCTATCACCTCAACTCTCTAACCTAACTTTCCCCTTTTCCCAGCCTTCTAAAAAAAGACAAAAAAAATCAAAAGATATGAACAATATTAAAAAAATATAAAAATTCCAATCACGCCCTTTTTTCCCATATAAAAAATAAATATAGCAAAATAAAAATATAATAAACACATGATAACCTTAAATCAAAATATAAAATTAATCTGGTAAACAATGTAAAGAAAGAAAAATATATATCGAAATTCCAGAATTAATTTTTTTTTTGAGGGCTAAAATACCACAAAAAAATGCAAAGAATGAAAATGTCAGCAAAAAAAATAAACCCCCACACATCTCCAACAACAAAAAAATGGAATACTGCAAAGTTATTTTTATAGCAATAAAGAGTAATGAAAGCAAAAAAAGAGGAATTGCTGTTTTTTGCAACTTTTCACATTTAGAATTGTTTTTCCCGCATTCCGGTACATTGTAGAGTAAAATTAATGATGTCATTGAAAACTGCATCTCATCCCGCAGAAAAAAAGCCGTCATACAGCAAAGTCCATGGGAAAAGTAAGAAGTTCTGCAGTTCTTAAAGGGAACCTGTTATGTAAAAAAAAAAAAAAAAACGCTCGTTACTTTGTGTTGGTCTCATAAAATCCCGATAAACTAAGGCTGAAACAGGAAATAAATGTGGAAAAGTTCACGGGGTAGGAAGACTTTCTCACGTCACTGTACATTGTTTTACATTGGGTGCAGTATTATAGTATGACACAGGATAGGATTAGATACACAGCTCAGCAGCCAGTATCACAGGATAGGATTAGATACACAGCTCAGCAGCCAGTATCACAGGATAGGATTAGATACACGGCTCAGCAGTCAGTATCACACAGGATAGGATTAGATACACGGCTCAGCAGTCAGTATCAAAAGAAAGGATAAGATACACGGCTCAGCAGACAGTATCACACAGGATAGGATTAGATACACGGCTCAGCAGTCAGTATCACACAGGATAGGATTAGATACACGGCTCAGCAGTCAGTATCACACAGGAGAGGATTAGATACACGGCTCAGCAGTCAGTATCACACAAGAAAGGATAAGATACACGGCTCAGCAGACAGTATCACACAGGAGAGGATTAGATACACGGCTCAGCAGTCAGTATCACACAAAAAAAGGATAAGATACACGGCTCAGCAGACAGTATCACACAGGATAGGATTAGATACACGGCTCAGCAGTCAGTATCACACAAAAAAAGGATAAGATACACGGCTCAGCAGACAGTATCACACAGGATAGGATTAGATACACGGCTCAGCAGACAGTATCACACAGGATAGGATTAGATACACGGCTCAGCAGTCAGTATCACACTGGATAGGATTAGATACACAGCTCAGCAGACAGTATCACACAGGAGAGGATTAGATACACATCTCAACAGACAGTATCACACAGGATAGGATTAGATACACGGCTCAGCAGTCAGTATCACACTGGATAGGATTAGATACACAGCTCAGCAGACAGTATCACACAGGATAGGATTAGATACACGGCTCAGCAGTCAGTATCACACTGGATAGGATTAGATACACAGCTCAGCAGACAGTATCACACAGGAGAGGATTAGATACACATCTCAACAGACAGTATCACACAGGATAGGATTAGATACACGGCTCAGCAGTCAGTATCACACTGGATAGGATTAGATACACAGCTCAGCAGTCAGTATCACACAGGATAGGATTAGATATACGGCTCAGCAGACAGTATCACACAGGATAGGATTAGATACACAGCTCAGCAGACAGTATCACACAGGATAGGATTAGATAAACGGCTCAGCAGACAGTATCACACAGGAGAGGATTAGATACACGGCTCAGCAGACAGTATCACACAGGATAGGATTAGATACATGGCTCAGCAGACAGTATCACACAGGATAGGATTAGATACACAGCTCAGCAGACAGTATCACACAGGAGAGGATTAGATACACGACTCAGCAGTCAGTATCACACAGGATAGGATTAGATACACAGCTCAGCAGTCAGTATCACACAGGATAGGATTAGATACACAGCTCAGCAGTCAGTATCACAGGAGAGGATTAGATACACAGCTCAGCAGACAGTATCACGCAGAATAGGATTAGATACACAACTCAGCAGTCAGTATCACACAGGATAGGATTAGATACACAGCTCAGCAGACAGTATCACACAGGATAGGATTAGATACACAGCTCAGCAGAGAGAATCACACGGGATAGGATTAGATACACGGCTCAGCAGACAGTATCTCACAGGATAGGATTAGATACACATCTCAGCAGACAGTATCACACAGGATAGGATTAGATACACGGCTCAGCAGTCAGTATCACACAGGATAGGATTAGATACACAGCTCAGCAGCAGTATCACACAGGATAGGATTAGATACACAGCTCAGCAGTCAGTATCACACAGGATAGGATTAGATACACGGCTCAGCAGACAGTATCACACTGGAGAGGATTAGATACACAGCTCTGCAGTCAGTATCACACAGAATAGGATTAGATACACAACTCAGCAGACAGTATCACACAGGATAGGATTAGATACACAGCTCAGCAGACAGTATCACACAGGATAGGATTAGATACACGGCTCAGCAGACAGTATCACACAGGATAGGATTAGATACACAGCTCAGCAGCCAGTATCACACAGGAGAGGATTAGATACACAACTCAGCAGACAGTATCACACAGGATAGGATTAGATACACAGCTCAGCAGACAGTATCACACAGGATAGGATTAGATACACGGCTCAGCAGTCACTATCACACAGGAGAGGATTAGATACACAGCTCAGCAGCCAGTATCACACAGGAGAGGATTAGATACACAGCTCAGCAGACAGTATCACACAGGATAGGATTAGATACACGGCTCAGCAGACAGTATCACACAGGAGAGGATTAGATACACAGCTCAGCAGTCAGTATCACACAGGATAGGATTGGATACACAGCTCAGCAGTCAGTATCACACGGGATAGGATTAGATACACAGCTCAGCAGTCAGTATTACACAGGATGGAATTAGATACACGGCTCAGCAGACAGTATCACACAGGATAGGATTGGATACACAGCTCAGCAGACAGTATCACACGGGATAGGATTAGATACACGGCTCAGCAGTCAGTATCACACAGGATAGGATTGGATACACAGCTCAGCAGTCAGTATCACACGGGATAGGATTAGATACACAGCTCAGCAGTCAGTATTACACAGGATGGAATTAGATACACGGCTCAGCAGACAGTATCACACAGGATAGGATTAGATACACAGCTCAGCAGACAGTATCACACGGGATAGGATTAGATACACGGCTCAGCAGACAGTATCACACAGGATAGGATTAGATACACAGCTCAGCAGCCAGTATCACACAGGATAGGATTAGATACACAGCTCAGAGCCCTCAGTCTGGAGCTGTCGCTCTGCACAGGGCCACAGGTGACGCCGTCTTGTCAAGTCCTCCCAGCACGCTCCGCTCTATCTCTCTCCTCGCACATCTCTATGGTTTCCCCGCGTCCTCTGCAGTGAACCATAGAGTACAGTGTTAGGTTAGAGCGGCCGCGCGGTGCTTTGTGGGATAGGTGTGTGATTCCTCCAGGCCGCGCACAGCAGTGTGGAGCGGCGGGCGCCTGTGTGTCTCCCGGTAGTCAGCGCGCCCCCTGGTGAGGGGAGGATTCCGGTCAGCCCGGTGCTTCCCCTCCCCCCCAACGAAAAACCGTTACATAAGGAAAATGCCGAATTTCTGCGCAGCCCCGAACTGCACTAGAAAGAGCACGCAGTCCGACCTGGCGTTCTTCAGATTCCCGCGGGACCCGGGCCGGTGAGAGCGGCTCCTGACGGCGCGGGGGTGGGGGATAATGAGGGGGCAGTATCGGGGGCCTCTGCCGCTTATAGGAGGGGGGCACGTCTGTTCTTCATCTGTGTATTAGGGCCAAGTAATGGGCCCCACCTCCTCCACACTCGGGGTCTCCCTCATCTATGTGTGAGAGCTGATAACAGAGAGCAGTAACCTGTGTTCCCGGGGTCCGGGTAGCCTGGGGTACATGGCCGCAGTCCGGGACCCCGCCATCACCTCCGGGGGTGTCGTCCTTTATGATCGAGTAGTCACATGATCTGCTGTCATCACGGTATATTCGGGGGTCCGGGCAGCCTCGGGTACATGGCCGCAGTCCGGGACCCCACGATCACCTCCGGGGGGTGTCGTCCTTTATGATCGAGTAGTCACATGATCTGCTGTCATCACGGTATATTCGGGGGTCCGGGCAGCCTCGGGTACATGGCCGCAGTCCGGGACCCCACGATCACCTCCGGGGGGAGAGGGGGTGTGGTCCTTTATGATCGCGTAGTCACATGATCTGCTGTCATCACGGTATATTCGAGGGTCCAGGCAGCCTCGGGTACATGGCCGCAGTCCGGGACCCCGCCATCACCTCCGGGGGGTGTCGTCCTTTATGATCGCGTAGTCACATAATCTGCTGTCATCACGGTATATTCGGGGGTCCGGGCAGCCTCGGGTACATGGCCGCAGTCCGGGACCCCGCGATCACCTCCGGGGGGGTGTGGTCCTTTATGATCGCGTAGTCACATGATCTGCTGTCATCACGGTATATTCGAGGTCCAGGCAGCCTCGGGTACATGCCGCAGTCCGGGACCCCGCCATCACCTCCGGGGGTGTCGTCCTTATGATCGAGTAGTCACATGATCTGCTGTCATCACGGTATATTCGGGGGTCCGGGTAGCCTCGGGTACATGGCCGCAGTCCGGACCCCGCGATCACCTCCGGGGGGTGTCGTCCTTTATGATCGAGTAGTCACATGATCTGCTGTCATCACGGTATATTCGGGGGTCCGGGCAGCCTCGGGTACATGGCCGCAGTCCGGACCCCGCGATCACCTCCGGGGGGGTGTGGTCCTTATGATCGCGTAGTCACATGATCTGCTGTCATCACACGGTATATTCGAGGGTCCAGGCAGCCTCGGGACATGGCCGCAGTCCGGGACCCCGCGATCACCTCCGGGGATGTCATCCTTTATGATCGAGTAGTCACATGATCTGCTGTCATCACGGTATATTCGGGGGTCCGGGTAGCCTCGGGTACATGGCCGCAGTCCGGGACCCCGCGATCACCTCCGGGGGGGTGTCGTCCTTTATGATCGAGTAGTCACATGATCTGCTGTCATCACGGTATATTCGGGGGTTCCGGGCAGCCTCGGTACATGGCCGCAGTCCGGGACCCCGCCATCACCTCCGGGGGGTGTCGTCCTTTATGATCGCGTAGTCACATAATCTGCTGTCATCACGGTATATTCGGGTCGGGGCAGCCTCGGGTACATGGCTGCAGTCCGGGACCCTGCGATCACCTCCGGGGGTGTCGTCCTTATGATCGAGTAGTCACAATGATCTGCTGTCATCACGGTATATTCGAGGGTCCAGGCAGCCTCGGGTACATGGCCGCAGTCCGGGACCCCGCCATCACCTCCGGGGGGTGTCGTCCTTTATGATCGCGTAGTCACATAATCTGCTGTCATCACGGTATATTCGGGGTCCGGGCAGCCTCGGGTACATGGCCGCAGTCCGGGACCCCGCGATCACCTCCGGGGGGTGTCGTCCTTTATGATCGCGTAGTCACATGATCTGCTGTCATCACGGTATATTTGGGGGTCCGGGCAGCCTCGGGTACATGGCCGCAGTCCGGGACCCCGCAATCACCTCCGGGGATGTCGTCCTTTATGATCGCGTAGTCACATGATCTGCTGTCATCACGGTATATTCGGGGTCCGGCAGCCTCGGGTACATGGCCGCAGTCCGGGACCCACGATCACCTCCGGGGGGAGAGGGGTGTGGTCCTTTATGATCGCGTAGTCACATGATCTGCTGTCATCACGGTATATTCGGGGTCCGGGCAGCCTCGGGTACATGGCCGCAGTCCGGGACCCCGCGATCACCTCCGGGGGATGTCATCCTTTATGATCGCGAGTCACATGATCTGCTGTCATCACAGTATATTCGGGGTCCGGGCAGCCTCGGTACATGGCCGCAGTCCGGGACCCCGCGATCACCTCCGGGGGATGTCATCCTTTATGATCGCGTAGTCACATGATCTGCTGTCATCACGGTATATTTGGGGGTCCGGGCAGCCTCGGGTACATGGCCGCAGTCCGGGACCCCCGATCACCTCCGGGGGGTGTCGTCCTTTATGATCGCGTAGTCACATGATCTGCTGTCATCACGGTATATTTGGGGGTCCGGGCAGCCTCGGGTACATGGCCGCAGTCCGGGACCCCGCGATCACCTCCGTGGGATGTCGTCCTTTATGATCGCGTAGTCACATGATCTGCTGTCATCACGGTATATTCGGGGGTCCAGGCAGCCTCGGGTACATGGCCGCAGTCCGGGACCCCGCGATCACCTCCTGGGGGTGTTGTCCTTTATGATCGAGTAGTCATATGATCTGCTGTCATCACGGTATATTCGGGGGTCCGGGCAGCCTCGAGTACATGGCTGCAGTCCGGGACCCTGCGATCACCTCCGGGGGGTGTCGTCCTTTATGATCGAGTAGTCACATGATCTGCTGTCATCACGGTATATTCGGGGGTCCGGGCAGCCTCGGGTACATGGCTGCAGTCCGGGACCCCGCGATCACCTCCGGGGGGATGCCATCTTTTATGATCAAGTAGTCACATGATCTGCTGTCATCACGTTATAATCGGGGGTCCACTCGGCCGTCTCCATAGCCCCCGTGAGACCCCTTTATTGGATTTTATCACTGATTGGCGGCCTCGGGACCCCCTTAGTGCAGTGTCCAGCGCTGACACGTCCGGCGAGCTGCTGTTGCCGGATCCTGTTTTCTTGTGTCTTAGTGGGGTCTGCTGATTCGATCATAACAGAGGGAATTATAAATGACTTAGGGGTCTCGGGTTTTTGTTTAACCTTCTATCGGTCAGGTCTTTACCTAGACCCTCGCACCTGCAAGCAGTGGGGTGAGGGGCTTCTGACACTGACTGGCCGGCGGCTCTCCCAACGCCAGCGTGACCGCCTCATTTATCTCTGTGGGTCAGGAGAGCCGCCAGCCAGTCTGAGCCGATCTTGGTGACTGCGCCATTTACCCCAGCAACATCCTGCACTGATACATTATTTTTTTTTTACATTTTTTGCCCATATTTATTTATTTTTTTTACTTTACACATGAGGGTTTTAGTTTTTCTTGTTGCCATATAATGTGATGAAAAACAGGAAAAATAATTCCACATAGGATGAAATGGTGGAAAAAAAAACCCCTCAATTCTACTGAGTTTTGTAACTACAGCAGTAAAAATGGCTTTTTTTTTTTTTTTTTACATTTTAATTTCTAGATTTTTTTTTTTTTTAAAGAAAAAAATGGTTTGTCGCTATTTTCCGAGTCCCTAAAGTTTTTAAATATTTTTAAGTCCATGAAGATGTTTTGTTCTTGTGTTTTTTTTTTCTGAGAAAAACTGGACTTATTATTTTGGGGATAAACATGGTATTTTTTTTTATTTAATTATGGTGTGAAATGCCATTTTTAATTTTTTTGATCGGACTTTTATGGAGGCAGCAATACTGATTTTTTTTTTCTCACTTTCTGATAAGTAAATTCGTTTTTTCAATACTTTTTCTATTTTTTCAGTTTTTCTATTTTATTTTAATACTTTTTACATTTTTTTTTATTTTGTGGGGGTGATTTATTTTTTTTCTATTTTAATTTCAATGCTTTTTACATGTTTATTTTATTTTTTTTTTTAATCATTCATTTTGTAGGTGTCAGAAGTGGGTGGAGAACTGTCGGAGATATGATCTGGAGGACAAGACCCCCGATCAGCTGAACAAGCACTACAGATTATGCGCCCAGCACTTTGAGGACTCCATGATCTGCAGAAGTGTGAGTACCCGGCGATCGGCGCACATCACATCCGTACACGTCCCTTCAGCGCTCTCCAATCCACGCTGGGAACTACAATTCCCAGCATGCGTTGATGGCCTGCAGCTTTCATATCATAGTGGGAGTTATAGTTTATCTGCCACAGATTGCAGACCACGGCTTTACATGGTGGATCATCTCCAGGATCCTTCCTTGTTATTGAGTCTCCTCCCTTCATTTTCCTGAAGATGTCTTAAGTAGAACTGAGCTGCTGATCTGACCAAGCAAAGCTGCAGTTTAAAGCATGGGGGGTGAGACAAACCACTAAGCCGAGTTGAGTCTGATTTCCGTGTGGTCACAGTAGACTCACATTAGACCATGCCGCTACAATATAGTCACTAATGGAGCACAGCTGCAGTGTAAAGCATGGAGCTATCGAGCTGCAGTGTAAAGCATGGAGCTGTCGAGCTGCAGTGTAAAGCATGGAGCTATCGAGCTGCAGTGTAAAGCATGGAGCTATCGAGCTGCAGTGTAAAGTATGGAGCTATCGAGCTGCAGTGTAAAGCATGGAGCTGTCGAACTGCAGTGTAAAGCATGGAGCTATCGAGCTGCAGTGTAAAGCATGGAGCTATCGAGCTGCAGTGTAAAGCATGGAGCTATCGAGCTGCAGTGTAAAGCATGGAGCGATCGAGCTGCAGTGTAAAGCATGGAGCGATCGAGCTGCAGTGTAAAGCATGGAGCGATCGAGCTGCAGTGTAAAGCATGGAGCGATCGAGCTACAGTGTAAAGCATGGAGCGATCAAGCTGCAGTGTAAAGCATGGAGCGATCGAGCTGCAGTGTAAAGCATGGAGCGATCGAGCTGCAGTGTAAAGCATGGAGCGATCGAGCTGCAGTGTAAAGCATGGAGCGATCGAGCTGCAGTGTAAAGCATGGAGCTGTCGAGCTGCAGTGTAAGCATGGAGCTATCGAGCTGCAGTGTAAAGCATGGAGCGATCGAGCTGCAGTGTAAAGCATGGAGCGATCGAGCTGCAGTGTAAAGCATGGAGCGATCGAGCTGCAGTGTAAAGCATGGAGCGATCGAGCTGCAGTGTAAAGCATGGAGCGATCGAGCTGCAGTGTAAAGCATGGAGCGATCGAGCTGCAGTGTAAAGCATGGAGCGATCGAGCTGCAGTGTAAAGCATGGAGCGATCGAGCTGCAGTGTAAAGCATGGAGCGATCGAGCTGCAGTGTAAAGCATGGAGCGATCGAGCTGCATTGTAAAGCATGGAGCGATCGAGCTGCAGTGTAAAGCATGGAGCGATCGAGCTGCAGTGTAAAGCATGGAGCGATCGAGCTGCAGTGTAAAGCATGGAGCGATCGAGCTGCAGTGTAAAGCATGGAGCGATCGAGCTGCAGTGTAAAGCATGGAGCGGTCGAGCTGCAGTGTAAAGCATGGAGCTGTCGAGCTGCAGTGTAAAACATGGAGCTGTCGAGCTGCAGTGTAAAGCATGGAGCTGTCGAGCTGCAGTGTAAAGCATGGAGCTGTCGAGCTGCAGTGTAAAGCATGGAGCTGTCGAGCTGCAGTGTAAAGCATGGAGCTGTCGAGCTGCAGTGTAAAGCATGGAGCTGTCGAGCTGCAGTGTAAAGCATGGAGCTGTCGAGCTGCAGTGTAAAGCATGGAGCTATCGAGCAACTGCTTGCGCCACTAATGAGACCAAGGAAGATTTGTTTCAGACTTTGATGACGCAGCTAAGCCCGAGTCACTGATAGCTGTGTCCTAAATGAGCAGTGCTGCAGTATAAAGCAAGGAGATGCGGAGCTGACACAGGAGATGGATTGCATTGTACCTACAGCCAAGATTTAGGCACCGTACCTCCACTCTTATACATGAGGAGGCTGAACTTTGGGGACTTTTTTTTTTTATTTATTTATTTATTTTTTATAACTGCTTTGCCCTGATAGATCAGAGCTGCAGTGTAAAGCATGGAGGGACAAAACGGTAATGTGACACAGTATGTTAATATTAGACCCCCATAGACAAGTCATCTAATCTGGTGTCACACAGGAGCAAAGCTGCAGTGAAAAGCATTGAGCAGAGGTCTGAAACTGCTTCTTCGGGGAGTTGTAGTTTTGCCGCTGTCTGTTAGCTGCAAGATAATGCAAAACCATAATAAGAAAACTACCGTGGCCGCCATTGTCACCCAAATCTGCCCATTTAAAGGGGTTGTTCAGGACTTTAACTCTGATGGCCTTTCCTTAGGATAGGTCACCGGTGTCTGATCAGTGGGGGTACGACACTTGGCAGGGTACTGCACACCCATCCCCTATTGATTAGATCGATGTGCAGTATCCGGCCGCGGCCACTAATGTCGATGGCGCTGTTCTGTTCAGCACAATAACTGACAGGTCCAGCTGAACGGCGGGGGTGCCGGGTGTCATACCCCACCGATGACACATTGGTGACCTATCCTAAGGATAAGCCATCAGTGTTAAAGTCCTGGACAACCCGTTTAACACCTTGGGATTTTCCAGTTTTGTAGGAGACGTCTGATCGCTTGTGCTGTACATAGTGGGGCTTCAGCTCTGCTGTATGTAGCCAAAATCATCTGCTATGAGCGCCGGCCACTGGGCAGCACTCATGGCAGATCGGCAATGACAAGCATGGGGGTCTCCTGCAGACCCCCGGTTGTCATGCCAATCCATCTGCACCCTGGGGTGCCGATGAGCAAGGTTAATGACGCGCTTTTGGATCGATCATGTTAAATGTTGCTGCTGGAGATTGAGAGCGGTATCTAACATGTTAACTGCTGCGGGTGGATCACGATTCCACCCACTGCTGTTATTGGCACAGGAGCCCGCATCAAAGGGGGAGACATGACATCTATGTAAATTATATGTCGTGAAGGGGTTAATCAGTAATAAAATTCTTAAAGGGGTTGTGCCAAACTTTACAGTCATGACCAAAGTTGTTGGCACCCTTGAAATTGTTCCAGAAAATGAAGTATTTCTCCCAGAACATTATTGCTTTCACACATGTTTTGTTATTCACAGTTTTATTTCCTATCTGTGTATTGGAAGTAGAGAAAAAAACAGAGGGGAAAAAAGGCAAATTGGACATAATTTCAAACGAAACTCCCAAAATGGTCTGCACAAGATTGTTGGCACCATCAGGTTAATATTTAATTCACAGCCTTTGGAATAAATAACTGCAATCAGTCGCCTCCTATAACCATCCACGAGCTTCTTACACCTCTCAGCTGGAATTTTGAATGACTCTTCTATCACAAACTTCTCCCGGTCTCATATTTCGCCTTCTCCCAACAGCAATTTTAAGATCTCTCCACAGGTGATCAGTGGGATTTAGATCCGGACTCATTGCTGCCGCTTCAGAACTCTCCAGTGCTTTGTTTCCATCCATTTCTGAGATCTTCTTGAAGTATTTTTGGGGTCATTGTCCTGCTGGAAGACCCATGACCTACGACGCAAACCCAGCTACTACACTGCCACCCAAAATCCTTTGAATATCTTCAGATTTCATGATGCCTTGCACATAGTCAAGGCACCCAGTGCCAGAGGCAGCAAAACAACCCCAAAGTATCTCTGAACCTCCACCATATTTGACTGTAGGTACTGTTATTTTCTTTGTAGGCATCATTCCGTTTTCAGTAAACAGTAGAATGATGTGCTTTACCAAAAAGCTCTATCTCGGTCTCATCTGTCCACAAGACGCTTTCCCAGAAGAATTTTGGCTTACTGATATACATTTTGCAAACTGCAGTCTAGCTTTTTTATGTCTCCGTGTCAGCAGTGGGGTCCTCCGGGGTCTCCTGCCATAGCATTTAATTTCATTCACATGTGGACGGATAGTTCGCACTGACACTGATGCACCCTGAGTCTGCAGGACGGCTTGAATTCCTTTGGACCTTGATTGTGGCTGCTGATCCTCCATCCGGACTATCCTGCGTTACAACCTTTCATCAATTTTCCTCTGTCGTTCACGTCCAGGTACAGTGCCATGGGTTGTAAACTTCTTGAATATGTTGCGTACCATGGAGAAAAGGAACATCAAGACAATGGAGATGGACTTGTAACCTTGAGGTTGTGGATATTTTTCAACAATTTTGGCTCAAGTCCTCAGACAGTTCTCTTCTTCTCTTTCTGCTCTCCATGCTTAGTGCGGCACACAGACACACACTGCAAAGATTGAGTCAAATTCTCCCCTTTTTATCTGGTTTCAGGTGTGATTTTCATATAACCACGCCTGTTACTTGCCACTGGTGATTCTGAACGAGCATCATATGGTTGAAGGAAAAGATGCCATCAATTTTGTCCGGCCCATTTTTGTGGTTTCTCAGTTTTTTTGTCTTGTTGCAATACACACAAAGGAAATAAACATGTGTAACAAAACGTGTGCAATTGCAATAATATTCTGGGTGAAATACTTCATTTTCTGGAACAATTTCAAGGGTGCCAACACTTTCAGCCATGACTGTGTATATGAGATCTCTTATTGATAGGTGGGGGTCTCCGGAGTTCAGTCCCCTCGTGATCCCGAGAATGAGGCTCTGCATTCTCTATGGGACGGCCGGAAATTGCCGAACACAAGTCCCGTACAGGATGGATGGAGTGGAGGTGCACGTGCTCTACTCTGTAGAGCCCTGTTCTTAGCCATCAGTAAGTTACCCCTTGTCCTAGCCAAATGCAATCTCACATATTCTTGGTACAACCCCTTACCGGGATTAGAAAAACATGGCTATAAAAAAAAAAAAAAAAAAAAACAGCTCCACCCCTGTTTTCAGGTTGTGTGTGATATTGCGGCTCAGCACCTTTCACTTTAGCTGAGCTGCAAAGTGGCCATTGTGGCATTATGCCTGTGTGGTAGCACCACATGTGCCATCAGCATCTGAGATATCCTAGGGCAGCACGGTGGCTCAGTGGTTAGCACTGCAGCCTTGCAGCGCTGGGGTCCTTGGGTTCAAATCCCACCAAGGACAACATCTGCAAGCAGTCTGTATGTTCCCCCCATGTTTTCGTGGGTTTCCTCCGGGTTCTCCGGTTTCCTCCCACACTCCAAGGTCTGCGGAATAATATAGTGCTTTATAAGCATAATAATAATATCCTAAAGGCGGCCATACGCATCAGATGAAGGGTGACACGGATTTTAGAGGGACATATACATTGTGTTCGGGGAAATCCAGTAGATGTTGGGGGATGTTGAAATCCAACGTGACTGATCTTCACATCTGAGTTGAAGCCAGTATGATTTCCACATCAGGAAGTGAGAAGCGCTAATGACGTGGCATCCGTCGGCCATTTGCCAGGTATCAGCTTATTAATTGGAAAAGGATGATACCTGCTGATGGATTCCACCTCTGTACTGCCAGTCGCCCCCCAATGTGCAATTGAGGCTCCGGAGAACCCTCCTGTGTGAATGTTTATAACACCAGGAAAGAGTTCAGGGGGTATCTAATAGGAGGGAGGAGTCTCTAATAAGAGTCAGGGGTTCATAATAGGAGAGGAGGGGTCTCAAATAAGAGGCAGTGGGTCTCTAACAGGAGGTGAGGTGAGGGGGTCCCTAATAAGGGTCAGGGGGTTCATAATAAGAGGGGAGGGATCTCTAATAAGGGTCAGGGGGTTCATAATAGGAGAGGAGGGTTCTCTAATAAGGGTCAGGGGGTTCATAATAGGAGAGGAGGGGTCTCTAATAAGGGTCAGGGGGTTCATAATAGGAGAGGAGGGGTCTCTAATAAGGGTCAGGGGGTTCATAATAGGAGAGTAGGGGTGTCTAATAAGGGTCAGGGGGTTCATAATAGGAGAGGAGGGGTCTCAAATAAGAGGCAGTGGGTCCCTAACAGGAGGTGAGGTGAGGGGTCCCTAATAAGGGTCAGGGGGTTCATAATAAGAGAGGAGGGGTCTCTAATAAGGGTCAGGGGGTTCATAATAAGAGAGGAGGGGTCTCTAATAAGGGTCAGGGGGTTCATAATAGGAGAGGAGGGGGTCTCTAATAAGGGTCAGGGGGTTCATAATAGGAGAGTAGGGGTGTCTAATAAGGGTCAGGGGGTTCATAATAGGAGAGGAGGGGTCTCAAATAAGAGGCAGTGGGTCCCTAACAGGAGGTGAGGTGAGGGGGTCCCTAATAAGGGTCAGGGGGTTCATAATAAGAGAGGAGGGGTCTCTAATAAGGGTCAGGGGGTTCGTAATAAGAGAGGAGGGTCTCTAATAAGGGTCAGGGGGTTCATAATAGGAGAGGAGTCATCTCAAATAAGAGGCAGTGGGTCCCTAACAGGAGTGAGGGTGAGGGGGTCCCTAATAAGGGGAAGGGGGTGCCTAATTGGAGAGGAGGGTCTCTAATAGGAGGGAGGGGTCCCTTATAGGAGGGCGGAGCCTCAGTGGGAGGGATCTCAGCAGGGAGGAGCCTTTTAATCTATAGCCACATCTATAGCCCCTTACAGCTTGCTGCTTCTCACCGCCCCACATATCAAACATGTATATAAAAGTCCTAATAATAATTTTTGCTATTTTTATTTTCAGAGCCCGTACAGGACTGTCCTTCGTGAAAATGCCATCCCAACCATATTTGACCTGACCAGTCACCTCGGGAACCCCGGCAGACGCAGGAAAAGAATAAAGGAGCTGGTAAGGACGTTCCCTATACCTGCCCCTGAATTAGATCAGATCCATTTCCCTCCCCGAGCTCGGCTTCTGCCCCGTTTCCCTCCCCGAGCTCTCCTTCTCCGCCCCCTTTCCCTCCCCGAGCTCTTCCCTTTCCTCCGCCCCCTTTCCCTCCCCGAGCTCGCCTTCTCGCCCCTTTCCCTCCCCGAGCTCGCCTTCCTCGCCCCGTTTCCCTCCCCGAGTGCTTCGCCCTTCCTCCCCTCGCTCCGCCCGTTTCCCTCCCCGAGCTCGCCTTCTCGCCCCGTTTCCCTCCCCGAGCTCGCCTTCTCGCCCCGTTTCCCTCCCCGAGCTCGCCTTCTCGCCCCGTTTCCCTCCCCGAGCTCGCCTTCTCGCCCCGTTTCCCTCCCCGAGCTCGCCTTCTCGCCCCGTTTCCCTCCCCGAGCTCGCCTTCTCGCCCCGTTTCCCTCCCCGAGCTTGCCTTCTCGCCCCGTTTCCCTCCCCGAGCTCGCCTTCTCGCCCCGTTTCCCTCCCCGAGCTCGCCTTCTCGCCCCGTTTCCCTCCCCGAGCTCGCCTTCTCGCCCCGTTTCCCTCCCCGAGCTCGCCTTCTCGCCCCGTTTCCCTCCCCGCGCCCCGCCCATCTTCTCGCCCCGTTTCCCTCCCCGAGCTCGCCTTCTCGCCCCGTTTCCCTCCCCGAGCTCGCCTTCTCGCCCCGTTTCCCTCCCCGAGCTCGCCTTCTCGCCCCGTTTCCCTCCCCGAGCTCGCCTTCTCGCCCCGTTTCCCTCCCCGAGCTCGCCTTCTCGCCCCGTTTCCCTCCCCGAGCTCGCCTTCTCGCCCCGTTTCCCTCCCCGAGCTCGCCTTCTCGCCCCGTTTCCCTCCCCGAGCTCGCCTTCTCGCCCCGTTTCCCTCCCCGAGCTCGCCTTCTCGCCCCGTTTCCCTCCCCGAGCTCGCCTTCTCGCCCCGTTTCCCTCCCCGAGCTCGCCTTCTCGCCCCGTTTCCCTCCCCGAGCTCGCCTTCTCGCCCCCGTTTCCCTCCCCGAGCTCGCCTTCTTCCCTGCTGCCCCGTACATACATTGATGTGTTGGAGATTTCCTGTGGAGGAGTCTCGGAGCATCGCTCACGTGGTCGGGGGGCTCAGCAGAGCCACACCATCCTGTTATTATGTAAGTCAGACACCGGTCTCATAGAGCAGCCCAGAATGGCCGTATTCTCCCCACTCGGGAGCTGTGTGGAATGGAGGGGGCGATGCACTGATTGAGCAGCCTGTAGGTGAGCCCGTGTATTTAGGACCTGTTATGCCGGGAAAACCGTGAAATGTCTGCAGGGCTGCACCATTAATTCCCTGGATCAGTGAGGTCCCACAGGTCGGATTCTACCACTTACCAGATGGAAATACCCACTGGATCTTACATTTCGTCTATGGGTGACCGCTCTGGGGCGGACGGGGCGGGATGAGGTCGGGTCAGGACTGTATTGGGCCAGATTCCGCTCTGCAGAAACGCTGGATGTCTTTCTCCAAGTATATAAAAGCAATCTGCTCGGATTATAACGTTTTTACTGTATTTTTTTTTTTTTAGTTCAGAAATTCTGGAAATCTGCACTTGAAAATGAGACTGCGTTTTTTTTTTTTTTTTTTTATGTGTTTCTTTTTGGAATCACTACAGTAGCCTATAGATGGGGGTGTGGGGGATACAGCACAAAATGCACGGGGGGCCGGAGTCCACATGAAATCACATCTTCTCCACTTGCACAAGAAAACAAAGCCAAAAAAACACCAAACAGACTCAAAACCTGCAGCGTTTCTGCTTTCCTTCCTTGGATTCTCGCTGGATCCTCTGTCTCTGTGCGGCTGTGTAGAGTAGTCGTCATCCTCTACTCACTGATCGGACTTTTTTTTTATTTTTTTTTACCTTCTCCCGTCATTCATCTTATTCCATTTCTCCCCAGAGCGAAGAAGAAATCCGGATATTGAAAGAGCGGAAACGTAAGTGATTTCCCTTTTCTATTTTACCGTTTATTATGGGGATCAGTAATGAAATGTGACTGAGTTTGTATCGCTGCCGAGGCTTTAATATTGGCACTGGTGATGAGTGAACGTGCCGGGGTAAGGTGTTATCTGAGCATGAGGGTCTTCAGTGTGTTTGAATAATATGTTCGCGTCCCGCGGCTGCATATCTCAGGACTGTTCGACAGCCGCAACACATGCAGGGATTGGATTGCCTAACAAGCGCACAATCCCCGCCTGTGTTGCGGCTGTCAAACAGTCTCGAGACATGCAGCCGCGGGGACGCGAACATATTTTTCGAACACGCCATAGAAACTCGATTAGCATCCGAGCATGATAACACCTTATCCGAGCGCGCGCTCATCACTAGCACTTGAGAATTCTTTAGGACTCTTTTAGATGTCCGTGATAATCGGTCCGATGTCGGATTGCAATGCACGGACGTTGTCAGATGTGCGGCCACTCCAAGCGCTGCAACCCGAAATTGCACCGATTGTCACAGATATCTGAAAGGGCCCTTAGTATTTTTTTTTTTTTTTTGCTATTAAAATGACAAATGCCCTAATGGAAACACAACAGTCCCCATTATAATTAATGATCGGTCGTTGGTGAAAATCTGTTCACATGATTCAGTCCATCGGCTACGACCGTGGTCTGTGACCGGCTCTTAATTCCCGCATAGATCATCAGGCCGACTAATCAAAAAAAAAAGAGCCGCGGATGCCGTCAAATAAGAGCTGCCCACGCCATTAACCCCTTCACACCCAAGTGATTTTCCATTTTTCCTCCCCTTCTTCAGGACCCATACCTTTTTTTTTTTATTTTTCTCCACCAATACAGCCATATCGGGGCTTGTTTTTTGCTGGATGAGTTGTACTTTTGAACGGCTTCATTGATTTTACCATATAGTGATCTGGAAAACGGTAATAAAAAATACAACTGCGGTGAAATTGCAATAAAAGTGCATTTCCACAATATGTTTTTTTTTTATTTACTATGTTCACTACACAGTAAAACTGACCTGCTGTTATGATTCTCCAGGTCAGCACAAGTTTGCAGATATCAAACATGTCTAGTTTATTATTTATTAATGGTGGGAAAAAAAAGGTTTTGCTTTTGTCGCCATTCTCCGAGACCCGTAGCGTTTCTATTTTTCGTGATCTGGACGACGGCTTATTTTGTGCCCCGAGCTGATGTTTTTATTGATCCCATTGTGGGGTGAATACGATATTTTGATCGCCCGTTATTGCATTTTATTACAATGTTGCAGCAGCAAAAAAAAAAAAAAAAAACGTAATTCTGGCATTTTCATTTTTTCTCTCATTACACCGTTTACCTATCGGATTAATTTACTTTACATTTTGATAGCTCGGACATTTCTGAACGCAGTGATGCCAAATGCGTATTTTATTTTTTTTATTATTATTATTATTGTCGTATTTTTAACGAATAGTCCCCTTAGGGGACTTGAAGCTGCTATCTTCCGGTTACATGGCGGGGCTTCAGCACTATGTGTAGCAGAAATCACGATCTCTTATGAACGCCGGTGTTCACAGGAGGATTGTGATGACCGGCACAGGGGTCTTCTGCAGACCCCCAGCTGTTGACAACCCATCGGTGCCCGGTGATGAAATGACAGGGGCGCCGGTGGGTGGGATCAATGACGAGCTTCCTGTCTGCGCTTATTAAATGCCTCGTCAGTGATTGACGGACCAGATCCTGCAAATCAAATCGTCCCAACTCTAGTGATTGGCGTCCGTTCATTTTCCTCTGTATCCGTCGGCTTCCTATATTAAACGTAAGTCCCAGTGCTCGTATGGAGCCGGTCATATTTATAATCGCCCCATACGTTCATCACGCACACTCTCACCACTGATGAAGGAATAATCAGTATAACTAGTCTGATCTATAAGGTGCCAATATGGCTTCATTCCTGATTACTGTGTATATCTGTATATTGCATTTCTGTGTTCACCTGTGAAAATAATCCAGGACGCAGACTTCTGGCGCTGCCCCAGTTATCCGCATGGGATCCGTCCAGGTAAACTGATCCTAGAAAACGGAAAATTGTCGCCAAGGTTTTCAAAAGCAAAGTATTAAGCCCGGTTAGGAGCCGAAGCCTCTTCAGACAGACAGGCGCCGGTTGTGTTGCACAGCTGACACCTGCCTGTAACTGCAGATCTGCAACAAGCTCCAATCGCTGCATTTTAACCCCTTCACGATATCCACCGTGCATGTACGGCGCAAGTCGGAATCGGGTGTATGGAGCGGGCTCATGCAGTGAGTCCGCCTCATACCCGACAGATGATGGCTGTGTTTTACAGCCAGGACCTGCTGCTAACAATCGCGTGTGGATCAGTGCTTCACCAGCCATTGTTAACCTGTTTAATGCCGCCGTCAATATTTGACAGCAGCATTTAACAAGCACCGACTTCTAGGATCAAGTAACCTGGGAAGACTTAAGAAAAAAGTTTAAATTGCCGCCTTTTTCAAAAATTAAAGAAATAAAAAAATAACCATTTTTGGTATCGTTGTGTCCAAAAGAAGAGTCTGATCTAACAACATGTGAAATTATTGAAACCGTACTTTAAATGCTGAAAAGAAGTGAAAAATCAGAACTCTAGAACTGTCATTCTTTTGGTCACCACGCTTCCCGAAAAATTGCAATCGAAAGCTATTAAAAGGGTCAAATGTACTGCTGAAAATCCTCGAAGTCGATGGTTGCCACCTGGCTGCTCAGTGGTTGTAGGAAGCTGTAATATGATCATAGGCGGTTGTCTAATAACTGGAGTGCTTTCCTCCCTGTATACAGAGTGATCTCCCCTTCCTAATAACTGGAGTGCTTTCCTCCCTATATACAGAGTGATCTGCCCTTCCTAATAACTGGAGTGCTTTCCTCCCTGTATACAGAGTGATCTGCCCTTTCTAATAACAGGAGTGCTGTCCTCCCTGTATACAGAGTGATCTGCCCTTCCTAATAACTGGAGTGCTTTCCTCCCTGTATACAGAGTGATCTGCCCTTCCTAATAACAGGAGTGCTGTCCTCCCTGTATACAGAGTGATCTGCCCTTCCTAATAACAGGAGTGCTGTCCTCCCTGTATACAGAGTGATCTGCCCTTCCTAATAACTGGAGTGCTTTCCTCCCTGTATACAGAGTGATCTGCCCTTCCTAATAACAGGAGTGCTGTCCTCCCTGTATACAGAGTGATCTGCCCTTCCTAATAACAGGAGTGCTGTCCTCCCTGTATACAGAGTGATCTGCCCTTTCTAATAACAGGAGTGCTTTCCTCCCTGTATACAGAGTGATCTGCCCTTCCTAATAACAGGAGTGCTGTCCTCCCTGTATACAGAGTGATCTGCCCTTCCTAATAACAGGAGTGCTGTCCTCCCTGTATACAGAGTGATCTGCCCTTCCTAATAACTGGAGTGCTTTCCTCCCTATATACAGAGTGATCTGCCCTTCCTAATAACAGGAGTGCTTTCCTCCCTATATACAGAGTGATCTGCCCTTCCTAATAACAAGAGTGCTTTCCTCCCTATATACAGAGTGATCTGCCCTTCCTAATAACTGGAGTGCTTTCCTCCCTATATACAGAGTGATCTGCCCTTCCTAATAACAGGAGTGCTTTCCTCCCTGTATACAGAGTTACCTGCCCTTCCTAATAACAGGAGTACTTTCCTCCCTATATACAGAGTAATCTGCCCTTCCTAATAACAAGAGTGCTTTCCTCCCTATATATATGTTGATCTGCCCTTCCTAATAAACAAGGAGTGCTTTCCTCCCTATATACTGAGTGATCTGCCCTTCCTAATAACTGGAGTGCTTTCCTCCCTGTATACAGAGTGATCTGCCCTTCCTAATAACAGGAGTGCTGTCCTCCCTGTATACAGAGTGATCTGCCCTTCCTAATAACAGGAGTGCTGTCCTCCCTGTATACAGAGTGATCTGCCCTTCCTAATAACAGGAGTGCTTTCCTCCCTGTATACAGAGTGATCTGCCCTTCCTAATAACAGGAGTGCTGTCCTCCCTGTATACAGAGTGATCTGCCCTTCTAATAACAGGAGTGCTGTCCTCCCTGTATACAGAGTGATCTGCCCTTCCTAATAACAGGAGTGCTTTCCTCCCTGTATACAGAGTGATCTGCCCTTCCTAATACAGGAGTGCTTCCTCCTGTATACAGAGTGTTGCCCTTCCTAATAACGGAGTGCTTTCCTCCCTAATACAGAGTGATCTGCCCTTCCTAATAACAGGAGTGCTTTCCTCCCTGTATACAGAGTGATCTGCCCTTCCTAATAACAGGAGTGCTTTCCTCCCTATATACAGAGTGATCTGCCCTTCCTAATAACAGGAGTGCTTTCCTCCCTGTATACAGTGATCTGCCCTTCCTAATAACAGGAGTGCTTTCCTCCCTATATACAGAGTGATCTGCCCTTCCTAATAACTGGAGTGCTTTCCTCCCTGTATACAAGTGATCTGCCCTTCCTAATAACAGGAGTGCTTTCCTCCCTATATACAGAGTGATCTGCCCTTCCTAATAACTGGAGTGCTTTCCTCCCTGTATACAGAGTGATCTGCCCTTCTAATAACAGGAGTGCTTTCCTCCCTGTATACAGAGTGATCTGCCCTTCCTAATAACTGGAGTGCTTTCCTCCCTGTATACAGAGTGATCTGCCCTTCCTAATAACAGGAGTGCTTGTCCTCCCTGTATACAGAGTGATCTGCCCTTCCTAATAACTGGAGTGCTTTCCTCCCTGTATACAGAGTGATCTGCCCTTCCTAATAACAGGAGTGCTGTCCTCCCTGTATACAGAGTGATCTGCCCTTCCTAATAACTGGAGTGCTTTCCTCCCTGTATACAGAGTGATCTGCCCTTCCTAATAACAGGAGTGCTTTCCTCCCTGTATACAGAGTGATCTGCCCTTCCTAATAACAGGAGTGCTGTCCTCCCTGTATACAGAGTGATCTGCCCTTCCTAATAACAGGAGTGCTTTCCTCCCTGTATACAGAGTGATCTGCCCTTCCTAATAACAGGAGTGCTGTCCTCCCTGTATACAGAGTGATCTGCCCTTCCTAATAACTGGAGTGCTTCCTCCCTGTATACAGAGTGATCTGCCCTTCCTAATAACAGGAGTGCTTTCCTCCCTGTATACAGAGTGATCTGCCCTTCCTAATAACAGGAGTGCTGTCCTCCCTGTATACAGAGTGATCTGCCCTTCCTAATAACTGGAGTGCTTTCCTCCCTATATACAGAGTGATCTGCCCTTCCTAATAACAGGAGTGCTGTCCTCCCTGTATACAGAGTGATCTGCCCTTCCTAATAACTGGAGTGCTTTCCTCCCTGTATACAGAGTGATCTGCCCTTCCTAATAACAGGAGTGCTGTCCTCCCTGTATACAGAGTGATCTGCCCTTCCTAATAACAGGAGTGCTGTCCTCCCTGTATACAGAGTGATCTGCCCTTCCTAATAACTGGAGTGCTTTCCTCCCTGTATACAGAGTGATCTGCCTTCCTAATAACAGGAGTGCTGTCCTCCCTGTATACAGAGTGATCTGCCCTTCCTAATAACAGGAGTGCTGTCCTCCCTGTATACAGAGTGATCTGCCCTTTCTAATAACAGGAGTGCTTTCCTCCCTGTATACAGAGTGATCTGCCCTTCCTAATAACAGGAGTGCTGTCCTCCCTGTATACAGAGTGATCTGCCCTTCCTAATAACAGGAGTGCTTCCTCCCTTATACAGAGTGATCTGCCCTTCCTAATAACTGGAGTGCTTTCCTCCCTATATACAGAGTGATCTGCCCTTCCTAATAACAGGAGTGCTTTCCTCCCTATATACAGAGTGATCTGCCCTTCCTAATAACAAGAGTGCTTTCCTCCCTATATACAGAGTGATCTGCCCTTCCTAATAACAGGAGTGACTTTCCTCCCTATATACAGAGTGATCTGCCCTTCCTAATAACAGGAGTGCTTTCCTCCCTGTATACAGAGTGTCTGCCCTTCCTAATAACAGGAGTGCTTTCCTCCCTATATACAGAGTATCTGCCCTTCCTAATAACAGAGTGCTTTCCTCCCTAGTATAAGTGATCTGCCCTTCCTAATAACAGGAGTGCTTTCCTCCCTATATACAGAGTGATCTGCCCTTCCTAATAACTGGAGTGCTTTCCTCCCTGTATACAGAGTGATCTGCCCTTCCTAATAACAGGAGTGCTGTCCTCCCTGTATACAGAGTGATCTGCCCTTCCTAATAACTGGAGTGCTTTCCTCCCTGTATACAGAGTGATCTGCCCTTCCTAATAACAGGAGTGCTGTCCTCCCTGTATACAGAGTGATCTGCCCTTCCTAATAACAGGAGTGCTTTCCTCCCTGTATACAGAGTGATCTGCCCTTCCTAATAACAGGAGTGCTTTCCTCCCTGTATACAGAGTGATCTGCCCTTCCTAATAACAGGAGTGCTTTCCTCCCTGTATACAGAGTGATCTGCCCTTCCTAATAACAGGAGTGCTTTCCTCCCTGTATACAGAGTGATCTGCCCTTCCTAATAACGGAGTGCTTTCCTCCCTATATACAGAGTGATCTGCCCTTCCTAATAACAGGAGTGCTTTCCTCCCTGTATACAGAGTGATCTGCCCTTCCTAATAACAGGAGTGCTTTCCTCCCTATATACAGAGTGATCTGCCCTTCCTAATAACAAGAGTGCTTTCCTCCCTGTATACAGTGATCTGCCCTTCCTAATAACAGGAGTGCTTTCCTCCCTATATACTGAGTGATCTGCCCTTCCTAATAACTGGAGTGCTTTCCTCCCTGTATACAGAGTGATCTGCCCTTCCTAATAACAGGAGTGCTTTCCTCCCTATATACAGAGTGATCTGCCCTTCCTAATAACTGGAGTGCTTTCCTCCCTGTATACAGAGTGATCTGCCTTCCTAATAACAGGAGTGCTTTCCTCCCTGTATACAGAGTGATCTGCCCTTCCTAATAACTGGAGTGCTTTCCTCCCTGTATACAGAGTGATCTGCCCTTCCTAATAACAGGAGTGCTTTCCTCCCTGTATACAGAGTGATCTGCCCTTCCTAATAACAGGAGTGCTTCCTCCCTGTATACAGAGTGATCTGCCCTTCCTAATAACAGGAGTGCTTTCCTCCCTGTATACAGAGTGATCTGCCCTTCCTAATAACAGGAGTGCTTTCCTCCCTGTATACAGAGTGATCTGCCCTTCCTAATAACAGGAGTGCTTTCCTCCCTGTATACAGAGTGATCTGCCCTTCCTAATAACAGGAGTGCTGTCCTCCCTGTATACAGAGTGATCTGCCCTTCCTAATAACAGGAGTGCTTTCCTCCCTGTATACAGAGTGATCTGCCCTTCCTAATAACAGGAGTGCTTTCCTCCCTGTATACAGAGTGATCTGCCCTTCCTAATAACAGGAGTGCTGTCCTCCCTGTATACAGAGTGATCTGCCCTTCCTAATAACAGGAGTGCTGTCCTCCCTGTATACAGAGTGATCTGCCCTTCCTAATAACAGGAGTGCTTTCCTCCCTGTATACAGAGTGATCTGCCCTTCCTAATAACAGGAGTGCTGTCCTCCCTGTATACAGAGTGATCTGCCCTTCCTAATAACAGGAGTGCTGTCCTCCCTGTATACAGAGTGATCTGCCCTTCCTAATAACAGGAGTGCTGTCCTCCCTGTATACAGAGTGATCTGCCCTTCCTAATAACAGGAGTGCTTTCCTCCCTGTATACAGAGTGATCTGCCCTTCCTAATAACAGGAGTGCTGTCCTCCCTGTATACAGAGTGATCTGCCCTTCCTAATAACAGGAGTGCTGTCCTCCCTGTATACAGAGTGATCTGCCCTTCCTAATAACAGGAGTGCTTTCCTCCCTGTATACAGAGTGATCTGCCCTTCCTAATAACAGGAGTGCTGTCCTCCCTGTATACAGAGTGATCTGCCCTTCCTAATAACAGGAGTGCTGTCCTCCCTGTATACAGAGTGATCTGCCCTTCCTAATAACAGGAGTGCTTTCCTCCCTGTATACAGAGTGATCTGCCCTTCCTAATAACAGGAGTGCTTTCCTCCCTATATACAGAGTGATCTGCCCTTCCTAATAACAAGGAGTGCTTTCCTCCCTATATACAGAGTGATCTGCCCTTCCTAATAACTGGAGTGCTTTCCTCCCTATATACAGAGTGATCTGCCCTTCCTAATAACAGGAGTGCTTTCCTCCCTATATACAGAGTGATCTGCCCTTCCTAATAACAGGAGTGCTTTCCTCCCTTATACAGAGTGATCTGCCCTTCCTAATAACAGGAGTGCTTTCCTCCCTATATACGAGTGATCTGCCCTTCCTAATAACAGGAGTGCTTTCCTCCCTGTATACAGAGTGATCTGCCCTTCCTAATAACTGGAGTGCTTTCCTCCCTGTATACAGAGTGATCTGCCCTTCCTAATAACATGGAGTGCTTCCTCCCTGTATACAGAGTGATCTGCCCTTCCTAATAACAGGAGTGCTGTCCTCCCTGTATACAGAGTGATCTGCCCTTCCTAATAACTGGAGTGCTTTCCTCCCTGTATACAGAGTGATCTGCCCTTCCTAATAACAGGAGTGCTGTCCTCCCTGTATACAGAGTGATCTGCCCTTCCTAATAACAGGAGTGCTGTCCTCCCTGTATACAGAGTGATCTGCCCTTCCTAATAACTGGAGTGCTTTCCTCCCTATATACAGAGTGATCTGCCCTTCCTAATAACAGGAGTGCTGTCCTCCCTGTATACAGAGTGATCTGCCCTTCCTAATAACTGGAGTGCTTTCCTCCCTGTATACAGAGTGATCTGCCATTCTAATAACAGGAGTGCTGTCCTCCCTGATACAGAGTGATCTGCCCTTCCTAATAACAGGAGTGCTGTCCTCCCTGTATACAGAGTGATCTGCCCTTCCTAATAACTGGAGTGCTGTCCTCCCTGTATACAGAGTGATCTGCCCTTCCTAATAACGGAGTGCTGTCCTCCCTGTATACAGAGTGATCTGCCCTTCCTAATAACAGGAGTGCTGTCCTCCCTGTATACAGAGTGATCTGCCCTTTCTAATAACAGGAGTGCTTTCCTCCCTGTATACAGAGTGATCTGCCCTTCCTAATAACAGGAGTGCTGTCCTCCCTGTATACAGAGTGATCTGCCCTTCCTAATAACAGGAGTGCTGTCCTCCCTGTATACAGAGTGATCTGCCCTTCCTAATAACTGGAGTGCTTTCCTCCCTATATACAGAGTGATCTGCCCTTCCTAATAACAGGAGTGCTTTCCTCCCTATATACAGAGTGATCTGCCCTTCCTAATAACAAGAGTGCTTTCCTCCCTATATAAAGTGATCTGCCCTTCCTAATAACAGGAGTGCTTTCCTCCCTATATACGAGTGATCTGCCCTTCCTAATAACAGGAGTGCTTTCCTCCCTGTATACAGAGTGATCTGCCCTTCCTAATAACTGGAGTGCTTTCCTCCCTTATACAGAGTGATCTGCCCTTCCTAATAACAGGAGTGCTGTCCTCCCTGTATACAGAGTGATCTGCCCTTCCTAATAACTGGAGTGCTTTCCTCCCTGTATACAGAGTGATCTGCCCTTCCTAATAACTGGAGTGCTTTCCTCCCTGTATACAGAGTGATCTGCCCTTCCTAATAACAGGAGTGCTGTCCTCCCTGTATACAGAGTGATCTGCCCTTCCTAATAACAGGAGTGCTGTCCTCCCTGTATACAGAGTGATCTGCCCTTTCTAATAACAGGAGTGCTTTCCTCCCTGTATACAGAGTGATCTGCCCTTCCTAATAACAGGAGTGCTGTCCTCCCTGTATACCGAGTGATCTGCCTTCCTAATAACAGGAGTGCTGTCCTCCCTGTATACAGAGTGATCTGCCCTTCCTAATAACTGGAGTGCTTTCCTCCCTATATACAGAGTGATCTGCCCTTCCTAATAACAGGAGTGCTTTCCTCCCTATATACAGAGTGATCTGCCCTTCCTAATAACAAGAGTGCTTTCCTCCCTATATACAGAGTGATCTGCCCTTCCTAATAACTGGAGTGCTTTCCTCCCTATATACAGAGTGATCTGCCCTTCCTAATAACAGGAGTGCTTTCCTGCCTGTATACAGAGTTACCTGCCCTTCCTAATAACAGGAGTACTTTCCTCCCTATATACAGAGTAATCTGCCCTTCCTAATAACAAGAGTGCTTTCCTCCCTATATATAGTGATCTGCCCTTCCTAATAACAGAGTGCTTTCCTCCCTATATACTGAGTGATCTGCCCTTCCTAATAACTGGAGTGCTTTCCTCCCTGTATACAGAGTGATCTGCCCTTCCTAATAACTGGAGTGCTTTCCTCCCTATATACAGAGTGATCTGCCCTTCCTAATAACAGGAGTGCTGTCCTCCCTGTATACAGAGTGATCTGCCCTTCCTAATAACTGGAGTGCTTTCCTCCCTGTATACAGAGTGATCTGCCCTTCCTAATAACAGGAGTGCTGTCCTCCCTGTATACAGAGTGATCTGCCCTTCCTAATAACAGGAGTGCTGTCCTCCCTGTATACAGAGTGATCTGCCCTTTCTAATAACAGAGTGCTTTCCTCCCTGTATTACAGAGTGATCTGCCCTTCCTAATAACAGGAGTGCTGTCCTCCCTGTATACAGAGTGATCTGCCCTTCCTAATAACTGGAGTGCTTTCCTCCCTATATACAGAGTGATCTGCCCTTCCTAATAACAGGAGTGCTTTCCTCCCTGTATACAGAGTTACCTGCCATTCCTAATAACAGGAGTACTTTCCTCCCTATATACAGAGTAATCTGCCCTTCCTAATAACAAGAGTGCTTTCCTCCCTATATATAGTGATCTGCCCTTCCTAATAACAGGAGTGCTTTCCTCCCTATATACTGAGTGATCTGCCCTTCCTAATAACTGGAGTGCTTTCCTCCCTGTATACAGAGTGATCTGCCCTTCCTAATAACAGGAGTGCCTTCCTCCCTATATACAGAGTGATCTGCCCTTCCTAATAACTGGAGTGCTTTCCTCCCTGTATACAGAGTGATCTGCCCTTTCTAATAACAGGAGTGCTTTCCTCCCTGTATACAGAGTGATCTGCCCTTCCTAATAACTGGAGTGCTTTCCTCCCTATATACAGAGTGATCTGCCCTTCCTAATAACTGGAGTGCTGTCCTCCCTGTATACAGAGTGATCTGCCCTTCCTAATAACTGGAGTGCTTTCCTCCCTGTATACAGAGTGATCTGCCCTTCCTAATAACAGGAGTGCTGTCCTCCCTGTATACAGAGTGATCTGCCCTTCCTAATAACAGGAGTGCTGTCCTCCCTGTATACAGAGTGATCTGCCCTTCCTAATAACTGGAGTGCTTTCCTCCCTGTATACAGAGTGATCTGCCCTTCCTAATAACAGGAGTGCTGTCCTCCCTGTATACAGAGTGATCTGCCCTTCCTAATAACAGGAGTGCTGTCCTCCCTGTATACAGAGTGATTGTCGGGGTCGTAACGACAAACCACTCATCCTCCAGTCACTCCAAATTAGACTAAGAGCACGGGTCGACCAAGAATGAATCAGGCAATACGCTGGTTCAGACTTCAGAAACATGCTCTAAAAAACGGTGCTATCTGGCGACCATCTTCAGCAAGTACTGAACTTTTTATTCACGTACATAAGATTACATACACAGAATATTGGAGTGGAGTAAAGGCGGGATTGAGGAGAAAGAGATATGCTGAGTCATGTCCATATATGTACACATTCAGCATCTTGTCATCCTAATTGGTCTTTAGATCTTCTTCTAAGTCCTCCTTGATCATGTTGTCATCCTCAGTTTCGTTTCTTGAAGAAAGATTCTATTGTTCTCGTGTATCATGTGTTTCCTCAATTCTCCAAAGGTGGGGGCATTTCAGTGGATCCAGTTCAAGTTATTAGATAGTTAGTGTAATACAGTGATAGGACACAAGGTGGAGACAGACACCAGCAGATACTAACATTGTCCTAAAATAAGTTTCAATCTGAATAATATCATTTAAGGGAAACTTCGTGTTTATAAAATACATATACACACTATAAATATAAAAGTATAGTAGAAAATTATATTTTACCTTGACAATCCCCCCTAAACACTAAGTTTTTCCCTTAATATATGCGGCCTTCGAGACTGTCCATGTGTGGGGACAGGGTAATGGATTTCTTCGCTTGGTCATTTTAGAAACTGGCCCCTTATGGACCGCCCCCAAACAACCAAGTCCCTACCAAAACCTGCACATGGAGTTCTCCCACTATCCTAAACTAAATCTCTTATTTCCATTTGTATTTTGTTATAGGGGGTTTTATCAGGTTTATCCTGTGGAATACATTTCTCCATATCACCCTTATCAGTGTCTTCATATAGTAGCGACACAACTTCCTGATGAAGGAAAGTACCTGAGGAGGCGGCTGCATTGGTCACAGCTTTCCTATACATAGATATCACACAACATAGAATTATCAATCCTAGCACCAAAAGCCCTGTTACCACTAAGCAGGCTTGTTGGAGAAATTCTTTAAGTCCTCCAAGCCATCTTAAGAAGAAAGAGGTATCTACTTCTGCATTGGCTTTTATTTCCTGAGCCAGATTTTTAATCTCTGTAAGGGCCACTATAGTTTTACCGTTGACTCCAGAATTCTGAGGAATATAAGTACAACATTCTTCCCCTATCATCCCACAGACTTCATCTTTTTCAGCTAGAATCATGTCAATGGCCAGTCTATTTTGAAGAGTCAGTCTTTTGTTTTGGGCCCAGTTTCTCAACTATACCCTGGAAAGCATCTTGACTAAAATTGATATTGATAAATCTTTGCTCAGTGTAGTATATATATTTTATCCAATCTACATTGTAATTGATCTGCACAGTTGGGATGAGAGAACGGAAACCCGTCAGGATCTGATTCTGAGCTTTGTATTCGTCTGGGACCCCCCTAGGAACACCTATGGGATCCATATAAACTTTGGGATCCTCAGCATAACCGGTGTGCAGCTGACCCAGACTCCTTCTTTTTCTGGATATCAGTGGAGCTATATTCTCGGATCCAGACTCTTTCTCACGTGTCTTTTAATGACTACCCAGTCTCCAGCTGCAGGCTGCAGACTCCCAGGATCCGATTCGGATCTGAAGAGAACTGAAAACATTATCATGTACTTTCTTGAGTCTTTTATGCAAATCCCTTACATATGAGCTTAATACATGGTTACTCATTTTCAGTGCTTGGGAAAAGAAACATCCTAAACTAGTCACTTTGCCAAATAGTACTTTATACGGAGAAAGTCCAGTTTTTCTACTTGGAGTGTACCTTACTGAGTATAGGGCTAATGGTAAACATTCAGGCCAAGATTTCCCTGTTTCAGCCATGGCCTTTTGGATTTTTAACTTCAATATCCTATTTAGTCCTTCTACTTTTCCACTGCTTTGTGGATGATATGGGGTGTGGAAAACTTGTTGAATTCCCAGAGCTGTCAAGACTTCATTCATTATTTCACCTGTGAAATGTGTACCTCTGTCACTTTCGATCACCTGTGGTACTCCATACCTGCACACCACCTCCGCAAGCAGCTTCTTTGCGTTGCCGCAGCCGTAGCCTTGGCAATCGGGAAAGCCTCCGGCCAACCTGAGAATAAATCAGAACACACCAACACGTTCTCCCATGACCCTGATTTTGGCAGCTGAATATAATCAATCTGCAGTCTCTGGAAAGGATAGAAGGCCCGAGGGTGTGTTTGGGTGGTGTCTTGACTACCCTTCTCTGATTATGTGTAGCACATACCATGCATCCCTGGATCAAACCTTCTATACAGGTGGAAAAGCCTGGTGCCGCCCAATGCTTCTGCATGACGCTCATTACAGCAGTTTTGGACTGGTGGGTTGGCCCATGTAACATCTGGGCGACCGCAGGGTACAACGCTCTTGGAAGGCATCGGCGCATCCCTCTTCCCCATACCCCAGTTGCTGCATTCAGACATGCACCTTCTTTTTCCCACTTTTCTACTTCCTCCTGGCGCACCTGAGCCTGCATCTGGGATAAGGCATCCTCCGACACAAAGGGACTTTTGGGAGCGCTTACCTGGTGCATCGTTACCCCTTGGAGTGGTCTACTGGCTGCTGTTTTTGCTGCATCATCGGCCATTGCGTTTCCTTTACTCACCTGATCAGTGCATCTGGTATGTGCTTTAACTTTTATGACAGCTACTTCTTTTGGTAATTGTAATGCATCAATTAACTGCTGGACTGCGTCAGCATTTTTAATGGGATGTCCTGCTGCCATCAGGAATCCTCTAGACTTCCAAATTGGACCCAAATCATGAGCTATACCGAATGCGTATCTAGAATCTGTGTAGATGTTAACAATTCTACCTTCAGCTATCTTACAGGCCTCGGTCAGAGCCTTAAATTCAGCCTCCTGGGCCGACTGATATGGGAGCATTTATTTCTGCTTTGATTACTGCATTCAGGGAGACGATGGCATACCTGGTGTGGAAGGTACCTGAGTCATCTTGGTGGCGAGATCCATCTACAAAAGATTCAAAATCAACATTAAGTCTTTCAGTTTTAAACACTGTGGGTAGGCTGCTGTTTCCTGTGCCATAAGCTGAACACAGTCATGAGGAATCTCCTCTCTTGGATCTTCTTTGTACAATACCGTACCTGGCCTCCCCCCTAGATCCGAGAGAGGTAACAATGTGGCAGGATTAAGTGTGGTACATCTCTGCAAAGAAACATTTGGAGACATTAAAAGTGCACATTGCAATCGAAGATGACGTGCAGCTGAAAGGTGTGCCGGCTGCACCTGGTTCAGTATGGTGTATACATCATGAGGTGTAAGTGCTGTCAGTGGATAATCAAGAACGATATCTGATAATTTGTGGAGCAATAGTCCTACAGCATGTATTGCCTGTACACAGGACGGGGCACCTCTAGCCACTGCATCTAGTCTTCCACTGAAACAGGCCACTGGCCTTTGATTGTCACCATGTAACTGAGTCAATACTCCTGCCGCGTGTCCCCGCTGTTCATAAAGATACAAGGTGAATGGTAGTTCATAGTTGGGGGTTCCTAGTGCTGGAGCTGCCACAATCCTGTTTTTGAGAGAAAAATAAAAACAGTCTATACCTTCAGGAGTTAGTTTAAAAAGCACAATGGTGATACAGTCATAGAGAGGCTGCATGAGGACTGACACAGCACGAATCCACTGCCTGCAGTAGAAAATCAGTCCAAGAAATATCCCAAGAGCGGCAACATTAACAGGAATAGGAAAATTCTGTACAGCTTCTTTGCGAGCGCTGGTCAGATGTCGCGCCCCCAGTGAAATGCAATGTCCCAAAAAGATAACTGAAGATTTACAGAATTGCAGTTTATCCTTTAACGCTTACAACCTGCTTGGTACAAAAACAACATAAGTAATATTGTTGCAATACTACACTGTTTCCTGGAGGGGGCACAAATCAGTAAATCATCAACATATTATAAAAATAACATTGGCAAAATCAATAACTGTAAACTAAGCAGCATCCTGAGATATCTGGAACAAAAGTGTATATATATACATATATATATATTGTACCAGCCAATACATAGAGGGTTAAATCTCATAGCCGAAGGGGGAAGCTGAAGGTTGGAATTTGTACTGTCAAGGCCATTGATAAGGAATCTTACTCTTAGCTGCAGAGATGCCGAAGGTGGGGGCTAGGTTTTAACTAAAACACACCCTTGTTACCAGTTTCTGCATCTGCTGAGCAATAGCCGTTTCTTGAGCTAAACTAAGAAGATACTGTCTCTGTTGGGGCAGGATTGCACCTGGCTTTAATTTGACCATAACTGGCTGCACCCTTAATCTGCCCACGTCTGTTTTATCTGAAGCCCAGAAATCATGCAGTATCACACCTTCCAACATTGAAGGAAATTCATTTGTGTCCTCTATACTAGCAACGTCTAGCGACATGATTTTACAAAGAGTGCTCGGCTTCAGTCCTGATGTCATAGTGACAGTTCCAACCGGATGATACTCAATACGTGCTTGCAATTGTGACAACACATCACTTTTCTGAAAGATTACATTGACCCCGTGGTGATACCATTAACTGTGTGTGTACAGTGGTTCCTTGAATTTGCAGGGGAATCTTTTTAGTGACGGGGAGCTGGAGAGTTGTAAGGAGTTGCTATAACATGGTGGGAGAAATCACTTTTCCCAAATGGCCAGTCCTTTTCTGTAACTACTGAATTGTCTGCCCCCGTGTCCACTTGGAACTCAACCTCATGTCCCCCTGGTAGGTTCACCTGCACTGTGCAATTAGGAGTGGGGGGTAAGGAGACAAGGGGTTCATGTGCAAGCTACCATTATCCTATGGGAGCGCCTCTAATTGGTCTTGGGGGCCTCCTGCAGGCGAGTCATTTGCATATGGATTAGTTGGACAGGCTGGATATGGGTTAGTTCTGCAATCCCTCCTGAAATGTCCTGGTTTCTTGCACCCGTAGCACAATCTCTGCCCATCTCCTGGCACACGTCTCCTATCCCTGTTGTTTGCAGGACAAGTACCTACAGCATGTATCCTTGCTCCTCTTTTTGCCTGCGCTAAATCATGTTGTGCCCCCTGTGCTTTTCTGGCTAGATCCTCTGCTTTTACTGATCTCCAACTCGGTCTACTTACTTTCAGTTTTTCCTTGTCATTCATTTTTTTTTATGCCATTCATATAAAACTTGCTAGAACTTTCTCACTAGTCTTGTTTTCTTTGACAAAACCCATTTCCACCCAAGTTTTTCTTAGAGTCCAGAAATAATCTTTTGGCTCTTTCCTGAACTCTGTCCTCTAGTGTAACTTCCTTTCTCTGCCTGTCTATTTGCTTCTCACATACTCTGACCTTCGATTCTTACGTACTATGTCTATTCCAAAAACATATTCAACAAAATTTGAAAACTGTTGCACTTTTTCCTGTGCATCCTCACGAATACCCGACGGGAGGGGTCAAACCACTGGGTAGTTTGTGTGTCCTCTCTCCCTCAGCCTGCAGGTTGCTTATCTGTAGAATGACCTTGGTGTACAGCAAAATACCATCTCGCTGCTGCCAGCACTTATCTCTGCTTGCTGTCACTGACTTCTGCATTCTTAGATCCGTTCCTACAAATATAACACTTGTATATCTCATTTATCAATCTATCGTATCTAGCTTCATCTGCCAATTTTCCCTTTTTCTGTTTTCTATCCCACATCTAACCAATCATAACAGTTTTCATTCCCTGGGCGGGTGACATAGAGATAAAATATCCCTTTTCCCCTAAGTTTAATATATTGATCCCTTGAAATCATTCCTATCACAGTTGAATATTTGATAGAAATCGAACTTAAAGATAACCACAGGGGTTGTAGTATTAACCCAGAAGGTGGGCATACTGGCACTACTGGAGATCAGGATATAGCTCAAAAGGATATGTATATCAGAAACTTCATGACTGCTGATTAATCTTGTCCTTCTTGCAATGGGAGGCGTGAATCCAGGTGCTCTTGCCCTCGAGCTTCGGGCAGTAGGGGTGGTCAGGACCACAGAGTAGGGACCCTCAAATCTGGGCTGGAGACAGTCTCTTCTCATAAATTTTTTTTTTTTTTTTTTTTTATATAAGGTCATCAGGCGAGAAATCGTGCACCGTGTCACCTGTAAATTCTGGGAGAGAAGCAAAATATTTAGACTTGAGGGAGAGAAGCAGACACTGTAGAGTGGGTGTTAGTTAACTCTTTAGACAAAGCAATCACAAATTTGCTACTTTATCATTGGTTTCAAATAATTCCTGGTGCCTAATGTCTTCTGTTTTTAACATACCAGCATGATGGAGTATTGATGTATGGTGGCCCGAAGGGTGGCCCGTGACTCATTTGAGTTTAGAGGATCATGGACTGGACCTGCTGCATGGATGATGATATCAGCGGGAAGGTCCCCTGCATGGGTTGTCAGAGTCTGTCCAGGTGGCAAAGGGCCATGAGTGTATATATGAGCCATGCATTCTGCAGTGACAATGGGACCACCTGCTTGGGCTATTAATAGAGCCAGACCCCCTTTCTTGGAGCAGTTGGAGTTGACAGGACTAACTATAGCACCAACCCGATGTGTCAGGATATCACCGTACCCTATGGATAATGTCACTGGATTTCCGTTGCGGTCTGTGTAATGCTGTGAATGGTAGGGATACCAGTTTTCAAGTACACCGGGAGCTGGGGGCCTGACCAGATTTTCCGTGAACCTTACAGAGCGACTGTCCTCTCTGAGGATTTGTGAAGGAGAGGAAGGTGCCTTATCTCTGAAGTAGGGGTGGAATAGGCCCTAGGACCAGGGGTTGACAATAATGGTGGGGGAATGGAGGAGGGAAAAAAGATACTGGTGCTGCTGGGGATAGTGGTGGCTGTTGAGGGGCCCACCCCTCTTCTATCTCCTGATCCTCCTCCCCTTCGTTAGATCCCATAATATCACGGCGGCGGCTTCTGATCATTGTCTGAAAAACTGAAGATTCATGCATTGCAGCAATGGCCGGGTTGGGGTGTGTGAAAGAGAACAATGGTGTTGCATCTGGTGCCATATTGGGAGCTGTGGCCTGCACAGGTGCGGGCGGGGGCTGGTAGTAGGCCCTGGTTGGTATCAGCAAGGGATATAGGCCTGACTGGGTGTGCTTGGGTGTCTCAAGATGGCCACCGGAGGAGATGGGGTGTTGGCCATTTCCAGGTGTATTAAGATGGCCACTGGGTTTACCAAAATGGCCGCTGGGTGTGGGAGGGGCGATAGGCTGGGCATTACACCAGGAGCGACCCGCCCCACAAACACGGCAGGTCTCCGCCCAGGGCGGATTCTGTTCACCACACACATGACAGGTCCAACCTCCCTTTGTTCTAAGATCGGCACCATTATAGGGCGGTGGCCAAGGGCTTGGAGCGGCCATTTTAGTTACATCAACAAGATCATATGCAGAGCATTTTACATATCCAAACAAAGGCTCAGCACCTTCTAAATCTCCTGCTCCATTTACTTCCTTCCAGTCTTCAATTTTTAAATTATTTGCTACTCTCAAATGTGCCTGAGCCTGATGCAGAAGTCCCTTGTCACCCAACTTTCCTTTCTTCTATGCTACATAATCCTTCTACACTGAAGGCTGAAATCTGCTCATACTCGGTAAGCTCACTTTCTTAACAGCCTTCTTGCCTCCACGTGATTCCATCAATTCAACCACTCCCAAAGCACCACCCTCTAACTTATGGAGTTTTTCAGATTTAAACAGACGTATCATGATTTAACAGAGTGAAATGATCTGTCGCGACTCAGACCACCGGTGCCACTTGCAGGTCACCACCCGTCAATACAGAGTCCCCGCTCCATGTGTTGACAAGACAAAAAGTCCCTGCTCAATTTGTCCCTTCCCTAACTGTGGGTGATAACTTTACAGCACAGTCCACCGTAACACTCTACACAGTACAGAGTCCCCGCTCCATGCACTGACACTGGGGCTTCTCCTAATGAGGCTCCCCGTGTTGGACAAAGAGCCCCTGCTCTATTTGTCACTTCTCAGACGAAGAGCCCCGGCTCCATTCGTCACTGATTAGACTATCATGTGCGTCTTCTATCCCACTCAACACTTCAAGAATCTAAAATTTGTCCCAACTTTATTCTGAAAGGTATGCCACACTAAACAATATCGCTAACGGGATCGCTAAAAAACATCACTATTTAGCGATCCCGTTAGCGATATTGTTCAGTGCGGCAGCTTCCAGCGACGAGCTTCCTGCTGTGATCTCGCTCGTCGCTGGAATCGTTCCGGACCCTATTTCATCGCTGGCGCTCCCGCTGGGTAAGTATCTTATCGCTGTGTGGCACCTTTTCTTAGCGATTTAGCGGTACTTTTGTACCGCTAAAGTCGTTAAGAAGATCGCTAACGGCGATAGCGTCGTTAACTATATCGCTAAATGCGGCAGCATTTAGCGATATAGAAACAATCCCGCTAGCGATCTCATTAGTATGCAACGCTAACGAGATCGCTAGCGGGATAGCTCAGTGTGGCAGTACCTTAACAGTCACGGGAGGCAATTTATCTACATAAAGGTACCGTGACTGGAGGAGGAGGAACGTGGTGTTTTGACTCAAGCACGTGCAGGCAATGCAACGTCACTCGGTCACACTTGCTGGTTCGTGGCGTGGGATTGCCCTTGGTCTCACCACTCAACCAGTCACCCCTCCAGACCCAAATGGACAATACGACAGGACCAAACAGTGACTGACACACAGGCAAGTGGGACGCATATAAAGTATATGATCCCAACTTACCGTGTTCAACGGAGGCTGCAGTCCTCGCACTCAGTCACCGCGGGCACCACCGCAAAGTCCTCAGGACGGGTCCGGACGGGCGGCAATCCACGGCCCCACGTGTTAGGCGCCAATTGTCGGGGTCGTAACGACAAACCACTCATCCTCCAGTCACTCCAAATTAGACTAAGAGCACGGGTCGACCGAGAATGAATCAGGCAATACGCTGGTTCAGACTTCAGAAACATGCTCTAAAAAACGGTGCTATCTGGCGACCATCTTCAGCAAGTACTGAACTTTTTATTCACGTACATAAGATTACATACACAGAATATTGGAGTGGAGTAAAGGCGGGATTGAGGAGAAAGAGATATGCTGAGTCATGTCCATATATGTACACATTCAGCATCTTGTCATCCTAATTGGTCCTTAGATCTTCTTCTAAGTCCTCCTTGATCATGTTGTCATCCTCAGTTTCGTTTCTTGAAGAAAGATTCTATTGTTCTCGTGTATCATGTGTTTCCTCAATTCTCCAAAGGTGGGGGCATTTCAGTGGATCCAGTTCAAGTTATTAGATAGTTAGTGTAATACAGTGATAGGACACAAGGTGGAGACAGACACCAGCAGATACTAACATTGTCCTAAAATAAGTTTCAATCTGAATAATATCATTTAAGGGAAACTTCGTGTTTATAAAATACATATACACACTATAAATATAAAAGTATAGTAGAAAATTATATTTTACCTTGACATGATCTGCCCTTTCTAATAACAGGAGTGCTTTCCTCCCTATATACAGAGTGATCTGCCCTTCCTAATAACAGGAGTGCTTTCCTCCCTATATACAGAGTGATCTGCCCTTCCTAATAACAAGAGTGCTTTCCTCCCTATATACAGAGTGATCTGCCCTTCCTAATAACTGGAGTGCTTTCCTCCCTATATACAGAGTGATCTGCCCTTCCTAATAACAGGAGTGCTTTCCTCCCTGTATACAGAGTTACCTGCCCTTCCTAATAACAGGAGTACTTTCCTCCCTATATACAGAGTAATCTGCCCTTCCTAATAACAAGAGTGCTTTCCTCCCTATATATAGTGATCTGCCCTTCCTAATAACAGGAGTGCTTTCCTCCCTATATACTGATTGATCTGCCCTTCCTAATAACTGGAGTGCTTTCCTCCCTGTATACAGAGTGATCTGCCCTTCCTAATAACAGGAGTGCTTTCCTCCCTATATACAGAGTGATCTGCCCTTCCTAATAACTGGAGTGCTTTCCTCCCTGTATACAGAGTGATCTGCCCTTTCTAATAACAGGAGTGCTTTCCTCCCTGTATACAGAGTGATCTGCCCTTCCTAATAACTGGAGTGCTTTCCTCCCTATATACAGAGTGATCTGCCCTTCCTAATAACAGGAGTGCTGTCCTCCCTGTATACAGAGTGATCTGCCCTTCCTAATAACTGGAGTGCTTTCCTCCCTGTATACAGAGTGATCTGCCCTTCCTAATAACAGGAGTGCTGTCCTCCCTGTATACAGAGTGATCTGCCCTTCCTAATAACAGGAGTGCTGTCCTCCCTGTATACAGAGTGATCTGCCCTTTCTAATAACAGGAGTGCTTTCCTCCCTGTATACAGAGTGATCTGCCCTTCCTAATAACAGGAGTGCTTTCCTCCCTGTATACAGAGTGATCTGCCCTTCCTAATAACAGGAGTGCTGTCCTCCCTGTATACAGAGTGATCTGCCCTTCCTAATAACTGGAGTGCTTTCCTCCCTATATACAGAGTGATCTGCCCTTCCTAATAACAGGAGTGCTGTTTCCCCCTGTATACAGAGTGATCTGCCCCCTTCCAATAACAGGGGTGGGTCCTCCCGTATACAGAGTATCTGCCCTTCCTAATAAAAAGGGGTGCTTTCCCCCCTGTTACAGGTGATCGCCCTTCCCCAATAACAGGAGTGCTGTCCCCCCTGATACAATGATCTGCCCTTCCCAATAACGGAGTGCTTTTTTTCCTCCCTTTAAAACAGGGGTGCGCCTCCCCCTTAAAAAACTGGGTTTTTTAAAAATGCCCCCCTTATCAGAGTGATCTGCCTTCCTAATAAATTTTGGGGGCTTTCCTCCCTGTTAAAGAGTGTCTGCCCTTCCTAATAAACAAAGGCTTTCCTCCCTGTTAAGATGATCTCCCCTTCCCAATAACGGATGCGTCCCCCCTTAACAGAGTGATCTGCCCCTAATAAAGGAGTGCTTTCCTCCCTATATACAGATGATCGCCCTTTCCTAATAAATGGATGCTTTCCTCCCTTTACGAGTGATCTGCCCCTTTCCCAATAACTGGGGGCTTTCCCCCCTATATCAGAGTGATCTGCCCCCCCTAATAACAGGGGTGCTTTCCTCCCTATATGCAAATGTGTCATGTATTTTTAGGGTTTCTTTTCTCCGTGTGTTTTTAATAGTCCCAAAAATCCATAATGAAAACTGGGCTTTTTCTTTATATTGTGCTGGCCAGAAGTGACAGGGTGCTACAATACATTTTTATAAAAACCCCCCAAGTAATCCCCTCAGGGGGAAAACCAAGCAAATTTCATAACTTTAAAATGCCGTCCACTATGAAAAGCCCCTCACCCATGGCAGGTTGCTGAAAAAGTAAAAAAAAATATATAAACTTTCCTCTGGGTCAGCTGTGTTTGCCCCATTGTACTTCTCCGTTTGGCCATAAGCGA